>OZ010713.1:16157372-16563537 GCA_963932345.1 Ophion ventricosus
ATCAACTTTCTTCCGAGTGTTCCAAAAGTTTTTCCACGGAATTACGATACTTTGTGTACTCAATCTGCGCTTGAGTACATAGGTATGTAAATCCACAAACGTATATATAGATATTCGCACTCTGCTTTCTGCATAACAGATTTATTTGCGTAAATATTAGTCTGAGAAGGGCAGAATAAAAAATGGAAAGGACTAGCTCGAAAAAAAAAACGAATATCACTCCAAGAAGATAGATTTTTTGCTTTAAATCTTTTCTTTTCAAGTAGTTTTCATTGAACACATTTTTACTAATAACAAGTTTATTAGTTACCACAAAAAAATAATAAATTATTGTTTTTAACTTCATTGCGGTTTCTATGGATGTCTGCTTCGCCCAATTCTCGAGGACATTTATTACCTTTTAATGTGATACATTTTTTCACATATATATATTATAATAAAATCATTATTTAGGGCTATTTCATTGGACATAATACAGTTCTAGCGGTCCGATCGATTTCTCGACAATCTTGTTAATGAAAAATCATCCGCTGATCACGAATTCTTCAAGCAGATATCGGACCAAAGCTCTTGGTCCGGCAAACGTTTATAGAATAAAATCGATCCGGAGTAAATAAGCCCTGGACGAGGATGGGGCTAAGAAATTCGTGACAAACAAACGATTTTCCATCGAATAAGAGCCCACCCAATTCGCTTTAACAAGAAATAAAAAATGCCCCATTTTTAGATCTTGCCTTGACCTCACTAGGACCAATTTTTATCTAGCGGTTAACCGATTTTCCGCCATCCTTATCGATCAAAAACCATGTTTTCTTCAACCTTCACCCCCCCAATAAGGTGGGTTCTGGTGGTCAAAAAGTCTTGTAATATATTTTACTATAGCTTTTGAGCAACTAGCGTTTAAGGCGTTTCCATACCAAAATCGAAATGGTTGTAGGCGATCGAAATTTATATCACCGAAAGATTAATTTAGGATGCATTGACTGTCCAAAAATCAATTTGATTAATCAAGTTGATCAAGAAACAACTTGATTATTCATCACAATAATCCTAACACTGTAATCACGGTTTGCTTAGTTTTTTTTATTGGCTTATCAATATTATTTTTGGGCCTGCAGCCCTGTAACAGGTGTTTACGAGGTATCGTATGTAGTACCAGATGGATAAAGGTTCAACTTGAACATTAAAAATCTCCGAAACTATGTTGTAAAACTGATTGATTTTTAGACAGTCGATGCATCCGAAATGAATCTCTCGGTGATATAAATTTCAATCGCCTACCACCATTACAATTTTGGTATCGAAACTCCTTAAATGTGCAAAAAATTATGGTCAATTAGAAAATTGAAGATAAAAAAAAATACCTAGCATAAAAACTATGCAAACTTTAGGCTCATAAGCATTTAAATATTTAACAATTTCAATGAATTTCATTCCTCATGAATAATTTCTAGTTCGTTTTCGCGTCAAAGAGATATTCATTAATCTAAACAAAGAATATTTAATGCAGGCTTCGTTTTTTTTTATTTGTCCTATTTATCTATTCAATAGTTGAATATCCTATTCAATAGTTTATTTCGAAAGGATTTTGCTGCAAATGCATCATAAAATATGAACTTCCTCGATTCAGTATATATATATATATATATGGGAGCGGCATAAAAACATATGGATGGATGGATAAAACGCTGTAAAAATGAGAAAAAAAGCAAAGCTTTACATACCGATACCCATTTATTGCGTAGCATGCCCAAAGCTATATGCATATATAAGTTGTGCGGTTTTTTAAACATATACACAGCTTGGCATTCAAAGCACTCTATAGCTACCCGCCTCTTTACTTTTATATTGCATGCTTCTGCACTTTTTCCATTTCTTCTCAATTCCGCATCGCACCTGGGACATATTTTCATTTTCATTTTATCCGCCACTTCGAAATAAAAGGAAAATGGAAACATGACCCGTATTACTCGGGTCAGCATATTTTCGTATTCGTATTTAATGAGTTAGACAATGGACTCAATGTTTTAAATACGTTATGCCGTTTTCGACTTGTTACAAATAATTCAGTTTCATAAAAACTTCAATGACATTAGAATTTTTTGACACCGAACAGACAATTCGAAAAACCAATCGTTGCAGTGAAGTTTACATAATAGTTTGTTATATAATTACGTTGCGTGCATTGCATTATTACAGTAATATTGCAAAAATTACGATTACTTCGAGAATGAGGGTATTTATTAGCGATTTTTTTTTCATATACAGGGTGGACCACGCAACATGTGCACCTCTTTTACGACCACAATATGCGTTGCACAAAAAAATGTTTTATACAAAAGTTACATGGTTTATAAGGCTACAGTATGTGGTGCATTTATTTTTTTTATAGGTGGAGGCGCTTCGAAGATTTGAAGGTCAACTTTATTTTTTCATATGGAATGCTATATTTTTTATAGCGTTTATTAGCCCTAGAGTTAATAGCTAACGAGTAATTTCACTTTATTACTTAAAAAATTTTCTTCACGTAATATCAAGTTGGAGATTCATTCATTCATTTTCACTTTTATCTTTCTGATAATAATCACGCACAATCACCGAAGGATACTTTAATACTGGATTACAATCATTGAGAAGATTGTGAATCATGATAAGTGTGTGTGTGATGTGGTAAATGTGTTCATATTGATAAACACTGTGATGTAAACACTGGCATTCAGAAATTTGTAGTAGATTTGAATCTCCAACTTGATATTACATGAAGAAAATTTTAAAGTAATAAAGTGAAATTACTCGTTAGCTATTAACTCTAGGGCTAATAAAGGTCTATACTTTTTTACTCAGAATTCGATACTCTATCATATTACGCTATAAAAAATATAGCATTCCATTTGAAAAAATAAAGTTGACCTTCAAATCTTCGAAGCGCCTCCACCTATAAAAAAAATAAATGCACCACATAGTGCAGCCTTATAAACCATGTAACTTTTGTATAAAATATTTTTTTGTGCAACGCATATTTTGGTCGTAAAAGAGGTGTACACGTTGCGTGGTCCACCCTGTATACCCGACTAGTAATTTTGACCCGGCAGCCTGAAGACTGATCAGGCCCCGATCAGGCTGCAGTACGGAATGCGGCACGCCTGATCAGGGCCGAATGTCCACCGGATCAGTGGAACCGTAATACGGGCGTAAAAAGACACCCTGATCAGGTCGTAGTAAGGTAGTCTGTGCGGCGCCGTAACAAGGCGTCCATGGACGCCGTGTTACGGGCCTGGTCAGGCGTGCCGTACTACGGCCTAATCAGGGTGTCTTTTTACGCCCATACTGCGGTTGCACTGATCCGGTGGACATCCGGCTCTGATCAGGCGTGCCGTACTACGGCATTCCGTACTGCAGCTTGATCTGACCCGTGTTGAAGCTGCCATATTTGAGAGTCTTGGCGGTGTATGCACGCGGATATATGCGTTTTTTCAATTTCCTGGCTGAAATAATAGTGTAAAATGGATCAAAAAGGGTCCCGAAAAAGATTATTGGGACACTTACGGGTGCGAAAGTGGCGTGCTGTACACGCAGAAAGAAAAAAACAACTGCTAACAGAAGTAAATTCTTCACTCATACTAGGTGTGTATATATGTATATATACATATACATTTTCATTTATATATTCTTTACTTTCAAAATTAACAATATCTATTATTATTTATTAACATGCATAATATCTATTATTTTTGTAATGGTATTTTTAGAGCTAAGCGGAGAATTGCCTACAAATCTTGAGAATTGAGATTGCCTACAAATCTTGAGATGAATAATCAACCCATATATCGGAAGGACATCGAAAAATCGCTAGGCAAAATTATCAATGCTGCAAAAGATTGGGACGGTGCACGTCAAGCGAGGGCGAAGACTGTGAAGGAGTAACCTAAAGATCAAAGCGATAGTTTTGATCAACGTATTATTTAAACTATTATTAATCGAAAACGTTTAATTTAAACTGTTATTTGTCGAAGAACCAAACATGTGAAGACTGATTAATTTCTAAATAATATAAAAATAAAAATATAAGTGAGTTTATTATTGTTATCGAAATTATTATACATTCATAAATACCAAATTCCCCCTTTTTTAGTTCTTTAAAAAAACGTTCTTTAAATCAAAATAACATTGAATTTTGCATCGGTGGAATGCAACGATTTTTTTTTCATTTTTCATTCGTTTATTTTGATCATCATCAAAAGCCTTTTTTTGTAAATTGAAGTCGTAAAACTCTAATAAGAATGCGTAAAAACGTGTGGATTATTTTTAGTGCCTAATCAGGCAAAAAGAAATTCAGCGGTCAAAAAGTATTAATTTTCGTTGCATTGCTAATTTCGATGCTAACTTCAACGCCATAAAAAAATATTGACATTTTTTAAAATGATGATAATATAAGCAACGAAAAAAGAGAAGTCCTACAAGTGTTAGGATGGCTAAGTAGGTAGCGCGTGCAGCTCTAGAATTAGAAAACGTAGGTTCGAAACCGAGGCTAGACAAAAACTTTAATGAGGCAGAACACGTTTTAATCCAATTATCATATATGCAGCAATATAAGTAAAGCATATGGAAACGAAAAATACTACTAGAATATTTTTATTCGTCATTTGTTGCCTTTTTTATTTTTCATTTCAGGCACGGCAGCCGGATCAGAGCCGTAAACGGCAGCCGGATCCGGGTCGGATGCCAAAAAGCGTTACACGCCTGATAAAGCCCTGAGCCGGCCGCTTGTTTAGTGCCATAGTACGGGACATGGATGCCGGATGCGGCCCTAGTCAGTCCCGTAGCAAAATTTTTAGTTGGGTATCTATATTTGTATAAATTACGTTCATATTATAAAGGATTAGATAAACAAAATTTTGGTTATGTAAATATTTATATAAACTCACTTATAATTTTTTATAAATTTTCTTACTTTTATCACTATCCAAGTTATTTTTTGCAGAGTTAGGTAGAAAATTTGACAAGAATTCTGAAAACATCTGAGTGATTTACGTAGCCTAAATACGAAAAAAAAAATTCGGGCGTATCGAACTAAATTAATTTTCATTGAATTCCAAAGATGCTAAATGCAACAATATCCTATTTGTACCAATATGGCAAGGCTGTAAGTTCAGGATCATTGATTAGCAATAATCAATAACTAGTTGCACTGTTGAATAAATTTATCAACGAGCGATTTTCAATAACTAACTGATAATCGAAGAAGCAGCCTTTTTTTACGTGGTAAATAATTATGTAGTGACTTTTTTCCGAATGTTCTTGAGGATTAAGTGATTAAGGATGTCAACATCCTATATATTTTTTAGGAATAAAATTCCATTTTATCGGGTTATTCCCTTTTAATATTTTTATTTATTTTACGGTCCCATATTTATTGTATTTATTTTATGGTCCCAGCCCATGCCACACTACGTCACACCTTTAAGGGCAGGTTACGTTCACGACGATGGAAAATTCGATTTTTTAAAACACAATTTGCATCCTTAAAGTCTTGAGAACAGGTGGGTAAAAGAATATTTTCATATTTAAAGTATTTTAGAATTTACACCTTAAACGTTAAACTTTAAATGCGTTTTTCTGGAAACAGCATTTTCCAGCTGGCGGGGCATTCTACAGCTTTAACGGATGAACCGATTTACATGAACCTCTGCGCAATTGAAAGAAAATTCAATTTGCGGGGCCATCAGGAAGCGATTTTGGTCAAAAATTAATTTAGAAATATTGTTTTCGTCCGTTGAAGCAAAAAAGGGCAAAAAATTGGGTTTTTTTTCAAACGGCTGCCATTTTGTTATACAGGGGTTTTTCAGATAACAAAAAACGGCAAGGTCTCGCAAATTTAAACTAGTTTAATTATTTTTAACGCGTTCTTGTTTCAGATTAACTGGCGAGACTGCGGAGCACCCGGCGTAAACCAAAACACGCCGTGCATGGCTTTATTTGGCGGGAGCTGGAGCCGATATTTTGCATTCTTTAAATAAATAATATTGGAATTTACTCTCCATTGATAGAAGAATAAAATACGTAGAAACCCATTACCAAAACAATGACAATTTATTTTGAGAGTATGAAAAAAAATAGGATTTCTTTTGAGAGGGTTTATTTAACACATATTAAAGTATAGAAAAAATATATATATTATAATTTTCATACAAAATGGCGGCGACAGAGCCCACGTTGAAAAACGTGTTTTTTACAAATAGCTTCACGGGAGGACGGTTTTCTCGTAAAGGTTAAGACCTGAAACAAAAACCAAAAAAAAATTATAATCTATATATTATTAGCTATGGGACTACGTAAGGATTTTTTTTTATCAAATTGAAAAAAAATGGCACACTTTGGAAGAAATAAATCGATTTTTTGCCCAAAAATAAGCATTAAATTGTTTATAAAAAAAAAGTTTACATTTAATAAAAAACGGCTAGGTACTCCCATAGAGAATGTAATTGTGAAGCTACTATCAAAATTTCAAATCGATCCATGCAAAGGTGTTCGACTAATCCGTCCTCCCAGTTTGAAAAATGTGGTTTCGAGAAAAACGCGTTTAAAGT
Source organism: Ophion ventricosus (assembly GCA_963932345.1). NCBI lineage: Eukaryota > Metazoa > Arthropoda > Insecta > Hymenoptera > Ichneumonidae > Ophion > Ophion ventricosus. The sequence continues at coordinate 16,163,960 of OZ010713.1, forward strand.
TGTTAAAGTCGTACGATGTATTGTACGAGTTTAAAGTTGAAAATCGATAATTGAACCTTTAAAAAAAAATTCGCTACAGGACGAATTGCATATTGTTTTTATGACCCTAAAGTATTTTTTAAGCAAAAAAAATGATTTTTCCAAAATCCTAGAGTGGTGTTATCCCTTAACACGTCACTATTCCTAGTTCCCCAAGAGTGTTTTCCACGGGCACTTTTCTCCAATGCATGCATTGGAGAAAAGTGCTCGAGGGCACAGGGAAACTGTGGAAAACCTGTAACTACACAAACAGCTATATACTTGACGTTGTTGCAATTGTGTTGGAATCAGAAGTTGAGTTAAACTGACTTCCGTTCGGTAATTGGCGCGCAGGCCAGTGGCTAAGCGGTCACCCATACAATTAGTGGTTTAGGCCGACGTTGCTTGGCATGGGAGATCGCCGCAGTACATAGTGACGGTGCGACTTGTACTGTCGGTGATTTGTCAACAGGTAAATATCGATAATACAATAGTTTCGTATTGCTAATATTATCACGTACCGTTGCGATATAAACGAGCAAATAAAGTTGTACGAAGAGATAAACTTTACGTTATAAAAGTATTCTTACCACCTGAGCGTGGGAATACGATTTTCCATCGACGATGCATTTTTCCTCGAACGGCTTTACCGTTATTTCGTTAGAGTCCTCGTCGTCTTGAACAGCTATATCCACTTGGCCGAGTAAAACTTCGTCGCTTGATCTCGCGGGGGCTGAAAATCGAATTAAAAAAATCGAAAAATTAATCGATCAGGATACTCAATAAAATACAAAAGAATATTATATTTTATATCTCGAATAAACTTTTGGGGTGTGTTGATTGACCCTTCGTGGTCACACTTCCAAATTCAATCGCGGTGGTCACATTTGCGTCGATTCTACCCAGTCGGTTTTCAAAAAGTATCGTAACCAAACTATTCGTCCGAAGTGGTTCAAAAAATGACGGAACATGCTTTGAACTTTCTAGATGATGTACGAAAAATTTATTTATAAGAAATAAAATGGCGACATGTTACAAAAAAATCATAAAGAGATGAAAACGCAAAAAACGACACTTTTTCGCTAAAAAAAATCATAGTTGCGTGTATTTTCAATATTTTTTTCTAAAACTTGAAAGTGATACTCCTTAGATATGCTACTTTTGGGAAAAAATAGTAGCATAGTGCGCGTTCCAAAAAAGGTATGTATTCCGACATGTGAAGAGGGTAAATTTTATGGTATGAGGATACTCCAAACTCCAGGTAAGATGGTGAATACAGTCCCATTTGAAGGCCTTAACTATTATATATATTTACGCCAAAAATTGATCGACGGGTTGATTCTACCCAGGGTGACTACGAAGGGTTAATCGAATGACGAGAATTTCGTGTTGTCGGGAAAGTAAAAAAAAAAATTCACGCGAAACAACAATACAAATGTAAATTACAAGCAATAACATTTTGGTTCTCCCAAGAATATTTATATTCTTGCAATTGGTTCAGCGTGTTGTCTCGAAAGTAAACATTTTCTCACGCGAAACGACAATAAAAATTTAAATTACAAGCAATAATAACTTTTTGGTTCTCCCAAGAATATTTATATTTTTGCAATTAGTTTAGCGCGTGACGATAATAAAAAAAATCTTTATTTTCGCATGCAGGCCTCACGTTCACAGTTCAATGTAAGCGGTCGCTCATTTCCCGTAAACTTTTTTTTCCGGGTTTTTTTTTTCAATTCTCACAACATGATTTTGAGAGCGAAAAGAAAAGCGGCGCGAGAGTTGTTGCTGATGGCTGAATAAATGAAGAGAGTCACGCGTTTGTACTTTTAACAGGGTGGCACTGGCTGTTTGGCTCGTAATGGGTGTTGGTACTGGTATTTCTGGATGGGATTTACTGGTGCGGAAAACGACCATCGCAGTGAATGCATCCATGAAGAAAAGAGTGAGACAGAAGACCAGGCAGACGAAGAGTCGAGGAACGAAAGAACAACAGTCGTATACATCGATTCTTGTTTCCTCTTATGCTTCCAGCACGAGGGGTTGTACATATACATATACGTGTAGATATAGGCTAGTGTGTAGAACAACCTCACGATGTCGCAATTTACCCGGCTGCGTGTTGTGCATATCGTGGGGAATGGAGCACCCGGTTTATGGAAGACAACCAACAACTATGTAACACGTTGCTTACGCCAGTGGCTTAAATTATCGTTGCATTCAATTAACGGTGATCTCGATTTAAAAAAAAACATATAAAAATTCAGTATTGAGAGTAGTCGATGCGCGGTTGGCGTCTCGTTGCAGATGTCTTTTACGACAACTAACATCGATCTGAGCTGATACTTGGATGGGTGGCCGTTGGCAGCGCACTGGCTTGCGCATCGACTGATGAGCGAGGGACAAAAGGGTAGTTTACCTTCTGAGACAAATGTAAAAGTTTCGAAACACGAGAAAACTTTAATTTTGAGTTTGTAGAAGCTTTTGAATCCGAAGATACAGTTTGTGCACAGTAAGGTAGGGACATGTTGAGCAAGTTTGAAATGATTGCACTGTAATTCCTTAACAGTCTGCCATATAAAAATGAAACCTCCTTCGGTCAATAGGAAATTTACCTGCGAACAAAAAGTCTGTAGACGAAATTCTTGTTATCCTTATTATTTCTTAGATAATCGCTCTCAAATGACTAAGGCCACATTTGCTCAACCTGCTCCGATAGTGGAGTAAGTTGAGTATGAGTATGAGGTAAATTGGGCAAAGTAAGAATTGAATAAAAAAATCAGACGTATGCAACATGATTTGGTACAATGCAGTAATAAACCAACAGTTGCTTGTTAATTAGTTAGGTTTTGAAACATTAACATTAATTGCAATGAACTTTGAAATATTTTTTCTCATACAATGGTGGAAGAAAATCTTTCAATCACGTTTTTGTTACTTTTGGGTGCAAAAATAATGAAACGTCCGGTGTTACCGTCTCGTACGCCGCATGACAACGGGCGATGGCGTGATGCCTTTCCCTACCTCATACCTCTCTTTCCGCCATTTCATGCACCCACGTGCGGTGCTAGTTTTCCAGATATTTCGATTGCTCAACTTACCCGACTGCTCAACATGGCCCTCCTTACCCTAAAAACGACTGCGGTAAGGAAATTCAAGCAAGGGATGGATATCCCTTTGAGGTTGATATCCGCGCAAAAATGCAAATACACGTAAACTTTAATTCCACTACTTCAAAATTGTACCTGTTTCGTTCAATTCAAGGTATTCCTTTCGCGGAAGGTCTTATTTTGTGGGCGTATAAGCCAGGACCCTTTTGAATCATTAGTAGATCACAGTGGCGCTTAATAACAATAAGTTACAATCAATCATTATACCCAACGATAAACTGGAATGAAAAATTTCACATAAATTTTGTAGATTTAGACACTTTTATATGTTTTCTGAAAAGTCGCAGTTATGAAAGTTCCCGACTAGGATTTTTGATCCGCGGTAGCCGGAAGATTCAAGCCGCTATCAAGCTGTCTGGAATACCATTATCAGGCACACCTGATCAGTGCCGGATGTCCACCCAATCAGTGGAACCGTAGTACGGAAGTAAGAAGGCACCCTGAACAGGCTGAAGTAAGGTAGCCCGTATGCCGCCGTAACATGGCTGCCATGGATGCTGAGTTACGGCACGCCCGATCTGTGCCGGATGTCGACCCGATCAGTGGAACCGTAGTACGGGAGTAAAAAGGCTTTACTTCAGTCTGATCAGAGTACCCCGTGCGGAAATTCAGTTCGGGCTTTGATCAGGCCCATCTTAATTTTCCCCAACTTTATTAAGGCCCTAGTCTGGAAGCCTCACATGGGCCATCAGTGGCCGGTCACACTTTGCTACCGAGGGCCATTTTGAAGGCAAAATAACCAGGACCTTTAAAATTGCCTCAAGGGTGCCTCATAAAAATTATTGCAGCCATATGCGCACGTGCGTGCGTATGCACTGTGAAAAAGAAATGTGTTATTTCAATATATTTGAGGCTTAGAATTCTGTCGCATATTTTGACACTCTTGATCCCGCGTTGTTCCATGAACGAACTGCATGCGTGTTGGTTGAAGGCATGACCGCTAGTTTACTAAACGCATAGTTTAATTATTATATTTAATCGATCTTAATTATTATGCCACAAATTCTTTAGTCAAGCAATTTATATTGATTTGCCCCTATAATAGCAAAGTCTGGTAGTATTGGGGATATCGCTACTAGGAGATCTACAACTACACCCCTTAAATGCCTTTACTTGGTCTCCATAGTTTTAGTACTTAGACCATAGTTTTAGTCAAACTACCTACTCTACCATTCCCTAATAGGGGCCCGGTCGGGCTCTTTTACGGAAAACCCTACTATGGAATGGACAAACGATCCCTTGAAAGCCCCGAATTGTATTAGGGATGCCCTGCTAATTTTCCGCACGGGACCTTCTTACTCCCGTACGACGGTTCCTCTGATTCGGTGGACATTCGACACAGATCAGGCGTGACTTATTACAGTGTCCGGACGACAGCCTGATAGCTGCCAGCTTCGTATTGAGGCTGTCGACGGTGAAGACAGCCGAGGAATATGTTAAGGGCAAAGTGATACTATTTAATAAAGTATATTTTAAATTATTTTTAATCCAAGAATCAAAGTTCAACCAAATACGTCATGAATGTAATATTTAAATAATATAAAAATAAAAATACGGTACAAGTGAATTTATTATTGCTGGTTATTATAAGTGCAGATTCCCCTTTTTAAACTTTCTTTTAAGATTTTTTAAAACGTTTCATGGAGAAAGATTATATTTAAAAAAAAAATAATATTAATGACATTCTTTAGAGTGATAAAAATAAGCAACGAAAAAAAGCAGGTTTATACAAGTGTTACGATGGCTAAGTAGGGAGCGCACTCAGCTTCAGAATTAGAAGACGCAGGTTCAAATCCTGCGGCTAGAGAAAAACTTTAACGAGGTAGGACACGGTTTAATCCAATTCTCATATATGCAGGAACATAAATAAAGTATATGGAAACAAAAAAATACTACGATAATTTTTTAATTAATAATTTGTTGATAATTTAATTCTTCATACCAGGCATAGATACGGCAACCGGATCTGGGCTTGAAAGATTGTAATGATCCGGTCCGTAACTGGCATCCGCTTTAAGTCCCGATGCCAAAAAGCGTTTCACGCCTATTGACATATCTCACTGTAATGGGTGGTTCTACTCCTTAAAACCGTTTCTCAAATAAAAAAATTAACGTGTCTAATAGTTTTTAAGGCGGGCAACCACTTTAGATGCTTCAAAAAATCAATTTTTTTTAAATTTCATAAATCGTTAGCAAAATATCTTAAGAATACACCCTGAAAATTTCAAAACGATATTCGGATTCCTTCTAACGGTATGTATATAATTGATAAAGACTCTCCGCACGACTCCCAAGCGCGCTCAGGTATCCACGAGCACTCAGTTGTGAAAATTTAAACGTGTTTTTCTCGAAACGATATTTTTTCAGTTTGCGGGAAGCATATTTCAAAAACTAATTGATGGATCATCTTTAAACTTGGAACACGTTTACATAATATAATTTATTAAAACATAAACCTAAAGTTGGAAAGGTTAGATTGTTTAAAACATTTATTATTGCAAAATGCCGGGAAAAAAATGCTAAAATTCGATCATTTTTTTTAAACACGTTCCAACATTAAGTTGTCGATTCTTTTTTCAACATTTAGGTTCATCTTCTTGAAAAACATCTCAAGAATGTATAAAAATTTCTTGGAATATTTCAGATGCGAATTGCGAGCTGCACAATTCCCGTAAATCGACAACAACGATGAAGGCACGCCAAGGGACACAGCGAATTACACCTTAATTAATGCACGAAATAACTTGAAAAACTTACCAGAGTTGTATGAAAATGTGAATAAATTATTGTCAGAGTTGCGGAAATTTCCGTTTTTTTTTCACAATAAAACAAAAATCCAAAAAATCATCTAATTTTCCGTCTCCTAAAGTGGTTGCCCGGCTTAATGCCCCGAGCGAACATACTAGAGTGCCAACGAAATCAGGGCCATCAAAGTGATGTTCCGTGTCCTTGTTTCGCAAAGTTTCCCTATGCCCTCGCGCAATTGCGATACAGAAAAGAGTGACCGTAGGCAATATTCCGAGGGGCATCTAAGAAACTGCAAACGGTGGAGTGACAAGTGTCGGATAAATTTTGACTGAATGAGATCGTAAGCGCCCGAGAGGGCATACGAAGGGACTTTGGAAATAAAGTATAAAACTGAAGTTGTTCAATCAGGAACAAAATCCATATTTCCACTCAGAAGCGTGTAATTGGAATTTATTTTTTTTTCGTCGAATATCTCATAGTTACTCGATAACACCGATAAACGTATAAGCTCCGACGTAAAAATTGATCAGGCGTTATTTTTCAATCTTCGACATGTTTGCTTGACGAGCTAGCCCAAAACAAAAAAAAAATCCACTTTCCCTTGATATTAAAATTCCGGATACACATAGAAGGGAAGTGTGTTGCTACACATAGAATATCAAAGTGTGCTGCTTTGAAGCTTCTTGACGGATTATCTCATTATCTTACTGCATATAGATGTAGTTATGAGTTTATTCAAACTTTGCAGACTTCCTTTTACCGACATAGATCGTTGGCCAAACGGGAGGATTAATTTGTGACTATATATTCTCTCTCTCTCTCTCTCTCTCTCTCTCTCTCTCTCTGTGTCTCTCATCGCGAAACACGATTCGATTAATTAGAATAACACAAATTAGAAACTAAATACAATCGCCGGGGCTCCAACGAGCCTCGGTAATCTGCTGTTCTGTTTAAAGAGCACAGATATACTGGAGTGACAGGTTGAATCAGAAATAAACGTATATACATAAAGAGCAAGACAAAGAGACAGAGAAAGAGATAGAGCGGCACAAGGCGAAAAGTGAGATAGAGAAATACAGTCTGTCATGTGCAGCAGGTGGATATGATCATTGATGTTGTCCTCATTTGGGTTCTCACTATTTTATATTTCGTACCATACGTGCGTGCACTCTTGTACATCTGTTTCGAAAATTAAAATGACGTAGAAGTTTGTATCGTTGGAACGAAATGAAAATTCTTCTTTGTCTTTTTATTTATTCATTTTTATTATTACCCAGAATCTTTTGTTTTGTAAATCGAAAACCGAGATATCTCACAAGTATAAAAAAAAAAATAAGTGTTCAATAATTCTTGAAGCTTAAATTGACGAAAAATATGTAAAAATTGATCAAGAAATTATTGTGTGGCATTCCAACGGTGCTCACTTCAACATATGATGAATGTATACGCGTTGGTAAGAAATGAGGGTAAAAAATTTCAACAGAAACAGTAACAACAATAATAATAATGATGATAACGATAGCGATGATAATAGTAATAATATTAATTTAATAAAAATAACAATTATAGAAGGCAGTCATCCCAAATCCATTGGACACTAACGATTACAATGAAAATAAGCTGATGTGGTCAGTTAAGGACTAAGACGAAATTTCTAAGCAGTCTGTAAGAGAGTCCTACTCTAGGAGAGAGTGGGGTGCAATGTATCACGGGGCACTGTGAGCTAGATGCGATTTCTCGGAGGTTTGTAGCTCGTAAATACCGTTTTTTTGTTGTGTTGGATCGCGATTTATATTTACTTCCGTCAGGCCTAAAACAAAGTCGATAGAAGCTCACAAAGAATTATTGAAAATTAAACATTGATTTGAGGCTTGGAAAAAAAAATATTTCGCTCACCGGAAAAACGTAAAATAAAACGTAACATTCTGTAGCGGCTCGGGTTTTCGGTCCTAATCGATAGCTTTATTATTCATGATGAGCTCAGTGACTTGTGTTTTTCAATTCGTAGTTTAATTAATAGTTATTTTCATCAATAATCAAATATTTGACTAGTGGGGTACAATGTATCACCGAGATGTGGGGCGCAATGTCCCGACTCCCAATGAGGAAACAAAGAAGTGACGACGCTCCGTAGAAGCGCAATGTGTCACGGGCCGCTGTCAACGACGTGCGATTTCTCGGAGGTTTGTAGCTCGCAAATTCAGAAATTTTTTGTGTCGGACCGTGATTTATCTGTTATCTATGTTATCTATGTTAGAAAAATATAAAAGTTTCAACCGTCTCATTGTACCCTACGTTTTACAGTAGTTAACACACTGTACCCACTTATATGATACATTGTACCCCACCCATGAGGTAGAATGAGCCAAGCTGCAAATTTTTTTCGATCCCTGTATTTTGGTATTTTTAATCTTTTTGCAAAAAATATGGGAGCTTCATTGTACGCCCAAAGGTCATTAGAATCGATTATGACTTTTTTTTAAATCAGACTACCTTGATTAGAGTAAAAATTCTTTAGAAAAAAAGTGGCACACTGTACCCCACCTTCCCCTACACTTGTCCGTATAATTCTTATAGGCCGGATGCCAGCACTTGTAAATAGTAATAATAATGAAACGAATATGCGCATTATGTGTTTCACTGGGCAAAGACATTGGTGGCTGCTGCTAACGAACCTGAGGCAGTAAAGCAAAAAAAAACATCGTAGCAATAATAATAATAATTGCGACAGGTTGAAAGATACTGTAAGGTATAAAAGAATCTGTGGAAAAGATGCAGTTTTCGCCTCACGTTCATTTCTCTGCTTCCAATTATCTGCTTTTCGCTGCAGTTTTCAAACTGCGCCGTTTCATTTTGTGTTTCTGCAGTTACGGATCAACTAATTAATCCGACTTATTAGGGTCACTAATTAGTGCCCTCGTTCACTGTGTTTTATGCGCTGAAGCATATTTCTTCATCCTTTGCTTGGCACAAATCCAAAGATCGTAAATAGACAATTTGCCGAATCGATTCGTTGCATATTCTCGTAACAATGACATTTTATTTCACGCGTGTACGTTAGCTGTATCACGACATCACGTGGCTATGAGCACTGCAAAACCGTGCGGTGCGCGGGCAAACCGTGTGACTATTCGGCATAGCGAAAATGGATTTCGCGTGTAAATTAGCTCTACATGACTTTGTGGGTATACGTATGTATCGTCCGTTCTGTTTCCGGTATATCGTGAATTCATATCTATAGCAACGTGGAACATTTGGGAAAAGCGAATACACGGATGACGACGTTAGCGTCGTTTACCACTTGACGGAACGAATAGGAAGCACGCCAGAGCGTTCGAACCGCGACATTGGAGCGAGTCACGATGGCCTGCACGCGTCAATCACTTTTGTCCATTCGACCAATGTTCACGCACTCGGGCCGTATTATATATGTATATATATATATATATATATATATATATATATATATATATATATAACGTTGTACGGTGCGGTAAATTTGTCACCAGTAACCGAACAATCAATGTCCCGCGAAGCGTCAAAATTCTCCTCGGAATTGTGGCGCGGTCGGGCAATTCGATACGAAACAGCTGTCTGTTGCATATTTACCGAGAGAAAAACCACATAGTCCGACTATTTTCGAACGCTTACTACTGTTTAGTATCTATCCCGCTGATGTTTTATTTTGCACCGCGCAGGGGTAACGATTCTTGCCTTTACGGTGTGCAATATTTCAGTCAATACATTTTTGGGTGAAAATATTGTTGCCAGTAAAGTTTATTAGTCAGTTAATGGACTCAAGTAGTAGTGTAGACTAACCAGTGAATGGACGAATAAAGACACTAAGATTCAGATGGACTGTAAAATGAAAATATTATCAAAACAACTCTTTTATCAGGCAGTCGCCATTTAAAAATGGTTGCTTTTCTTTTTGGTACCTGCCATAATGACATTCTCATTAATCAAGAAAATTGGTTTTATCTGTTTGACGTGAATGGGAGCTTTGAAATTATGTCAATCGCATCTACCCTTTTTTTCACGGCCATATTTAGAGGGCTACGACTTCGTAAATTTTTATTTTATTTTTTCACAAAATTTTGTTTGTAAGTTCTTCAACCATCAATAAAAAGACTGTGAAAAATAGATACTAAACGTATTTGTTTTATCAAGCCTGAAAGAAAGCCGGAAATTTAGGCCTCCGACTAGAATGCCTGGTTAAGGTGTTATTCTACTGTGATGACTTGAAAAATAAGCTATTTTTCTATGCCCGGTTAAGGTGCTACTCTACTGTGATGACTTGAAAAATAAGCTATTTTTAATATATTTTTTTCGATAACTGTTGCATGTATCGGTACAAACTTTTTTTCGCTTAAAGGTACACTCTTACAGAATAGAAAACAATTTTTTTTGTTGCTTATAAATGTATATTTATTTAACAATTGATAATCGTGTAAAGGCATGAAAAAAAGTATATCGCCGGCGTTGATGATTTGCGCTCTCCAGGTAATCTAAAAACAAAAAATTCAAAAAAGATTATTAATCTGTATGAGTGTCGCTATCGCCCGAACTAGAATTATTATTTTATATTGCAAAATAACAAAATGGCGTCGTTTTTTGCAAAAGTGTTCGAAAAGCACGTTTTTTTTTTCGTCATAATTCGGACAAAAGTATAAGTAAATATTAATATTTTTTAATAATTCTAGTTCGGGTGATAGCGACACTCATATAGATTAAGAATCTTTTTGAATTTTTTGTTTCGGATTACCTGAAGAGTGCAAATCATCAACGCCAGCGGAATACTTTTTTTTTCTCAGGCCTTTACACTATTATAAACTGTTAAATGAATATACATTTATATACAACAAAAAACAAATTGTTTTCTATTGCATAAGAGTGTACCTTTAAGCGAAAAAAAAGTTTGTACCAATACATGCAACAGTTAAAAAAAAGATGATTAAAAAATAGCTTATTTTTTGAGCCTTTACAGTAGAATAGTGAAGCAAGCCCCTTAAGCAAGCAAGTGGACAAATATCGCAAGGATCATAATGTTATGAAAGGCGACCATGAGACGCGAGTGTCCCTAGTTACAGATACGATATTTGTGGCACGAGGATTTAGTCCAAATTTGGCCATGACTGGGCTATGTTGAGGACCCATGTGACTTTGCGTGTATAGAGACCCAGGGGAGAAAGTCTATTATATCGACTCGAGTTAAGCTTATTAGAAACGTTCATGGCTATCCTCTCTAGGATTACCTCTCCCCTGTACTTTCAACTCCCAAAGGAGAGAGAGAGAAAACCCCAAGCTAAAGCTATGACGCTGTGTGGCAAGTGCACCAGTAGATAATACCTATCCTACGTGCCGATCACGAATCACTGGTTCCGGTATATTGCTCACTGCCATTGCCAGAAATCACTTCCGCAAAATTCATCCGCGTTCATCCTGTATTCTCTTCCTCCCGCGCAAACCGAAGATCTGTTGCGGTATGGAATTTCGCGGTGTCAGTACTGTCCAAAGCAGCTGCGACCGAGTGACCCGAATATTCGCCCATTAAATTCACATTTGCGTGCCGGGATAGGGCAATATTTCGATGCCAACACCGTCTGTTAATCAATTATACACGTTTATCCAGCTTTCAAGCTACACATTGTATGCTGTTGCTTCACGAACGTTGCGCGCACAAATACACACAGTTCAATGCAATTTTATGGCAGAATCTTTGGGTAATAATTATGAGAGAAATGCCAAGTTCCAAGATCATTTTTTTTTCTGCAAAATACTTGAAAATTGTTGTTGTTAAAAAAATAACGGTGAAAGGTAAAATTATGGTTTGTATAGAATTTAGCCAGAATTAGTCGAGGTTTTAGAATTTTTTGGAAATTAAATGTTATGGAGAATGTTCGTACAGAATCCTAATACAAATCTTTAATTGCATATCAATTTCTTTGTTATTTTTGCAATTTTGCAAATATCTCCTTTATGAGAAACTTGTAATCTGCAAAACTTATTGTTCCTCGATAAAATTGTATGAATTTACTGAAATGGCAGAAAATGTACACAACGAAATTTTGCATGTGTGGCTACATTTAATGAAGAACATTTGCAATGGTATTTAAAAAAACGACCAATATTTTGTACCTCTGCAGTGGGGTCACCACGAAATCTACATCCTAACTAATAAGTCTGATTTTTTGTCTGTCTGTCTGTCTCTTTGTTACTCAATCACGCCAAAACGGCTTGATCGATTTCAATGGAATTTAACATGTAGATAGCTCATGGCCTGGGTTAAGACATAGGATACTATTCATTCTAATATCTAATATTTTTCTAATTATAATATTATATACTTAAATATAATCTAATTATGAAATTAAAATTATTATACAACCAATGAAATTAAAAATGTAGGATAGCTTATGACACATAGGATACTTTTCATTCTAATTCTAATATCTAATATTTTTCTAATCTTTATACCTGATGTTTGTTCCAATATCACGGCTAAACGGCTGAATCGATTTTGATGAAATTTGGCACACATGTAGAGAGTTACTTCGAATAACACATAGGCTATGAAAAATACATCTAATATTTTTCTAATTCTAATATTCGACTCGAATCTAATTCAATTATGAAATTATCAGTCTTGTATGATTCTTATTATAGGATACAAGCAAATCAAATGTAATTAAAATAGACGATAATATAATATCATATCTAATATAAATATATCTAATATTTTTCTAATTATAACATTCGTGTCAAATCTACTGTAATTATCAAATTTAAATTCTTATAGAATACAACGAATCAAATGTAATTTAAAGTTGATAAAATCTAACGTCTAATATTTTCCTAATTATAATATTTTAAAGAATCTAATGATGAAATTTTAATTCTCATAGAACACGAACGACCAAAATATAATCAACATCGAATAGAATCTAATATAATATCACATATTTTGCAAAATTCTGGATGACGTATGACAGCCTTTAAAAAAATAATCCATTAAGGGGTATTTTAACACAAATTGCGAGATCCACGCAGACGAAGTCGCGGGTCGAAGCTAGTACCAGGTGTACAAGTATGAAATGCGGATTTCAGACAACAGATGTTGCACCAATGCAGTTTGTGCTATAAAGATTTGACACTGCGCCATTTTGTTGTGTCATCAACAAGTGTCAGACACGCACGAGTGATAAATTGGAAAAGTGTGTGCATAGTGTTGTGTTGTTGTGTTCAATATGTCGAAATTTATACCGAACAAAGAGCATTCGCGGACAGCATTCATTTTTTGTTTTCATTTGAGGAAAACTGCTGCTGAATCATACCGATTACTTCGAGAAGCTTATGGTGAAGATGCTCCATCGCAAGATACATGTGAACGATAGTTTCGGCATTTCAAAAGTGGTGACTTCGATGTTGCAGACAAGAAACATGGAAAGCCGCCGAAAAAATACGAAGATGTGTAATTGCAAGCATTGTTGGACGAAGTTGATTCGCAAACACAAAAACAACTCGCCGAGCAATTGGGCGTTAGTCAACAAGCTGTTTCCAATCGGCTACGAGAGATGGGAAAGATTCAGAAGACCGGTAGATGGGTACCAAATGAGTTGAACGACAGGTAAATGGAAAAGCGCTAAAACACATGTGACATTTTGCTCGCTCGCTACAAAAGGAAGTCGATTTTGCATCGTATAGTTACAGGGGATGAAAAGTGGATTTATTTAGAGAATCCCAAGCGCAAAAAATCATGGGTAGGTCAGGGAGGCTGCTCAGACAGTCGCACAGGGTGGATTGATCCCGTCGAAGTTCATGTTTTGTATCTGGTGGGATATTGAAAAGGAATTGTTTATTATGTTGCTACGCAACAATAAGTGACGAGTTATGAATTTGAGAAAATAAAATATTTTGAAAAGTCCCCGTATAAAATCTGAATATAAATCTCTAATTCCTGAGAATTTTCCTTATAGTTTTTGCAAATTTACAATACTTCCTCTGCGAAAATCATAAAATTTGCTAAATTCATTATCCTTAACGAAATTGTGTACATGTACAAAAATAACAAGCAAGCGATTCGCACATAAATTCTTTTGTGGTTTCCTTTCGTGCATAGTAATATGAAATTTTTATCGATTTTATCAATAACGTTCACGAGAATGTGTGAAAATATAATCGGTTATTTGCAGTCAAGTTCTGATGTTTGTCAATGATTCATGAGTTTCGCTGTTCAAGAGTGAGAACAAAGTTCGTGGTTAAATTTGCGAAGTAGCGCGAGTAAATGCACTCGAATTTACAACCCCCTATGCCGACGCTCTTTCGTTAGCTCGTTGAGTCAAGGGTTGGGGTTCTCTCGCGAGATTTTTCCAATTCTTCACCGAGTGCCGGGAAATTACTGTTGAACCCACTCAAGAGTCTCTCGAGTACTATTTCACAAGGATACAGACCAAGAAGGAACTTCGACCGCATTTTTTATTTCTGTAAATCCTCGAGGCTATTTAATCGTGACGATTTTTTTTTTACGTTCAGAAAGACATCAGGAATAAGCATACTTTTATTTGATGGAAAAAAGATTGAGTGCTGGAAAGGGATATTTTTTTTTATATACCTACAATAAAAATTACAACTTAAACTTTATATAAAATATTTATAACTTTAGGATGATCGCGAACATTACGGAGATAAAAAAATGTTGGGCGTTTAGCTTGAATACATTTGAAAATGTGCCACATAAGACGCAGATACACATTGAAAATTTGGTTTTATACATTTTTGCTATTTCAGTAACTTCCCATAATTTCGTTAGGGAAATCGAATTTTGAAAATTACAAATTTCTTGTAAAAAAAAGTATAGCAAATTAGCAAAAAAAAAAGGATGAAAAAATTGATATGCAATTCAAAATTTATATTCGAATTTTGTACGAAAGTTTTATTCTCCACTAATTGTCGCTAATCGGAAACTCACAAGGAACATCACTTTGGTGTCCGCCTTCGATTTTCTTGAAGAGCATGAAAAACTATAGATAGATTTTTTTATCGACGGAAAAGGGGTTTTTAAGGGTTTGCGAACACCCCTTAGTGTGACTTTTTCAAACGAAAATTCTTGTAATGCAAAACGATCAGAAATCTACCATGGGTACGTTGACAAAAACATAATTCAAGGGATCAATCACCCCTTTATTTGCCTTTTTCCCACCCCACATTACAAAGGGGTGCATTAAATTGCACGTAATGGGTAACACGCAATGACGGGAGGACAAAATTACTGTTTTAAGGGGTGAAACCACTCTAAGGGGTGGTTTTACCTTGTAAAACAGTTTTTCCGCCGATAAAAAAATACGTACCTAACAGTTTTTAATGCTCCACCATCTACACACATATGAACGTTGATCCTTTAATTGATTTTTAACAAACGTGACAATTTCAACCGGTCGAATCGCAATGAAAAAAGAATGGCAGTGGTTTGACCTCTTGAGCGCTTATTCGAGATACTTTGAGGTTGGAAAAAACCCGATGACATCCTTAGTCCATCTATTATTCACAAAGTAATCATAAGTTATGTGAAAAATCGAAAAAATGCAATTTTTTACTATTTTTTAAATCGAGTTTCTCACGTAATTTTTTTTTTCATCCAAAAACAATGAAAATAACGTATACTTTAAAGTCTTCAGAATCATGCTGTAATTTCCTGTACGATCATTAGTATACGAGTTATGAGTCATCAACGTCGGAGGTGTCGTTTTGGCTTTGATGATCGATAACTCGGCGGCAAATCATTCTACAGAGGGCAGCATCAATTCAAATTAGAGGGGAATAATCAACGTCCAAAAGCTGGGAGATGGAATTGCCAGATGAAAGATATTTAGGTCCGTGGACCTTTCGGAAGTGACGCAAAAAATTTGGAAATTTTTTTGCTCTGATTATCCTATAATTTCTCAAAAACTTTTCACTATCAGCATTTTGAATGCAGAGAATCAAAACTAGGGACTTCAAGTGTTGATTTGCTTTTTTTTTTCCCAATGTTCGACGATAATTTTTCCAGTGCAGCCTGTTGAAAATCAGTAAAAAAAATTCGGATTTTTTCTTTATCCTTTAATTGTTGCGCCTCGTGTACATTAGTTTTCACAAAACCGAAGGTGGACGTCAAAGTGATGTTCCTTATCGGTAAAACGGCCTCCCTCTCGATTATTAGCACGCGAGTCTGTGCGCGGCTAGGCAGGCTCCCATCCAAGCATCAGCCCAGACCAACTTGCTTGTAATGAATGATCACCGCAGCCGCTCATCGACCGTTCGATTATTATTAATGAAAATCCGTTTTCTATTAAATCAAGGAATCGCCGCGAATCTGCGAGAAAGGGCGTGAGGCATTTTTTCTTTCATTCGCTCACATAATATATATATATATATATATATATATAAGTAATCTATTGTAATTTATATATAAGGTGCAAATAAAGTGGTCCATTGTTCCGGAAGAGTATTAGACTTCCGGTCATTAATCGACTGAAATTTAATTACGGTCGGACCCTCCATTGCTTTTACCTCCGTTCATGTTTTCCGCCAGTCGACCTCGCGCTTTCGGTGAACCGGAACGGCTTTCAATATATCTTCCGGATATCCAACGGTGGGATACGTGCACCGCGTATAGTCTCACGTATATATAAACACGTTGAATTTACCTGGAGTTTTTTTCTCTCCCTGTAAATCGCCGAATAACAAGCTCTTGCTCCCGTTATTTTTCATGTCCGATATATATCCTGAACATGTATGGTA
This sequence comes from Ophion ventricosus, assembly GCA_963932345.1. Lineage (NCBI taxonomy): Eukaryota > Metazoa > Arthropoda > Insecta > Hymenoptera > Ichneumonidae > Ophion > Ophion ventricosus. The sequence continues at coordinate 16,180,669 of OZ010713.1, forward strand.
GAGTAAATGGATAAAAGTAATGAGAAGTGGTCTACAATCCACTGGATTGCACATAAATAAACTTTACATTGGAATATATCTTTTTTTCTGTTTCAGCGAAGAGCGATGCAATCATGTTGTCCGTGCAGCTCGAGAACATTGGAAACTGTTGGCCTTTGAACGTTTATTTTTAAGGCCGAACGAATTTAGATCTCCTTCCTGAGCGAGGTAAAACAAAAATTCGATTTCAAAATCGACATTTTCATGCAAAACGCCCGAAAAAACATCTGTTCGCTTCTACTTTAACAGCTTGGTCGAAAAATGATTTTTTCTAAAAGTAGGATCATCTATTGGTCAGATTGTTCGCAGAGCAAAGCAATTTCCATTTGGTCGGGTAGGAAATTCAGCCATTCCGCATTTCCAACGATTAGCTAATGGCGGTCTGCTGCCTAGTACTACAGTATTCAGGGTATTATTGCATATTCACCTGATCGCTTGATCCCACTATCTTACAAATCTCATCGAATGTTGAATAATCGTATGGGGCAATTATCACGAAATTGTAATAGCTTTAATTAATTGAACGGAAAACAATTGTTTCACATTTCCAATAGTATGGATTGTCAGTCATGAAAGTTTATCGATGAAAAATGAATAACGATTTTATTTTTTGATTAAGGGAGGAAAACCCTTCAGACGCCCGAAAATGAGTCATTTTTCATGATTTTTTTAAATGATAAAATAATCGCGTCATTTTAAAATTTTGACATTATATCTTATTACAATTTTCAAGTGTTAACATTTTTTTTAACAAAACAAAATGGCGGCTTTGTAAGGTATTCCTTTAGGCGTCTTTTACGTGATATCGAAGAGTTCTCTGTTTGTGTGATTTTTTCTATTGATCCAAAACAGAAATTGAAAATATTTTTCGATTATTGATATGTGTAGGGGAAGGATATACCAATAAAAATATTAAAAAGTATAAAATTAAAAATTAGGTAGGCTTTTTAATCAAATTTCCATATTTTTGACCATTTTCTCGACAATTTTTACCCCAAAAAAGTAATTTATTTATGCAATAATCGTAAAACTTTAGGTATATCCTCCCGATAATGATATAGTGAGAAACCTTTCAAAATTTTAGCAAGATCGATCAATAACTTTTTAAGTTAAACATAACATGAGCAGTTTTTGCGGTCCCGGCGCGCTCTCGACTATGTGCTATAACTTCGTAAATATTTCATATTTCGATTTTTCGATTTTCCAGTATAGTCTCAATATATTATACTTTCGAAATATGCGAAAAAATCGATTTTTTGAACATTGTAAAGAGTTTTCCCCGGTTAATGAATTATTATTGATTGATTTCTTATTTTATAATTGATGATCGATGATTTATTATTCGAGAGCTTAAATAAAAATGGATAAATGATTTTATTATTTCGAATGATATAATCGAATTTCGATTTTGGGGCCGGGTTGAAAGTTCGAACCTAGAATGCTCCGACGGCTTAAAATTCCTAATTTTAATGTTCCGAAACTACAAGTTTCGTAAAGACAATGCCCGCGAAAGTCTACACAGTTGACTGTAAATGATGTAGAACGGTACGAATATCGATAGGAAAAGGATACAAATATGATCTCTTATACGAGATAATTTTCAGAAATAGTATGAAGAAGATCACCGCTTTATTTGAACGACCAGTAATACGACATACAAAACTCCGAATATGTAATATTAAGCATGCCACAAAATTGCAAAATTTTTATCATAGGAAGGATATAGGAAGCGAGCTATATCAGAAAGTTTAAATATAATAAAAGCTAATAAGAGATTCGTCAGGTTCACGAAAGTTTTGGACTCCGGAAATCATAGCTTCGATCATCCAGTTCGCGAAAACTGAAGTTCAGATAGTGTAAGATTCCGATAAAGAACGTTCAAAGCGGTCAAAATTCCGAAAACTCACACATAAAGCAGATAGCAAGTCAGCCTAACGCGTTTAGATGGCAGCACCACCACTTGTTTTGACGGTGTTCAGATTTTCGGAGTTTTGGTCTTCCGGGTAAAATTCTTTCGGAGTTTTGATCTTTCGTGGTAGAATTTTTTCAGAGTTTCGATCATTCTTCACGTTTTATTGTGAACATATAATGTAAGGATGTTTAGGTATCGATGATTCTTATCGATATTATTGGGAGTACAAATTAATTCGGTTCGTTTTCAAGAGATGGCTCTGGCTGTTATGAATGTTTCATAGTGACAGCTAATTTCGGTGGTTTCAGAGAGGTTAGACATCTGTCAATAACATTCAGTTTATATCGCTTTGAGTTCCATTAAAAACCTTGTTTTTTACTGTGTTGAATATGTCAAATGTTGTGTTAACTAAGCAGCATTTGCGGGAAGATTTACTTTTCTGCTTTCATTGAAATAAAAGTGCAGCTGAAGCGCATCGAATGCTTGTTGAAGTTTATGGTGATGATGCTCCAACTGATAAATCATGTAGGGAATGGTTTCGACGCTTTAAGAACGGTGATTTCAGCGTTGAAGAGAAGCCTCGCCCTGGACAGCCAAAAAAATCGAAGACAATGAATTGGAGGCATTACGGGATGGATTCCATTACGGGCGATCGGTATAGACTACAATTGATTCGTTTGAGCCGTGCATTACGAGAAAAACGGCCGGAATGCGAGCAAAGGCATGACAAAGTTATTCTTCTCCATAACAACGCTCGGCCTCATGTCGCAAATGTCGTAAAAAAATATTTGGAAACGCTCAAATGGGATATTTTACCGCACCCGCCGTATTTTCCGGGCATTGCTCCTTCTGATTACTGGTTGGTCCGACGGATGCAGCAGGATTTAGCAGGTCACCGGTTCACTTCTTTCGCAGAAATCGAAAATTGGCTCAAAACTTGGATCGCCTCAAAAGACGAGACTTTTTTTCGAGATGGAATTCGAAAATTGCCTGAAAGGTGGGAAAAAGTAGTAGCCAGCGATGGACAATATACGGAGAGAATTAAAAAGTAATTATGTCGTGAATTTCACGGTAAAAATTACCGTGATATATTTCAATGTGGTGACAAGTGAGAAAAGCATAATAATTCGTATGCGACAAGTTTTTTTTAACTCACGTTACAGAAAATTTCAAATACGTAGCTAAAATTTTACTATACTATAAGGTTTTACTATAATTTTACTATAAGGGTAGCGCGCACGATAATTTTTACCGAGAGCACAATACATTTTCCTATAACACTCATTAAATTTTATAATAAATCTTAAAATAACTGTTATAAAGACGATACTTTTTTATAGACATTTTTGAAAGGCATAAAATAATAAAATGCACAGTAAAATTTCGCTGATATTATATATTTTTTAAATTTAAGTTTTGCGTATTTTGTTACACATGAAAATTTACTAGAAAATCTGGTAAAATTTTCTATCTGAAGAAGAAATTTTATTTTATTTTCGTGAAAATCTGTGTTTTACTCAGTAATAATAAGCGAAGTTTCAGGATTGTCATCTGGTTACCGTTACTGCACGGTAATTTTTAACATTTAATTCTCTCCGTGTACTTCAATTAATCTATTCATACCTTTTATTTTGAAATGAATGGATTTTTTACCACAAAAAAACGGACCGAATTAATTTGTACTCCCAATATTATTTTCGGAACTTTTCCCTGTACAAATCTTCGCCATTCGGGAACTCGAATTTCTAACACTACAATTTTTCGGAACTGTGTACTCTCTAATTATGGGAAGTTGATACTTGTTTTATGTGCTGTGTTTTCATGTCGACGCTTTATCAGTCGGTCCCATGATTATTGTCATTTAATTCCCTAGTGTACTGTTATTTTCGCTTATATGATAATTCTGTTTACAAAATTCTGGAATTATAAATTTCCACAAGTATTGAGTACTAGCTAATAAATTCGGAATTTTGAGCGTTCTGATCATTCAAAGTTCGGAATTTCCACCCGGCCCCTCGATTTTTATGAAAATAAGATGGATAGCGTATGTGGATTAACTTTTAAAAGCTTTCAGTCGGATTTAAAAAATAGCGAATAATTCGTTGAGTGGCCGATGATATCTCATAGGTGTCGAACAAATTGCCATCCATTAACAGATAATAAATAACGAGAGGCTTTTCTCGGAGTTTAGAAAAGATCGATTGCAAGCAAGCTCTCGTCCCCACACTTGAACTCGTTGCTTTTCTTCGCATATGTATGTAGGTGGGTGTGCATATGTATGCAAACGGTCGAGAACACGCGGGACATAAATCAATGGATCGCTGACGCTCTCGACACAGCCTCTCGGAGTTAATGTAGTTCCCATCTTTTTCTGTCCCACACATCGAGTGACACGTCACTCGAGTATTGCGCTCTAAAGCGCCCATATATTTTTTTTTTTCACCTACGGCAGAAATATACTGTTTATATCTTTTGCAACTGTGCGGATGGCGTTTCCTTCCATAGTATTTCAAAAGCTTCACCCCGAAAGACATGTAACAAATGGATGGCATGACCCAAGAACGAAGTGAGCGACTCTAAAGCATTTTTCACCAATACAGATTTGTCATCGCCGATGTAAATGAAACCATCATCAGGGAAAATCGAAAATCCGATTTGATTAATTTCTTAAGAGTCGAGATTAAATGATCTCATTAAGGATTACATACTTCCAGCATCTAAACAAAATCGTTTTTCTATGTTGATTACTGTTCATGATAACATTCCTTTACAAGGCTCTTCGATTTTTCAGATCTCGTAACACATGGGGGCGTTATCATGGGAATGTGTATTTTCAACACGAGCACGAACAACGTACATGAACATAAATAATTTATTGGCAAATAAATAAATAAAAAATGCACGTAGTCAAAGTACCAAACAAATGGATGGATTTCGTACCAAAGATTGGATGGATATTTCTTAGGGTTTTTTACGATTCGCTGTTTAGAAAAAAATCCTCAAAAACGTTGATTGCAACAAAAAATTCGCCTAATAAAAAATTCGCCTAAAAATCTTTGACGGTCAGTATTAAGACCCATGGTAGACTTACTTTAACACTTTAATGGTCAAAGAACAAATATAGCAATTACAATGGCAGCTTAATTGTGTATAGTCTCAGAATGAAACATACCGAATCATATATGACTCAGAGAAATAAAGCAAGTTTGGGGGGTCTGCATAAGCTTGAAATATCAGAAATATAATTTTTGTATTGCTCAGTTTTATAGCCTAGGGTCTTAACTTTAATTTGCAATAAATAATTTGTGAAAATTCCAAACAATTACCGAGTCATAGCGATTTTTTTAGAAGATCCTTTCGCCCACTGCGCTACGGTTAACTTTTTTTTGCGCTCGAAACTATGCTTTATAAAACGGTGTAAGTCGTCTCTGAAAATATATTCGTCCGATTAACTTTAAATTCGGACAGAACATAGATTATCACATTTCCTATCGTATTACCGAATGATTTTTTTTTCTATATTTATCCATTTGTTAAGAACAAATGATTAAAGTTCCTTTTTTTGTCGAAAATAGAACTTTCTTTTCTACAGCTTGCCATTTTCGTAACTTTTAGAATTTCAGAAAAATGTGTAAAACCCCGACCTTGCCATCCCGATAGACTGATTAGAAAAAAATATAGAACATCAGCCTGATTTTTGAGGCTCAAGTTTATGCAGACGCGTTTGTGTAAAAATTGGCTATCCGATATTTGGATACGGTTGAACAATATTTTAATTACAATAATCGAATTTCGTTCGGATTTGATACTCCCGATAATTTCATCAAGCTTCATTCTACAGAATGAACATAACGATCGGTCCCGTTACATTTGCTTAACCTTAGTGTTTTGTGTTCCCAACGAGACAAGTCTCATGTTGAAAAGGCTGACAATTGCCGGATCTTCGCGTATACGTATAGCAGGCTACTCGGCCTGGGATTAACATAAGCCTAACGTTAAGTCCCAGAGCTCCGACGTGTTGGGAGAGCCCTCGGATGCCTGTCCCTGCTTCTCTCGGGGATACTGTTATAGGCAAAAACGTCAAGCATAGTTCTCGTCCACGACCCTACAACGAGTTTCGGAGAGCTTCCATTATTCAAGATAAGGCAAACATAACGCGAAACGGCAAGAGACGAAAGCACACACGCGACGTTCAACTACTTTTTGTTTATACACACGTGTGAATCGTTTAACTAACATGCATCGACTCACGTTTCTACCTCGGTCGTTTTCATTTTATTGTATATTCATCAGACTTTTACTTTCAAATAAAAAACCCTTTTTGTTTCTATAAAAATAAATGAGTATAAAAGCAGCCAGATGCAACGAATATTTCGAATATACATTGCGATGTATTCAATCTTTTGCTGAGCTTTTTTTAATTCCTGACAAGCTGCAGGAAAAAAGAGCTTCGAGTTTATCCATGGGCGGATTAAAAAATTAATAGCAATTGAATCGTGGCTCTCACTGTGTTATTAAATCGCGAAATAGCGCTTTTGGACCTATATTTACCTCTCAAAGCTATTCGCGATAAAACCATCAACAAATGTAGTACCGTATTTGCCCAGTCAGCCGATCATGCTAACAGGAAAAAAATACGAACATCCCTCCGAATCCGTATTTCAAAACGCTGGACTGAATCTACATTGATGAAATAAAACCGCATCAACAATAATCATAATGGAAAAACGTAAAATGAAATTCCAACCGAAGCTAACATTGCACGGGCTATCAGTGTGCCGCTGCGGCGATCTACCATTTTAACCGCATATTGACCTACGTGAATAATTGGATGGGTGACCGTCTAGCCGCGCACTGGCTTGCGTGGCAACTAGCGAGCGTGATATATACAGGGTGCCCCATTTATCTTGAGATATCGAAGTAGCTCAAGAAAATCCTGAGATACTTATCGAGTAGATTCAAACGGAGAGTAAAAACGGCAAGGCCATTTTTTTAAATCTAATGAACGTTTTCAAGGTGATTTCACGGTAAACTTTTCGAAAAAATGGGAACCTATATTTTTTTATAGTGTCACCTTACTCTACGAAAAAATTGGTTACTTTTGTCAAAAATACTTTATTATTAGGTGTATAAATTAATTTTCAGCCCCTAGATTAAATTGATTGAAACATTTATTTGAATTGAGATAATTTCCCGCTGTATACGGCATTTCGAAGCACCATCTATGAGTTATCAAACCAATCAGTCCGATTGTGGTCCGATTAACCCAACCTTAAAAAACAGTACAGAATAATTAAGAAATAGTACAGAAAGATGTCGTTTGACAAGCAGCACTTGAGGCACTGCCATCTTTTAGTCTTCCAACTTGAAAAAAACTGCCACAGAAGCACAAGAAATGATTCGTTCGGTCTTTGCAGAGAGTGCGGTATCTTATGACACATGTCAAAGATGGTTTCAAAAGTTCCAGAATGGAAATTTTGAACTCCAGGATGAAGAATGTCCTGGACAACAAAAAAAGGTGCTGCACGAAGAGTTGGAGAACCTACTCAACAAAAGGAGCTTGCTTATACGCTCGGAGTTACTCAACCAGCTAGTTCGGTACGGTTAAGGGGCTACGTGGGTTTCGAAGCCAAAAAAAGCATATTTTCTCTATTTTTTAAAATATAATATATACATTATTTTATTCAAAATGTTTAGCACATAAAAGAGCAACATTTCAATAATATTTCTTAAAAATGTCATCCAAAAATTTGGGAAATTTAGCCGGTGGGACCTGGTTTCCGGAGACCCCTAAAAAAAGTGCCCTCGTGGTGGTCAGGATAACTCATGATAGCTTTATCTGAAATTAAAAAACAAAATTTTTTCTGTTAGTAGATAAGTATAGCTCATGATTGAACGAAGGATTTAAAAAAATTGAAATTTGAATTTTTGGCAGAGTTGTATGCAAAATAGTTCAATTTTTGGTACAATTTACACTACGTATAGCCTTGTAAAATTAGTTGTGATCGAAAAAAAACCTACGTTCAAGCACTAGTCAATGCTATTTTGAAGAAGTGTGCAAAATTTCAATAAGATCGGTGCATTAGTTTTTGAGAAATCGTGTCCACCGACTTCAAAAATAGTGTTTTGAGAAAAATGCGTTTACCTGCGTCGCTCCCGGCCGGTCTTTCCCAACGGGGGGAATTCCCAAAGGCTCTCTCTCTCTCTCTTAGACTTTTACTCCGATTGACTTAAAACTTTGGGAGAATATTCTAGACATATTGTACTATTAGATGATAAAATAAAAAATGAATTTTTTGAAATATTCAAACTCACGTAATCCCTTAAAAAAACTCCGGAGGATACAAAAGAAAGATCGTTGGATGCCCCATGATCGTACACCAGAAAACAAAGGTCGACGCTGTTAAATTGCAATGTGCTTACTGACCAAATTCAAACAAAAAGAGATTTTACATAAAATTGTAAAACACTGCAAAACCAAAAATCCACGGGAAAAAAATTGTTGTTGTGTATTTGATGGGATTTCCAAGCTGTAATTTATTATGAGACACTTAATCCGGAGGAAACCATTACTGCTAAGCATTATCAGGTGCAACTGATGAAATTGAGTGATGCCTTGGAGGGAAAACTACCCCTAGCTACTTTTATCGGTAGCGGAATAAGGCAAGTGATTTTGCTGCAGAACAACGCGCGGCCACACACAGCAAAAGAAAACCTGAAAGTTATCACCACGTTGGGCTGGGAAATTCTCCCTTAGTGTATTCGCCAGGCCTAGCGGTTTTTGGCTATCACATTTTTCCGGTGCTACAATATTACCTGATGGATACCCAGTTTTGGTCTTCTGCGGAATTCCATCAGAGCATTGACGTCTTCATCCAGTCAAAACCACAATCTTTCTTCCGAGCTGGGATTTGACAATTGTCCAATAGATGGGAGAAATGCGTGCAAAGTGACGGCGATTGGTTTGAAGATTAGATCTACATTCATTTTTTTATAAATAAATGTCAAAACTGTCGGAAAAGAGCCGTGAATTAATTTATACACCGAATGTTTAGCTATTTTTACAACTCTTTTTTAATAAACGTATGAATATATAGAATGAGCATAACCATTGGTAAGCTAATACATACGTGTGTGTGTGTATAAGCATATCGAAAAATCAATAAACTCTTACCCATCCAAACACAATTACTAGTAGTAAACAAACATTATGCCAATTTTGAGCTTTCCAGCTTGATAATGTTTCTCCTCGTTCATCAAATTGACACGAAATTTGTGTAAACTTTTATCAAATTTACACGAATTTACACAAAAAATTCGCGTTTCATGTTCATTCTCGAAAAACTGCACAACCGACAAATATTTATCAAATGCCATCTTTTTTTGTTTCCGCTATGAGTATCGTGGTTTGTTAAGCTGTGAAACTTTAAGAATATTCGACTGGCTTTGACAAAAATGAATCTGTTTTTGAGTTATTCAAATTTCGACGTGAGGAGTGAATTTTCCGTGTGAATAAATTACCAAGCGCTACCACTAGACTTGAGTTGGAGAGTTCAAATGCTCCGTGATTCTTTTTTACACCTGATAATATTGATTAAACGTGAAAGAGTTGTCATTTTATTTCGACGTACTCCAATATATATGTACATATGGTTTATAACGAAGAACTTGCGTTTAAAATAACACAATGAAAAAAAAAAAATGTGGCAATAAAAACAAAATACAAAGTCCTTCAATCCTTGTTGCAGCAGACGGAAATTTACCTAGCGGATTAAAATAATCGCAGATGTAACTGAATTCGTAAGATATCCGTTCGCTTCATGTCAATAATCTCACTACCACTATTGCGCGCGTTGATCCCTACATAACGTGTACTTGCATTTCGATGACCTGACTTCGCTTTTAATAACCCACCATTTGTGTGTTTAATGGAATTTAAAAATTTCCTGGCATTACATCATGCTGTATGGGTTAGCTAATACGTGTGTTAACCACCAGGTGAGAAGTGTTTATATATGCGCTTTCCAATTAAAGCGACACCTGGCCCCAAACAACGTGTGAGCAGCTGGAGCCTTCAGCTTCCCATAACCATACCGCAAGTGCACACCTAAATTAGGGTCGATTTTGAATTTGCCGAGGTCTTAGCAACATTGTAAAAAATTCACATTTAACGATACTTTATATCAAATGGTTGAAGTTAAAATGGAAAGAAAGTTTGGGTTTTAACGAACCCAAATTGTCCTAAAAGTATTTTAATTTGTGAATACATACATATACACTGGTGGAATTAAGGCGGGCAACCACGTTAGATGCTTCGAAAAATAAATTTTTTTTTTATTTCATAAATCGTTAGCAAAATATCTGAAAAATACACCCTGAAAATTTCAAAACGATATTCGGATTTCTAGTAACGGTATGTATTTAAATGATAAAGACTCTCCGCTCAACTCCCAAGCGCGCTCAGGTGTCCACGAGCGCTCAGTCAGGTAGTTTGTTTGGGTTTTCATAACCCAAATTTGGGTTTCCATAACCCAAACAAACCCAAACTCGACCGTTTAGCGATTAGCTCCAAAACATCTCCATTCTGGGTACAAAATAATCGAGGTAGCGGCATTTCTTGCTGCTATTTTATTCAATGGAGGAAATTCAGCCTTACTCATGGTTACGAACGAACTACAAATCGTAGTTGGTAGGCAGAGCTACCGATATACCGAGCAAATGGATCAGATGCGCGTGACTCGGCAAAATAGAAAAAGTTTATGAGAGACAACAGAAGCTCGAAAGGCTCGTAAAGAGGAAATGCGAGCTTCAAATGAGTTGCATGAGGAAGAGGAAGGACTGCTGTATGGTGCTGGAATCGCTGATTAATCGGTAAGACACTTTATCATTTGATTAAAGACATTTGACTTTGAGTTTTTCGTTTGTGAAACTTTAAACGTGTTTTTCTCGAAACGACATTTTTTCAATTTGCGGGTATCATAACGCAAAAACTAATTGATGGATTATTTTCAAATTTTGAACACGTTTACATAATATAATTTATTAAAACATGAACCTAAAGTTGGAAAGATTAGAGTGTTTAAAACATATTTATTATTGCAAAATGTCGGGAAAAAAGCTAAAAATCGATCATTTTTTTTCAAATACGTTCCAACATTAAATTCTCGATTTTATTTTCGGAATTTAGGTTTATGTTCTTAAAAAACACCTCAAGAATGTATATAAATTTGAAGGACTATTACAGATGCGAATTGCGAGTTGCACAATTCCCGCAAATCGACAACGACGATGAGGACACGCCAAGGGACCCAGCGGATTACATCTTAATTAATGCACGAAATAACTTGAAAAAATTACCAGCGATGCATGAAAATATGATTAAATTATTGTCAGAATTGCGGAAATTTCCGTTTTTTTTTCACAAAAAAAAATTCAAAAAATCATCTAATTTTCGGTCTCCTAAAGTGGTTGCCCGCCTTAATTCTGGACCGTTTTCAATTTTTTTAAATTTCGTACATTGTCGTTCATTTTTTTTAAATTTAAACATTTACGAAACTAATCATGTGCAAAAATTAAGTAGAAACATTATAGATAAAAATAAAAACATTACGACAATGCGTCCTGTCCCACAGCAATTTAAGTAAACGAGTTTTTGACCAGGAGAAACATTCCTAGGGTTCCTCAGCCTCTTTATTCGCCTGGCTTGAGTCCTTGTGAGTTTTTCCACTTCACGAGATTGAAAACCACCTCAAGGGACGTCATTTTGGGACACTTGAAAACGTTCAAACGGCTATAACTGGCCAGCTGACGGCTATTCCAGTATCCCAGTTATGAGGATCCGACTGCTATGAGGATTGGAAGAATCGTCTTCAGCGCTGTGTGGCTTCCAAAGGAAGTTATTTTGAGGGAGACAATATAGAATTGTAATTCTATTCGAGTAAACAAATGAAAAACAATCAATCTCATCACTTCATTTACAAACCTCGTGTGTCTCGTCCGGGCGAGGATATTTTCTGCGACTATGTTGACACAATTAGCTTTATCTCATTAAGGGATCATTACAGTGTAAAATTTTCGAGAGATCAATTTTTTTTGCATTATCTGATAGTATAGATGGTTATAAACATGTTTGGGTTCTAGTTATGTTTGGGTTTGAAACTTATGCTGTTCAATGTTTGGGGCGAAATTCGAATAATTTCAGTCGCTACATCATTTCGTAGAGAAAGTGATTCGAGCAGTGGCTTCTACACTCGAAACTTTAAACGCATTTAAACACATTTATCACGCCATTCTTTATCTTGCTATGGAAGCTTTTCTTTTTAATCTCTATTTTCTTTAAACGAAAAACTGTCGAAAAAATAGGCTAAATTCGATACTTTTTTTTTCAAAACGCCGCCATTTTGTCAATTTTTATTTTTTAAACCTCCAAAGCAAGACAGCGTTTTTCATATTGATTAATAATCTTTTTATGTGTACCGTGTACACCGTGAGGACTCTTTTTTTCAAAGACATTTTCAACCGTTAAAAAAATGAAAAAAATAAATAAAAATAAACGTTTAAAAGTTTATTTTCCATTCTTCATGAGTGCTTCGATTTAACGTAAAATCAGACTGATTAGCGTATTTTATTCATCGAAAAAAAAAAATCGCGAAAATCAGCTATTTTTCGGCCCGTTACACTGTGATGATCCCTTAAGTACATGTGATAAATAAATGTTTCATATACCTAAAAATTCCTCGAGAACTACATTATGTAATGGCGAAAACCCTATAAAAGACCGATGGATTTTTATCGAGATTAATGCTATCAGACAGACAGACAGAAGCTCTGGGAGAATATTCTTTTGTACTATGTACTAATGTATTAATATTGCGCAACATTTGATAAAATGGTATAAAGCGAAATAAAATATCAATTCATATGTAAACATTGTTAAGATATGTTATATCAATTTTTTATATAGAAGATATCGATCAGTACACGCCATATATTATCGATAACTACGTGGTCCATGCCTGGTTGTGGTTTGCAGACGACAGCGTTCAGCCTGACATAACTCGCACCGCAACTACTGTCTGTATATCACTGACGAGTTTATTTCGAACATCGGCGAGACATTGGAAAGACGTTTGCTAAATAAACACCTGTCCGATTCATGTGACACCGTTCATGTCTACTTTGTGTTGGTAGTTATTGTCAATCATACAAATACAATGGACAATATTATTACGTGACAAGCAATAATAATCCCGCCCCATTCATATAATAAATGAGCAAGTTTGTTTGGGTTTATGGAAGTTTGGGTGTCTGTAACTCAGTCACGCCCTAACATCACAACGGGTCTGAAAGAAATTTTGGGGGGCAAAAAGACTCGGAGTAGCACTGAGGATATTTTTTATTCCGATCAGACAGTCGCCGTGGGAAGTGATAACATTTTCTTATCTTTTTTTTTTATTACTTCAACACGCCCGAAAGAGACAACGGATCGAAATAGAATTTTGCATGCAGTCGGTGTATCGGCCAAAGTAGCATATATGGTTTTTATTATCCTGATCGATCGGAATTTTGCATGCGAAGAGGATACGACCTAGACTGACAGACAGGTTGCTTTTTATCCCCGTCTTTGAACTCGCTATTTCCACGCGGGTACGAAGGCTAGTCATTCTATAAAATAGTCAGTGTTTGATGAACTTGACTAGTTTATGAGTAAATTAGTTTATTCACGAATCTCGATAACCCTCAGGCATTATCAGGTTCCCCTTGGACAACCAGCTCGTCCGAGTTTCGATTATTCACAGTCGCATGTCAGATGCGACGAGAAAAAAAAAATTATTCACCGAATGCAGCCCTTCAAAGAAGCAACCGCTATACCACTTTTTCATTTCTCTCTAAACGTTCATTACACGTACCCGCCGTGTCGGCTAGTTTGCATATTCTCGTAACTCGCTCCCTCCCCCCCTCCCTCTCTCTCTCTCTCTCTCTCTCTCTCTCTCTTTCTCTCTCTCTCGTTCTCTCGACTCGCCGTTTCTACCTTGATGCGCGGTCTACAAGTTGGGCAGAGCTCCGTAGTTCGTTGACCTTTGGGGGAATATCTCGTGATTCTAAATATGTCGAATCTCGTTCTTCAGAGTTGCATTTTTAAAATAAATTGAACTAACATATTATCAGTGTCGAAAATGTCGAAAATACATGTATAAAAATATGTCGAATCATTATCCATTTGCAATAATTTCGATTAAACAGTTCCGTGACTGACTGACTGACATATAGACAACGCACAGCCTAAGCCGCTTAAGGAAGGACATTATTGCGATGGCTTAAAAAATTCGATTTTTTTGCATCTTCTTGTAGTATGTACTTTCAAAAATATGTATACCAAAAATTATTTTATAATTTTCAAAAATGACAGAGTTACAGCACTTTTAATAGGAGGGCGTGGAGCGGCAGCCCTTGCTGGCCGCATTTTAAAGAGCGTTTTTCTCGAAACCACTTTTTTCGATTGATAACTCGAGCAATAATAGTTGGATATGTAAAATTTTTGCACGAAATTTTTCGTAATTGTAATAGCTTTTCGTTGAGCGTAGCCGTTTTTTTTTGTTTGTAAAATTACTATTTCTTAAATCATCTTGAATGCATCTTGAATGAAAATATTTTAGGTGAAAATAATACTTTTTATTTCGAAACGTGGCCATATTTTGAAAAATAAACAAAGTCAAGAACGGCTACACTCAACAATAGCGACGTTAATGCAGATTAAGGGCAAACTTTATTTTTTTTTCAGACGAATTAAATCAGCAATTTCAATCCCACAGGGAAGAGGCAAATTCCACTATTGTTTTTTTTTCAATAAAAATTTACTTGAGTCTACTTCAATGTATGTGGAATAACATATCTTTTATTGAGCTAAAAAAAACCATAAAGTGAATTTAAGAAATTCATGAAAAAGTTTATTTTTCTGGGCGTCACAGTGGGGTGTCCCCTTAAGACAGAAGCATGAAATTTTGAAGATATGTTCGTTAGAAGGTGTACAGATGGACTAAGAAAGCCTTGTTTGAAAATCAACTTTTGAAGGGGTGAAACGAGGTGTCAAAGTTTGTATGGAAAATTGTATTCCTTGCGTGTATTAACTTGAAACTTGGTATAAATATTCATATATTCATATATTTATATATAGCAATATTCGCATATTTTAGGATAATTTTTTTTATATAATTCCTTATTAGGAATGCAACGGGGTGTTGAAGTTTGTATGGGAAAATCGAAATCCCTGCTTTTGTCTCAATGAAATTCGAAAGATATGTGCCTTAACCCGTTGTGGTCATATGGGGTCCAGCTGACCCCAGGCAAAGTTTGCGGCTAAGTGTCTGAAAACTGGCTGTTCAAAATCAAACCTATGGTGACGTCTGTTGGTGTTGAAAGGTACCTTAATAAGTTTCAAGGCTTTTTGATTTTATGAGTTTTATCAAAATTGTATTCAATCTTAGCCCAAAATAAATATAGTTTTTTTTAAGATCCGTTCTAAAACTTTTTTTTCTTGAAAGTATACTGTCTTGAGAGTACAAAACTGAAATTTTTCCGCTGTATCTCAAAAATTGAATTTTTTATGGATTTTTTAATGAAAA
Organism: Ophion ventricosus; assembly: GCA_963932345.1. Lineage (NCBI taxonomy): Eukaryota > Metazoa > Arthropoda > Insecta > Hymenoptera > Ichneumonidae > Ophion > Ophion ventricosus. The sequence goes on from OZ010713.1 coordinate 16,196,242, forward strand.
AAGTGAAATTTCTTGAATTTTTTTCCTTTGCATTTTTTCAACATGAAAAAAAAATTGAATAAGGAAAAAAACCTATTGGATTTCAAAGAAGAGACCTTAAACTAAAGTTCAGTTAAAAATTTAAGTCGTTACATTAAATAGAAGGTAAATGGCAACTGTTTTTCTGCGTGGGGTCCATTAGACCCCGCATGACCATTACGTTATTTTTTGGAGGTTAAAGAGCATAAAGGTGTACTAAGAAAGGCTTTTCGCATCGAGTGCCCAAAACTTGAATGTGCTAGACGAAGACCATAAATCATACAGTGTTGTCTACGGAACGATATTGCAAAGCCATATATAGTTCTGTAGGCAAGAATGACATTGTATGATACTGGAGTTGAAGGTTGGCACTTTTATACTACTATTTCATTAATTACCAACCCTTAGCTCAGTCAGTCAGTCTACCACCGTGCCTGAGAAATATGACACTCTACCTTTTTACTTTTTTTCTCTCTTTGTTTATCTCCGGACTGGATCAAATCCGAAAGTCCACGCGGACGAAGTCCGCGGGAAAAAAAATAGTAAATTTACAAAGAATAATCTCATAATTCAGAACGATTAATTGAATGAAAACAAAATATTGTGCAAAGTGTCAAATATCGCTGGTCGTCCTTCAAAGAACTGATACTCGAGCAATTCATCCGTATATGCGGCCCGCATTCCGCATCGTCGCAAAACCGCATTCTCGATTGGTGACTATACCTCGGTATATCGTGACCCGGCCTGATAGCCAATCACGCTACGTTCGCGACGTTCATTTGTTTTGCGGCTCTTCGTGTGTCCCTGGCGCGGATCCTCGTCGCTTTCTCCCTTTGCACCCCTCTTTACACATCTATATATCAACGCTATATGCACCCCCGCCCCCCTATATCCAATTTTCTTTGGCGACGATCGATTACCCGCCTGCCGCCACCAAAACATACACATACACCTTCGCACACACGTTCAATGCTCTCTGTGCAATATAATCCTGTCCTCTCTGGCAAACAGAGAATTTCTCGTCTACCGGTCTTCGGTTGTGTGATATATCGTTACGTGTGAACCAACCCCGATATAATTGAAGCAATATGGCGTAGACAACACTTGGATTAAATCCCAACGTACTAACCCTCTCCCTCTCTCTCTCTCTCTCACTCGGCACTGCAAACATTTGCAACGTGTTATAGATCGCGTGATAAATAAAGCATCGAAGGATCTTGTGTAAAAAATTCTATATCTTTGCCTCAGTAACACAATCCGTTATGCGATAAGTTTTTTTTTTATCGATACGAGCCGTTGAGACATTGTGGGAATAAGAGAATTTGGCATGGGAAAAGATGGTGCGACAATTTCAAAAAAAGCCGTTCAGGATATAGATCAAATTGATCGGTTTTACAATGAGCCAGCACATGTTTGAAGAACAGAAGCTTGGAAACGATCCTCTCGAGGGACGTGCTCGGTGAGAAATTTTGTAGATTAATATATAGAGGTGTGAATAAATGGAAGTATGAAAACGATAATATAATACGAGACGAAGAATAATTTAGAGACCTCAGCGCATATCGTTTCTGGTATTATTAATAGTCGTCACAATTATCGTTTGCGAATATTTGAGGATTTGACATTTCATCGGCTTGCCTGAGACACATTATGATATTGCTTTCGCGATAAAACTAGCAGTGCTACGTCATTGAACCATTTCGGAACCGTAATCAAAATCTCCCAAATTCCGATATCCAGTTTAATAAGAGAGTCGTTTTATATACGACGAGCTTCTGCCCGCAGCTTCGACAGCGTGGATTTTGGCCCATAGAAACTTCATTACCAGGCGTAGTCCTTATTAGGTTAAAGGGTCGTTTTGAAAAATCCTAAATCACGCGTTTTATTATTTGTTTTGAAGAATATTTATACCAAGTTTCAAGTTGATACGCGCAAGGAATATCATTTTCCATTCAAATTTTTCCATCCTATTTCATTCTTTTAGGGGTTGATTTTCAAAAAATCCTTTCTTAGTGAATTTACGGATTTTAACGCCCTTTAAGGAATATATATTTCGAATTTGATTGAGATAAACGCAGGGCATTCGATTTTCCCATTCAAACTTCAACACCCCGTTGCACCCCTAATTAAGGATTGTTTCAAGGTGATACATGCAAGGAATACAATTTTTCATACAAACTTTTACATCCCATTTTACTCCCTTAAGAGTTGATTTTCGAAAAATCCTTTCTTAGTGCACCTCTACACCTTCTAGAGAACATATCGTCCAAATTTCATGCTTCTATCTTCAGCGGTTTAGGCCGTGCGTCTCTATATGTCAGTTAGTCTGACACCGAACTCTTTTATATGTATATGTTACGGGTATTGCTAGAAGAACGAGTAAGCCTAGGTTTACCCGGGTTTATCTAGAATTACCCAAGCTTGTTGGGTAAAGTCCGAAATATAAGTAAAATAAATTCAAATTCGGCGTTGAATGACAATTTATATATTATGTTATAATAACAATATTTTGTGTAATAATGTCATAACTGTAACTTAGATTACATTTCTTTACGAATTTTCTAATTCAAAATATGTACTCTAAGTATGGTGTGTTTAGTTAACGTATCAATGTTTTGTTGGCTGTCAAGTAAATAAACAAACATTATCAAGCCACGTGATTGTCAATTTTACCGATTAATCTTACATTACCCAGCCATCATTGGGTAGACCTGGGTGCACACGGGTAAACGCCGATTTCAAATTTATTTTAATCCTTCGTGGTCACACTTCCAAATTCAATCGTGGTGGTCACACTTGGGTCGATTCTACCCAGTCAGTTTTCAAAAAAGTATTGTGACCAAACTATCCGTCCGAAGTGGTTCAAAAAATTACGGAACATGCTTTGAACTTTCTAGATGATGTACGAAAAATTTATTTATAAGAAATAAAATAGCGACATGTTAAAAAAAAATCATAAAGAGTTGAAAACGCAAAAAGACACTTTTTCGCTAAAAAAATCATAGTTCCGTGAATTTTCAACATTTTTACCGAAAATTTGGACGTGATACTCCTTAGATATGCTACTTTTGGGAAAAAATAGTAGCATAGTACACGTTTCGAAAAACGTATTTATTCCGACATGAGGAGAGGGTAAATTTTATGGTATGAGGATACGTCAAACTCCAGGTAAGATGGTGAATGCAGTCCCATTCGAAGCCGGAAACTATTATATATTTACACCAAAAATTGATCGACTGTTCGATTTTACCCAGGGTGACCACGAAGGTTTAATTATTATTCGGACTTTACCCAACAAGCTTGGGTAATTTTAAGTATATACGAGTAAACCCAGGTTTGCTCGTTCTTCTGGCATTACCCGTAACATATATAGTGGACAAAAAGTATTTGCACACCTTGTGTTTTTCAAATTATCCTGCGAAAAAAAATACTTTAGCATTTTTTTTTTTGAAACAAAATTAAATGTTGGAAAATAATTTAAGGATAATTTGAAAAACGCACGGTGTGCAAATACTTTTTTTACATATAAAATAGGTCCGTGACCGACTGACTGACTCACTGAATGACTGGCTGACATATAGACAACGCACATCCTAAACTGCTGAAGATGGAAACATGAAATTTGGCAGATATATTCCTTAGGAGGTGTAAAGGTGCACTAAGAAAGGATTTTTTGAAAATCAACTCCTAAGGAGGTGAAACGGGGTGTAAAAGTTTGTATAGAAAATTGTATTCCGTGTGTATCAACTTAAAACTTATTATAAATATTCTTCAAACAAATAATGAAACGCATATTTTAGGATTTTTCAAACCACCCCCTAATTAGGGGTGCAACGGGGTGTTGAATTTTGTACGAGAAAATCGAATTTGCTGTTTTATATCAACGGAATTCGGAAGATATGTTCCTTAAAGGGCGCAGAGGTGCGCTAAGAAACGATTACCTTCTCGTATGGCCAACTACAATATATGTCGGTTGTTCGAAAGTATCGAGTGGCCAAAACTTAAACATGCTTGCCGAAGGCAATAATTCATACAATGACATTGTACAATACCGGAGTTAAAGGTTAGCACTTTTATACTACTTTTTCATTTATTACCAACCCTTACCTCAATCAGTCAGTCTACTACCCCGCCTGAGAGATATGACACTCTACCATTTTTATTTCTTTTTTTCTGTCTTCGTATATCTCATCTCTGGATCAAATTCGAAAGTCCACTCGGACAAAGCCACGGGCAAAAGCTAGTGTTAGATCGTTTTTCAATAATCGGACGATCAGAAATATAGTCGATCAGCCAAAGATTGAGCCGAAATACGTAATTCTGCTGAAGCTTCCTTTTCGCCGTTATCCGCAATTTTGGTGCTGAAAAGCTTATTCCGATTGGAAAATTGAAGCGAGCAGGGCGTTTGTGCGATGGCATGGTTATGCAATGAAAGAGGGATTTTGTGGAGCACGAATATATTGGCGCTCGTGTGGGTAAGCGAGGAACACACGGAGCTCTTATTGCCGCGAGTCGTTAAGTACCGGAGACTTTTTAATGAAAGCTCGAAAACGCCAATGCCTCTCCGATAGATCTCTGCTTCTCTCGTTACTGATTTCTCTCTTTCTCTCCAGCTTTCTCTCCCTCTCTCCAGCTTCTCTCTCTCTCTCTCTCTCTCTCTCTCTCTCTCTCTCTCTCTCTCTCCTTGGCACCTAATTCCCGGCTTTTCTACGTCCGCTCGACGGAAGAGTCTAGAAGGACGCGACGAAGAAGGACATCGCATAATTACCGTCTATACTGTACAGATATATATATATATCGCGAGTATGTTTGCTGCAAAGGCACTGAGACGCCGGTATAGAGTCGGGCGTCTTTGTTAAAGACGCCGTAGGCGATGCCTTGGCCTCTGAGCTCATCCGTTCGAGCATTAAAGTCAACGAGAACGACGGTAGTGCGAGGCTGCTAAGAATTTTTTCATTAAAAAATTTCGAGACCTACATAACGCATCGCTGAAGTTCATTGTATTACGTGTATTTACAGTTAAAGCTCGTACAAGTGTAGCACCCAGGGACCTGATTGTGCAGCATTGGAAAATTTCGAAGTTGCGCATGCGCGAAAAAATACGGGAACAAATCACATTGCACGGTCATTAAGAAGCGAACCAATTAATACTTGCAAGCGCGTTTGTTATATAGCCAATCAGAGCGCGCATGATCCGATTTCAAAAATAATCACATCATTCGAGCGGATCGCGTACGAGAAGTAATCACATCGCACTCATTCATTGGAGTATAAATCATATAACTTTTTTATTCAATTGCGCAAGCACAGATTATTTCTCGTCTTAATCAGTCAATTATAGGGTGGCGATGGCCTTTTTGAAGGGTCTTGCGCAGAGATTTCGCGGCTGAGAAAAATATGATACTTAATGGTTTTTCGAGGCTAAAAAAAATATAGCGTATTTTTGTAATAATTTTTGTATTTCTCAGAAAAAATTGAGTATTCTGGGATAAAAAATCAAAATGCTTTAATGAGTACAGCAGAATGAAAATAATTAAGTTCAGAATACGAAACACTCGTGAAAAACTTTTTTTGTGCATCTCACTATTGCGAAGAAAATTACCAAAGACGCATTTTAAAGTCGATAAATGGAACTGAATTCAACAAAAAAAAAGGTTTTTTCAGCAGTATTTCGTATTTGAATCCTAGAGATCATGACTGGGGTCTGTTCGCAGAGTAATTTTTATTGGAAAAAACGACGTTTTTGCTGATTTTTTCCGTTTTTCAGTGTTTAAATGGATTTTTCGTTAAATGGATAAAAGTTACTTAAATAATTAAAATAAATGTTCATTAAATGTTAATTAATTAAAATTAAAGGTAAAAATGTTAATTAAATCAAATGTATCCCACACTGTTCTCTTTCTTGTGAAAAAACGTCGAAATTCATATACGATAAAATTTATTCATCCCCGTAGGACCGGTTTTTAGATCAAGAAAAGCATGGGGTGCATACAGACCCCAGTCATGCGTTTGAAGGTAAAAAAAATGAGTCATGAGTTCTAGGGTTAATTATCTTCATTCCGCTGAACCCAACAAAGAATTAATTTTTTTTTAGAATGCTCAATTTATCTAGAGAATACTACTTATCACAAAAATACCCCAAATTTTTTTTTTTTTCAAGATGACTTGAAAAACCATTGATTATCGTATTTTTCTCGGTTGCGAAATCTCCGCAGCGGGCTCTCAAAAAAAAAACACCTAGCCACCTTATAGTTGTCACTCATTATGACGTTTCCAATTCCGACGATTTTGTCGGAAGTTTCCGGTACATCATGGATGGTAAAACGTTCGAGAACAAATTTAGATTGCCAGAGAGGAGTGAGTTTTGAGGTTATAAAATCGAACGAGAGGTGCGAACTGGGCAGGAGAAGTGCTTCAACGAGCGGTTTAATTACGAAAATTGGGTTGCACATGGACCCGGCTGCGTCGTTAGATCTAGTACATACCACGTGATACATATATATATATATGTGTGTGTATATATATTCACATACCTATGCAGAATCGTTAGTCATATTGGCAATTAAAAGTCAAAAAGGCGCGTTTCTCATAATTTATTATTCCGGACGATCCATAAAACGCCCTTTCAATTTTCATCGAGTGTGTTTTTCCGGATACGTGAGGTATGAACACAAGGGATCTCTCGGGTACGAGAGTCACACGGCCCAACGGCACATAGAGTCCCATTCATTTCCGCGAAGCGAATTCAATTAAAATGCCAAAGAGTCGAATCCGAGAGAGAGAGAGAGAGAGAGAGAGAGAGAGAGAGAGAGAGAGATAGAGAGAGAGAGAGAGCTCTCTCGGGGGTATTGGCACGGAATCAAACGAGTCCTCTGCCAAATGGTCACGATGTGAAGATGTTAGCGGTGAAAGAAAAAAGTAGCTGTCGACATCTGGCTGGAAGCCCGAGTACACTCGGGTCTCCGGCGATGAGAAAATTAGGGAAATAAGAGAGAAGAAAAAAGTAATTGATTGTCGCGCGCCTGCACTGACAGCTCGAACGGAAATGAACTTTAAAATATCGATGAATTCATTGTGATTTTATTATATTGTACTTGCTATTGACGTTCAAACTGCGAGACATATTGGGGGATTAGATGTTCACACAAAATTCCAATACACATGGGGAAAGCGTTCGGTTTACAAAGACATATTGAGAGACAAAAAGATTGCGTTGTAAAATGTTTCGTCATTGATATACGGAATTGAATTTGGCATGATGAGGCCATTATAATCTTAACACTTCTTAGCAATAAGCGTCGCTTCAAATTCAATCATGTTTCTCGACATCAGAATTTTTTTTTCGCACAATTTTAAATGTGCCACTTTAACCCTTCATGGTCACACTTTCAAATTCAATCACGGTGGTCACACTTGTGTCGATTCTACCCAGTTAGTTTTCAAAGAAGTATTGTAACCAAACTATCCGTCCGAAGTGCTTTAAAAAATTACGGAACATCCTTTGAATTCTCTAGATGATGTACGAAAAATTTATTTATAAGAAATAAAATGGTGACATGTTAAAAAAAATTCATAAAGAGGTAAAAACGTAAAAAAGACACTTTTTCGCTCAAAAAATCATAGTTCCGTGAATTTTTAACATTTTTACCTAAAATTTGGACGCGATACTTCTTGGATATACTACTTTTGGGAAAAATATTAGCATAGTGCGCGTTCCAAAAAAAGGTATTTATTCCGACATGTGAAGAGGGTAAATTTTACTATACTTCAAACTCCAGGTAAGATGGTTAATACAGTCCCATTCGCAGCCGGGAACTATTACATATTTACGCTAAAAATTGATCGACGGATCGATTCTACCCAGGGGGACCACGAACGGTTAATGATGAATACATTTGCTACAAAAATCGTGGATATATTTATTTCTCCGAAAAGTGCATAGTTTTCAAGATTTCTGAAAGCGAAAATAGCCTAGAGTCGATATGAGCCCATGTGCATTTTAAGATTCGCTAAGATGGTGTGAACTTGAAGCGTCAATGTCCGCTTTGATATCCGCGTCAATATACCTCAATATTTATACGTTCGAATTAAACAAAACTTGAATGAAATTGGACAAATAGTTTTTTAATAATTCCAAAAAATTCACCTATTTTTTCCACCATCTACTCCGAATGTATATTAGAGAAATATTTAAGAAATTAGCCGAAAAATTTTTGTAACCGCGACTTTTCAGAGAACATGTAAAAACGTCTAAACTTACACAATGTATGCAAAATTTTCCATTCCAGTTAATCGTTGAGTATGATTGTAGCTTATTTTTATTAAGCGCCACTGTCATCTACCACTGTCATCAAAAATTCATTCTCCACTCAATTGAGGCAAGCTTCGAAATATCCTTAAAATGTAGGTTGTACATCTTATCGGGATGTAAAAACTTATAAAGTAATGATGAAAACGCCTAATATAATGTTTACCTAAAGCCCTCACTTTTGTATCAGACTATCCATACTGGCTATTAATACGCAGATACCCTGCGTATACGGATAAGCACACACTACTCTAATCTAGTTCTAGTTTGCTCCACTCGCTTCGTGGCTCTAGCATCGCTAGACATTGCTTAATTTAAATCGCGATATCCCTGAAATTAGACGGCAAAATTTCATGATTTTTTTTTCACTCCCTTCGTCATATGTTTCTCTGTAATTGTGAATAAAAAAAAATCTGTAGAAAAGTTTCGAAGTTATTGCGTGAAATGTAAAATATTCTACTGCTCTTCATTAAAACACGTGTGAAATCATGAAATCTTTGACTGCCAATATCTTGAAAACGAAACGGTGAACCCTTTTGAAATTTTGCAGGTAATCATTTAATAGTGTCCTGATGGAGTGCTCAAAATAAAAATAAAAATCTATAGAAAAACGCCTTGGCGAGACTACTACCTTAATATATTAGCGTGATGATATGTCCGGTACATATGCTAATTAGCGACTGCCTCTGGTGTTGAGTTATGCTAATAAAGCGAACGTTCGAGATGTCGATGACGAGGCAGGGGCTCGTAGATCGACAGTCGATTTCCTCCGCGAGGTTCTCGAGTGAGCTTCGATGAGAGCAATATATTGTAATAGGGAATAAACCATGTCCACATGATCCGTTCGACGATAGAGGTCGTGTGAAACGCGTGTCAAGAGTGAGTCTATATGCACCCACGTACATGTGTACACATATGAATCCATATATTTCCATGTATCTTATATATATATATATGTATCTTATACATATATATATGTGTGTGTATGCACATCTACTCTCAAAGAGATCGGCATAGACGGCACTTCGTGTACAAGGAACGAGCGGAGTCCCCGTACTAGCTCGTACAAGACATACTATGTCAAGTAGTTAGGTCCGTGTTTGCACAGACATACTCAAAATCTCTCACTCTCCCTCCGACTCACCGTTCCTCTTCCTCCAGCCCGCTTTCGTTCTCTCCCTCTTGTATAACGAAGATCGTACACTTGTACTCCATTACACTTGCTACTCGAGATAAGCTCGTGCAATGCGCGTTCAGTAAAACTCCATTAATCGATCCAGCGATATACATACGTGCCTGTCGTCAAGGAAAAAATAAAACTTTCAAATACTGCCAAACATAATTACCGCATTAAATTTAAATTACAGGGTTTATCTGGAATATGCTAACAGATTCCGAAACCTGGGTATTTGTACCTGGACTGATATCTTCGCATACCTCGAAACGTTGTGGAAGAATTATATGTGAGTTTAAAATTTGTAGATTTTCAAATTTAGCGTCAGGATTGAAAGTTCGATTTTCTGTTGGCACGTGCGTGATGGCTCGGTTATATCAGGTCGGAAAAAATGGTCGTCATATCATTGAAATATTTATTGCAATGAGCCTCGTTCGAGAAAAATATTGAATACCAGCTTTTGCCGGCCGCTTCGGTTGTTGTATCTTGGCTATCGATTTTAATGGCATATGCTGTTAAAGATTACCAGGCCTGTAAATATGAAACCGGAATTTGCTTATAGATGTACCTAGCTGTCAATGTAGTTATCGTCAGGTCGCGTCATTGGTGCCCTATGCGTTGTTGACATCGGACAAAGATTTTTAACTCACAACAATACAAGTTTCATACCTCAACATATTTTGTTATGCCGTTGCATATGTCGAATTTTGTGCCTGGAAATTACGACTTGCGGACAGCATTAATTTTCTGTTACCATTTAAAGAAAACTGCTGCAGAATTGTATTGAATGCTTTCCGAAGCTTACGGTGAGCATGCTTTTGGCAAATCACAGTGCTTTGAGTGGTTTAAAAAATTCAAAAGTGGCGATTTTGACGTGAAAAACGAAGAACGTGGGAAGCCACCGAAAAAGTTTGAAGACAGCATATTGCAAGCATTGTTGGATGAGGATAACAATGAAACTATTAATACTGAACGCTATCAACAACAAATGATCGATTTGAATCAAGCTTTGCGTGAAAAACGACCAGAATATCAAAAAAGGCAACACAAGGTGATTTTGCTTCATGATAATGCACCATCATACACAGCAAAATTGGCCAAGGAAACGATTGTGGCGTTTAGTTGGGAAATACTTTCGCATCCGGCTTACTCACCAGACTTGGCTCCGTCCGATTACCACTTATATTTGCATCGATGGGACACGCACTTGCTGAGGAGCGCTTCACTTCTTACGAACATGTACGAAAATGGCTCGATGACTGGTTTGCCTCAAAAGAGCAACAGTTTTTTTTTGGCGTGGCATCCACAAATTGCCAGACAGGTGGGAAAAATGTATAGCTTGCAATAGACAATACTTCGAATAAGATATTTTCCATCATTTTCATTTAAAAAATGTGTATTTTCTATATAAAAATTCCGGCTTCATATTTACATACCTGGTATATACCAAGAATGTGGCATTATTGAAAAAAAATGTTTGCTATATATTTAAAAAAAAATCAGTTTTCTATATATTTAAAAAAATAGTTTTTTTTGTATAGTTGAAAAACCATTTTTTATATAGTTTAATGCATATTCATAATCACTTCACTAGAAAACAAAAAAAAAACAAAAATTTGTATCAAATAATTATTAAAACTAATGAAAAAGTTTTCAAGGAGGCACACCCGAGTACACAGCAGAAAAAATAGCTGAATTTTGGGAATTATTATTTCAAAAACTATTTGTCCCATTTTATCCAAGTTTATTTTATTCGAAAGTATATATATATTGAGGCAAGTGATCATTTTTTTAATAAATATTTATTGACTGGGAGCTGGTAGTCCCCATGATGGCATGCAGTCGGTTGATCGGAAACAAAAACTTCGAAAAGATTTAAAAAATATAATGTATAAAGCCCTTCGCATCGTAGGATTTTTTTTATCAAGCCAGAAAGATAAAAAATTTAGGCTGAAAAATGAAAGTAAATTGGAATCAGGCGCCATGGGGTCAGCAGACCGTGCCAGTGAGGGACATGCTTTACGCCGGCCACTATCATAGCGCTCCCAGTCAATATGTATTGATACAAATTTTTGTCAATATACCTCAATATTTATACTTTCGCATAAAATAAACTTCAATGAAATCGGATACATAGTTTTTGAAATAATAATTGTCAAAATTCACCTATTTTTCCGCCATCTACTAGGATGTGCCCTCTCAATTGAGTATTGACTGAAGACCTTCATTATAAATGCGGAAGGGTAGGTCATCCGTTCATTTCTTTTTCCTCAACGTACCCATAGTGGATTTCTGATAATTTTGCATTAGACGAATTTTCCTTTCTGTAACAGTGAAATCGGTCGACTGCTTGCGGATGAAAATGCAAAATCAGCCTTTGACATTATTCACGTATCTAATAGTTTATGATGCTCTACAATATAGGGGAGAGGGGGGCAAGATGGGGTTGCAGGCAAGACAGGGTACCCGGCCAAATACTCGATTTGAATGAATCAATCACGTTCGTTCTGGCATCATACAATGCACTGCCATGACATCCATCAGTCGCCCGTGTATCGTCGTTCCAGAGGACATGCGTATCGAGTGATGAAGAGAAAGTTGATTTTTCGTATACTCGGTGTCATTCTAAAATTTGGTTTCGGATGTGACTGTGCTTTGTCAATTAACGCTAGATGGTGACGTGCTGTTGCTATATGTGCTATATTTAATGTAGAATCAGGTAAGGACTTGCTATTTGCTGCGTTCCGTGTCGTTATTTTATTATAAATATTTGATTGGCAAAATACAGGGTGGATCAATAACTATTAGCACCTTGGATATCTTCGAAACTATAAGGTTCACAGAAATATTTGCTGAAATGAAATTGCGCAGTTCGAAAGGGGCCATCCGATAGCGATAATAGTTTTTTTGCAGGTACTTCGGACATTTGAAGGTCAACTCCATTTTTTAAAATGGATCGGTTTGTTTTTTTTCTGCATCGAGAAAGAGGATCTTAAAATGAATTCAACGACCTATAACATAAGGTCATTGAAGGTCATAGAAAGTACAGAAAGGCGATAGTACTTACAGTTTCGGTAGTAAATAAAATCACTACGTTTATAGTAAGTGTTCAAAATGACGACCATCAGTATCAATGCAACATTGGATTCTTTTTTCGATTGATTGACTTGATACTAATACTTGATACTAACCGATTTATCGATACTAATCTTATCATGTTTATCTTATCCTGCAAACTTATTAAAGTGTCCTTGAAACAGTGTTTATTTTCAGTGAAGTAAACCATAAGTATTATCGCCTTTCTGTACTTTCTGTACCTGTCTAAGAAGTGTGTAAACGTACATAATAACGTACGCATTGATATTGATGGTCGTCATTTCGAACACTTACTATAAACGTAGTAATTTTATTTACTACCAAAACTGTAAGTATTATCGCCTTTCTGTACTTTCTATGACCTTCAATGACCTTATGTTATAGGTCGTTGAACTCGTTTTAAGCTCCTCTATCTTAATACAGAAAAAAAAACATACCGATCCATTTAAACAATGGAGTTGACCTTCAAATGTCCGAATTACCTCCACCTGCAAAAACTATTATCGCTATCGGATGGCCCCTTTTGTACTGTGCAATTTCATTGCAGCAAAAATTTTGTGAACCTTATAGTTTCGAAGATATCCAAGGTGCTAATAGTTATTGATCCACCCTGTATACGGTGGGGCAAGATGGGGTGGTAGATCCCCATCTAGTACATAGTACATGAGACACAGGATTATTCAGTTTTTGTGACTTTTATGTTATTTTTCAGACAGCATGTGTATTATTACATTTAAATAATCTTCTTTTATTAAAACTGTGTGCTACACATAGCTTCCTTTTCTTAGAGGATGGTGCGGAATTATAAACGCAAGACGGAGAGGGGAACACGGTCCGAAGAAGCTATGCGTTAAGCAAGAAATGAAAAAGAAAAAAGCTGAATTAAAGGAAAAAACACTGTTTATGTATGTGCACTTTGCCAGCCCAAATAAAGCTACTTCTTTGGGTGTAGTGTGATTGGGAAATAGTGTACCCCATCAAGTCCCCGGGGGGTACCCCATCTTGCCCGCAGTATGAGGCAAGATAGGGAGATCTCTTTTTCGTTTTTAATTTTTATTTGTTATAATTATCACTGGACTGTTTCTAATTTGACCAAATCTTGTGAGACTGATTATTGTAGGTTAACTCAGAAATAAATACGATTATGTGACTTTGAAAACATGAGTTTTATTGAGCTTCAAACCACAAATACCCCGTCTTGCCCCACTTTCCCCTAAATGAGTTTCAACAAAATCGAAAGTGGACACCAAAGTAATGTTCCTTGTGAGCATTGTTTTTTAGGCCTATACCAGCGTAATTTCAGTTTGAAAAAAAGAAATATGCGGACGGGCACTGAAATTTCATAATATTAGTCAAATGCCTTCATTGTGTTATCGATTTCATAGTTTTTTTTTCTCGTATAAAAATAATGAACGATTTATGGCACACATTTGTACCTACGAGAATAAAATTGTGCACTCGCGATGCAATTTTACGAATACCCACGTCTCTTGTCCCATCCAGCTGCACGAGAGCCGAGTCTTCAGTACCGAAGTGCGCATATATGGATACAGCGATGAAGAGAAACTGTGCGGGGGTGTGGTAGGGGCAGGGAGACAAATGTGGACGGAGTTCGCAGTGAAAAAAAAAAAGTTGGAGCTTTTAGTCGGCACGTACCGCCACGACCTATAATATCCGCCGTGCGAAGTAGAGAGAATAGTGAAACGGAAAGAGAGGGCGGAAAAAAGTATCGTACGTGGTGAGTGGTGTTCAAAAGCGACAGGTGGAAAAAAAACTTGCGAGCGACGTTTTATATTTCCGCTGTATCATTTACATGCACACAATTCTCCATGGAGGGCAAAATTCTCGTATCTAACTATCAAAACGTATGACAATTTTTTGTTTTATACCTATGCACGTAAAACAGCATGTGTATGTATGTGTATATTCGGTTTAAGGATTTACAAGACATTTTATTTCGAAGCCCGTCTTTGTAGAAATCTTATTGTCCCTGTACTCCATGCAAGCCTGATTATCATCAGAAGCGCCGTTCAACAAATATAAGCATATTCATATGCATTTGTTAAAATATTTTTATAATAGTAGTATTTATTATTCCAGGTGAACCTCTTTAGGGCGTTTACACAAACAACACTCCCCCGCCATACATACACCTTTCCCCTTACAATATTTGTCTTATTTCTAAACTTATACTTTATTGTCGTTTTGTCTTTCGTTTCCTCTCGCAATTAACTTCTCGTTTACCGTATTTTCCAATTAGTCTCTCGAAATGATTCATATACATGGAGAATTCAGTCAGAGGGTTCTTTTTTAGCACAGTCTGTATCTTTCTGTCGATTTGTTCTCCCTCTTTATCCCCTAACCTTTTTTTCCATATTTTCGACTATATCGTTTTTTACTTTTTTATTTTACATGCACTTAGTTTTCTACTTCTTCTTTACAAACCCTGTACTTTTTATCACTATACCCCTCATCTCCTTTCCCCACATTCCTACGTCTTAAACTCGACCAAGTTTCTTTTGTTCCACCCCATATATTTACATCCTCCCAATACTTCTCTGTGTCTATGCGATTTTTCCTACTTTCGTATTGTGGGCAATACATTGATTTTTCAATTTTATTTCAATTCTGTTGGATATCTTGGTTGACTTTTCTTCTCGTCTCCCATTCTACTATTCTCTCCATTTCCCTTACATCATCGTTTGCTATAGCTCTCTCCTATTTCCTCCATTGCATTAAAACATTTTTGTATTTCATATACTTTATATTATATTTAAAATTGTTTATATTTTTTATTTTTTTAGGATAATTTTTACAATATTTCTTTTATTTCCTGAGTTCCTCAGGAACTCCCTTTGCCTCCACAGTGGTCTTAAGCTACAAGGGTAATTTAAAATGTTTCCGGCCTTATCAACAAAACGTGATAGTAGAAAAAAATTCTTTCGCCGCCCGATAAATGTCCTTGATATGTGTAAATCTCTACAACTAACGAAATGGTCGATTCAGTGCATTGAACTGTGATGGAAGATCGTTGAAGATATTGCTGACGCTTGTGGGATATCATCTGAGACCATTCAACCAGTCAATGGTGTGCATTGCAGTGGAGGAACCAGCTCCGAAGATGGCAAAGGTCGTTCTCACTGCAGGAAACGTGATGGCGACAGTTTTTTTTTTTGGGATAGCCGTGGAATAATTCTAATCGAACACCTTGCAAAGGATGAAACAATCAACGGACAGTACTACGCTGCATTTCTGGATTAAATGAAGGTCACAATTAAGAAAAAAACGTCCACATTTGGTGAAGAAAAAAGTCCTGTTTCACCAGGATAACGCTCGGATTCACACGTGCATAGTCGCGATGTCAAAATTGAACGAATTGAAGATTGCATTGTTTCCGCACCCATCCTATTCACCAGATCTAGCTCTCAGCGACTTTTCCCTTTTTCCTAATTTGGAAAAAAAAAACATCTCGAGCAAAAAAATATGGGTGAAATGCCGAGGTGGAGGAGGCTTCAAACCAGTATTTTACGGGTTTAGACAATCATTTTTTTTTCTGACGGTTTGAAAGGTTGGGAGGAGCGTTGGTCCAAATGCATCGAGTTGAAGGGAGACTACGTCGGGAAATGAAATCAATGACTTGTTAAAAACAATAATTATAGGCCCGTCCACGAAATATCTGTATGTACTGTTAAGCAACAATACATAAATATAGCGGTTTCAAAAGTGTGCAAAAGTATAAAAGTGTATAATATGCAGTTTAGGAAAAGTAGATGGTAGGTATAGACGGCAGCTTTTCCGCCACAGTAATATAGAGTCGTCAGTACTTTCTCGTTAAAAGCGGTGCGCCACAGAAACATTTAGGGGATGCGCGCCTGCAGTGTCCCTCGAGCGATCCACCTATCTCTCTTTTTCTTTTTTTTTTACCTCCACTACTCTACTCTCCATTTCTTCCCCTCCGATCTCTGTACATGCACATCTGCCCACCTTTTACCCTTTCCCGGTTTCGTAAACCTTTCCGTTTTTTTTTTTTTACTACCAGCGGCCTCCGGACATTCCGGAGTACTAAGGGGCTTTTAATATTTCACTTCTGCTTGATTACTTTTCTCTTTCGGTCTGCTTGTTTGTACACAGCACCTCTAACGCCGAATCAACCATCCAATTGTTGTGAATTTTACGCGATTCGTTCGCATCTCATTGTTCTCGGCTTGACTCACGTTCAACGTGCAGAATACACGAATATAATAGTTCATTTTCGCACGATATTTCGGCTCACGAATCGCGAAAGTTCCTCATTTACGATGAAATATTGAGAGACGGATAAGCTTGCATTTCGTGGAATATTGTGTCATCGGTTTGTAAAAGTGAATACAGTTCAATATATAATCAATATCCATTTTTTTTACTGGACATGCTACACATCTGCAAACATACGAAATTTTCTTAATAGTATCTTTTTTTTAATAAGAAAATAATATTAAGAACAATAAAAATAATAAAAGAACAATATTGGGAAAAATGTTCTTAACATTATCCTCATTTTTATTTATTCTTATTCTAAAGTTTATTATTATTATTGTATATATATGAATAAAATATAGATTAAATATATAAAATATAGAAATTTATTAAGTTATGTTAAGAATAATAATAATAATAAACTTATAAAAATAATTTCAAGAAAGTTTTTCTCATAAGTTTATTATTATTATTCTTAATATGATAAATTTCTAATACATCGAAAACATATGTTTTCGATATACTACAAATGCAATTACAAAAAGTCAATTTTTCTATTTGAGAGCCAAAGTTTTGCTTTTTTCTTTAAATAAAAAATGCAAACAACCTTTCTTGTAGGCCTCCACGAAACATAATTTTTTATATGAAATGTTTTCCACTACAATCTATATTTTCAAAGATATTTAGAAAAAACATTTTTGACTTCTAGGGTAGGCGAGGGGGCGTTTAGGGTGAATGAGACCGCCTCGGCAAAATTTGATGGTTTCCATTTTTTCGGCAAAGAGAAGCATTCTACCAAAATTCCGCTCAATTCGAGATTTATGCTTGCACCCGTATATTTTACAGTACACGGTATGATTGTTATACAATACTATACGATGTAGTAATATTTAACGTTTATATACTACTTCAAAAATGCCATTTAATTACCTCATCTATACTATGCAGGAACTTTACTATACATGCTATATGATATATTGTCCGATGACTGATTGTACCGTCAAAAAATCTATATTAATGTGCGATAGTTACCGACACCATTAACAAAAGCTTAATAAATCGCCAATCTTGGATAATAATTTATCACTTGAGGGCTAAATCCAGACGAAACGTTCCCTATACTTCTGTCTATACGCACCAAGGCATCAGAAAGATTGGCCTTCCAATCACTAGTTGATGCGTCAACCCGTGCACGGCTAAACGGTCACCGCTCCGAGTATTTTCCATGCAGAATGCTGCTTATCTCGAAGTATTGTCAGAGCCGAACCCCGACCGCATATCTACCAGTGTCGATGTTAATAAGCAGTACTGTAGAGGAAGTCCGGATAAAGCGAATATCCCGGGAAAAGTGAATACTCGCCACCACTCGCAAATTATGCGTTTGCCGATCGCCACATTCCTATAGCAACGTTCGTCCTTCGTCACCCAGTGCGTTGCAAATACTTTGGTGAGTGGTCGTCTCACGCGCCGTCCAGGAGACGACGATTTGTGTTTGTGCTTGAAAAATATTGATTCATCAAGATAAGTATTTTGCTAATAAGAAGAAAGTCATTTATTTATCGTTCTTTGTTTTTGAGTGGTTACAATGTATGTTTATGTAGCTTTATACACTGTGTAGAAAATGAGACCCAAAGCAATAGTTTTTCATTTGAAACGGGATACCCTCAGGAGTGACCACGTGAGGCAAAGCAAATAGGGCAAAGTGAATACCGTATTCACTTTGCCTGGTGATCGTAAAGAATTTCATTATATATAATAATCTGCATATTTCGTTTCAGATGGTAAATAAATACAAAAAAAAGACGACGCAAGCTTCTTGGAGCGCAGACGTCATGCAAACAGCAATAAATTTATGTAAAGCTGTAGAATCCATCAAAGAAACCGCCAAGAAGCACGAGTTAGCATACGCTACCTTATACAGATCATTTTGTTAGTAACTTACGTTTTCAAAAATTTCTTTGTTGTTATTCACTCTGCCCTTATGCTGTATCCACTTTACCCGGGGGCTCGGGCAAAGTGGATACTTTGATATTTTTTGTTATTTGATTTATAGCAACTAATTAAACTAGAATTAAGGAACCTTGTTAACGCGTTTCGAAAGTTGATTAAATAAAGGCTAATCTCAGATAATTGTATTAATTTTCTCTCGTATACATCATTGGCAATAATCATAGAAAGTTTAAGGTGTTCATTTTGCCCGGACCTCCCCTATTTTTAGCAGTAACTATGGCTATAAAATACTATTGTCCACTCAGGGAAATATAAAATATGGTTGAAAACACCTTACATTTCTCTCAATGCATATATACTACATCGAGTATTAAAAAGAAACAGCCAGTATGAGTTTCAAAGATGAATTGCATGTTTCATGACTTCGGTTGTGTGTGTGTGTATGTATTAGTAATCGACTCATACATATTGATATGAGATTTAGACTAGTACATTTCGTTTTTCACTTTCGCTGTACGTGCCAGTCGCTACATGATGCCAGTTTTTGTCTCGTCTGCGAGCTCGGGTCTCCTCTTGCCTACGTGTGTCTCATCTTTTTTCACCTGTACATTTTATCTTACCTCGCGTACACCCCTGGGAGCTTTTTCCACATTCTCACAACTATAGATGTACATGTTTGCGTCTACGAGAGCTTTACTTTCCGAGGCGAGCTTTCTCCCTGTCTTCCACTTCCCTCTTTTCATCGCTCCCACCCCTCGTCGTCTAGGAGAATCCGCCCTTTTCTTCCCTTCGGGCGTCCTCGGAAATCCCTGATACGTCTCTCCGGCTCTCGGCGCTTTTGAGCGAGACACGCAGAAGTAACGAAACTACTTTCGTTTCTATACGTTACGTAGACGTGTACGTGTATCAACATAGGGCGTTCCGAACGAAGCTGGGCAATATTGGTAGCGGGGATAGGCACGTTAAATTATTATACAAATGCAACGTACCATCATCATTCCAATATATCTTTCAGCCTTGTCTCCTTTGTCCTCGTTATTTTAAATTCTCGTAGTCAACTGTTTGGCCTTTTCTCTTCATAGCACTGTTATTCGTTTGACGAAGACACGAAAAATCCTTCAATTTGGGTGATTTAGAGAGGTAATTAGTCGATAATCACTCCGTCCTGGCAAATTAGTTTTCAGCCTCGCCTACAGATATTGGATAAAAGTTCAATTATCTTTTTCACGGCACCCACCACGCGCGGGTCAGTTGAAGAAAATAGAAGTACCAACACTTGCTTTTTTTACTTGTTACACTTTCCACTTCACTATTTTTCGTTTCTGAGACCTCCTCAGAGAGGCCCAGCCACTCCTTCCTAATGCACCACTGTGTCACAATCGGGCACAGGGAAACTGGAAAAAACTGTGTCGCTGCAACCCTTGCGGAAATCGAGTTCGGGCTTCGATCAGGCCCATCTCAATTCTCTCTAACTGTATTAAGGCCCTAGTCTGGAAGCCTCACATGGACCATCAGTGGCTGGTCACACTATGCTACCGAGGGCCACTGCTAACGAAGGCAAAAAAAGAAATGTGTCACTTCAATACATTTGAAGCTTAGAATTCTGTCGCATATTTTGACACATTTAATCCTGCGTTGCTCCAATGAACGAACTGCATACGTGTTGGTTCAAGGCATCACAGCTCGTCTACTAAACGCATAGTTTAATTATTATATTTAATCGATCTCGATAATTATTATGCCACAAATTCTTCAGTCGAGCAATTTATACTGATTTGCCCCTATAATAGAAAAGTCTGGTAGTATTAGGGAAATCGCTACTAGGGAATCTACAACTACACCCCTTAAAAGCCCTTACTTGGTCTCCGCACTTAGACCATAGTTTGAGTCAACCTACCTACCCTACCATTCCCTAATAGAGGGCCCGGTCGGGCTGTTTTACGGTAAACCCTACTATAGAATCCACAAGCAATCTCTTGAAGGCCCCAAATTTTATTTGGGATGCCCTGCCAATATTCCGCACGGGCTGCTTTCAGAAATTCATCATCGGTCATCATCATTATCTTCCGCTCAGTAGTTGCTGCGTAAGTCAGTGCACGGCTGAGCGGCAACCCGTCCAAGTTATGGCTCGGCCCAGCACTGCTTGGCATAAAAGATCGTCGAAACCGCACACCAACTGCAGGTCTGCAACTGTCGGTATTCTCTACTTCGGATGTGTTAAATTTTCTACTGAACAAAAAAAAGGGCAATGCCCAGCATGGACGGAGTTGGAAAACCGTCGCTGTTCGCATGAATTCGCCTGTATACGCGCTACAAAATGTATCTAAAAGTGTGTGTGTGTATGTGTGTGCGTGTGTATGTGTGTGTGTGCGTGTGTATGTGTGTGTGCACGTGACGACTATAGCAACTACAGGCGAACTCGTTCCATCTCTATATGTTATATCGATTCTTCGTTTACTCCATTCCCGAGTGGTTCTTGTGGACTCGAACTCACGACGAAGCTGACCGGCTTTCAATAGTTTGTGCGATCATTGTTGCGAGTGTGCAGATATATTTTTTTTTGCCACGAGGCATCGAGGCCTTTTCGTGTGAAGAATTCGCATACAGCTTGGCCGAGCACGCAAAGTACACGGTCAAATGTATACGCGGCAGGAACGAGGCATATTAATTTTGCTATTCGGCAAGCTCGTTTCACGAGGATGAGTCCTTGTTGACGAACGAATGGATAAAAAGTGTTGCCCCTGGAATGAGATAATCTGCCAGGACTTTGCACAAACGCTGGTGGAGTTTTTTTAATTGAAGCACTTTCCCGCAATGAGAGAAATGTATAGTATTTTTAACCCTACTTTAACCATATTTTATGTTTCCCTGAGGGGACTATAATATTTTATGGACATAGCTACTACCGAAAATATAGTACTGCTTATTGATATTTTAGCAGTTGCATAAACGATACTCATACGTTAAACCCAACCACCAATAATACAAGCATACTTTCATTGCATCGTATATTGTATCGTATCATTTTTATACGGTAGATTGTTAAGGAATTACAGGGTGATAATTCGAAACTTGCTCAACATGTCCCTCCCTACCCTACTTATACCAGGTTTGTAAATATGAAACCGGAATTTGTCCATACATGGCCCTAGCTGTCAATGTAGCTACCGTCAAGTCGCGTCATTGGCGCTATTTGCTTTGTTGAAATCTGACAAAGATTTTTAACTCACCACAATACAAGTTTCATACCCCAACATAGTTTGCTATAGCGTTGAACATGTCCAATTTTGTGCCTGGAAATTACGATTTGCGGACAGCATTAATTTTCTGTTACCATATGAATAAAATTGCTGCAGAATCGCATCGAATGCTTGTCGAAGCTTACGGTGAGCAGGCTTTTGGTAAATCACAGTGCTTTGAGTGGTTTAAAAAATTCAAAAGTTGCGATTATGACGTGAGAAACGAAGAACGTGGGAGGCCACCGAAAAAGTTTGAAGACAGCGAATTGCAAGCATTGTTGGATGCTAAAACCTGGCGAAACTGTTAATACTGAACGCTATCGACAACAAATGATCGATTTGAATCAAGCTTTGCGTGAAAAACGACCAGAATATCAAAAAAGGCAACACAAAGTGATTTTCCTTCATGATAATGCACCATCACATACAGCAAAACTGGTCAAGAAAATGATTGAGGCGTTTAGTTGGGAAATACTTTCGCATGCGGCTTACTCACCGGACTTGGTTCCGTCCGATTACCACTTATTTGCATCGATGGGACACGCACTTGCTGAGCAGCGCTTCCCTTCTTACGAAAATGTACGAAAATGGCTCGATGACTGGTTTGCCTCAAAAGAGCAATAGTTTTTTTTTTGGCGTGGCATCCACACATTGCCAGACAGGTGGGAAAAATGTATAGCTAGCAATGGAAAATACTTCGAATAAAATATTTTTCATCATTTTCATACAATAAACGTGTATTTTCTATACAAAAATTCCGGTTTCATATTTACATACCTGGTAGAGTCAAGCCTTTTACAAAAGTTAATAATTATTTCTATTATACTATTCCTAGTATAATAGAATTATATTATTTTCTCTTTTACCATGGCCGTTTGTTGTAAATACCATCGACTTTTGTCTCTGTGCAAGCTTCGTTTCGCAATTTGTTTATTTCGTATGCAGCGTTTTTATTGCATGGGTGAAAGCCGTTTCGATAAATGTCGCATTGCCGCATTTCCCAAATTTAATTTCTCTCGTTATGGGAATGATCGACGCATATCGTGTGCGTTAATCGTTCGCGTAACGAGAGACATGCGATTTCCACAGTACAAAATTACTCCCCAATTGACCCATATGCCAAATGTTAATTCTAATTATGTCGTATCAGTTCATTCTCGTCAAGCATTTTCTCGAAAATTAGAATCCTTTATATCGGCTTTTTTATACTGTTGTTGTGTTGTGGAGACCCTCGTCTCTGCCAAACCTACATTTTTTCCGCTACAAAAGACGCGAGGGTAGAAAAAAAAATGGTGTATAGACATCGCAGACGAGGAAAAGGGTCACGGCCCACACAAACGCGATGTATATGATAAATAGAAAATAAATGTTCGAGTCGCACGCGCTTTTAGACGTTACCGCAGCTGGGGCTAAAAGTGACGTCGAGAAAATTGAAATCGAATGGAAAAAGTGTCCCGGTTTACCTTCTCGTATCATCTTTTGTTCATTTCAAAGTCGTTTTGCGCTTTCAAGTACGAGAAAATATTATAAAGTTACAAGTATACACTTTTGTCCACATTTCTTCATCTTTTATTCTGTAAATAGCAACATATTTCGTAATTAACATTATACTTGGTAAATAGCAATATGTTTCGTAATTGACAATATATCCAATTGTGCAAGAAAAAGAAAAAAAATTATGTGAAAATTTGTCTAGAGATATCGTTTTTGTTAAAGGGATGGTGATACCCAAAGAAATGGACACGAATCCGTTGGTATCCCAGCTAGTTTGGTAATAATTTTTTTGCATATCGATTCAGGAAACAATAAATAGGATGACCTCTATCGCGATAATCACAAATAATCAAATATTTGTGAATAATTTTTATTTTCATCGCACGCGTAATTCAAATACCTGGAGAAATATGTTTTTCGCAAGCTGACATAAAATTTGATTGAAGTGATGTTATATCCGAGATGTATGTACACATTTTAATTTTTTTAATGCATAATAGCTATTTCGTGCTTTTTGAAATGAATTATTGTACCAACCACCCTGAAATGGTGATTTTTGACATTCAATTCGATTCCCTCCTAGCGACCAAATCTCATTTGAAAACGTTCAAAATGATAAAAAAGAAAATTTTATTAAGAGCAGCGGTAAAGCAATGCAGGTCATAATCTCAGCAGTAGTGATTTAATTCCTAAATTTCATCAAGCTCATTTATCTGAGTGGAAGACTAACGTCATTGCTCTTCTCTCCGAGCGTTTCCCCTTGATTTTATTATTTTATTTTCATACAGGGAAAATCAATCAGCTAATTGATTTATTGTTTTCTCTTGGAAGAGCATTTCTCAAACGAGTTATTCGTGTAGCTACGAGAAAATGGGGGACTTTAATTCCTCGAACAATCGCGAGATATGAGACAAATCGTTCCTGGTATTTTTATGTGCTCTTTGGTTTGTGATTTATCAGCGCTTCTAAATATTTATGTATATTTTTTTTTGTAAAATCGTACTTTACGTGGTATCCTAAAATTATTAATAGCGTAAAAAAGTCTTCTCCGTAACATATACTAAAATATCGTTGAACTTGATAAAAACTCGAAATAATACTCAAAATATTTCTACCATTTTTTTGATAACTCGGTATGATGTTCAAAGTACAGTTGAATCTTTGATGAGTAATTTTGATACTTTTGCTAAAATGTAGTTGAACTGTTGATAAACGTTTTTCATACTTCAGCTAAAATGTAGTTGAACTTTTGAAAACTTGCCAAAATATAGTTGAACTTCTGGTTCATACTCTGTACGCTGTTACACATTTAAAAAAATTGTCTGTGCGAACACACTCGTAGGGGAGAGTGGGACACAACGTGTCAGGGGGCACTGTGAGCCACATGCGGTTTCTCTGCGGTAGCTCTTAAATTCCGAAATTTTACATGTTGGACCGCGATTTGTATTTGGTTCGGTCAAGCCCAATCGAAAGTCGATAGCAGCTCACAAAGAATAATTAAAAATTAAAAATAGATTTGAGGCTCGGAAAGAAAAATTTCGCTCGCCGGGAAAACGTAAAATATAACGACACTTTCTGTAGCGGCTCAGGTTTTCGGTCCTAATCGATAGTTTTATTATTTATGATGCACTCCATGACTTGTATTTTTCCATTCGTAGTTGAATGAATAGTTTTTTTTTCATCAATAATCAAATATTTAACTAGTGGGGTACAATGTGTCACCGAGTTGTGGGGCACAATAAGTCGACTCCCAATTAGGAAACAAAGAAGTGACGACGCTCCGAAGAAGCGCGATGTGTCACGGGCACCTGGCAACCACATGCGATTACTCGGAGTTTTGTAGCTCGTAAAATCCGAAATTTTATTGTGTTGGACTTCAAACGTTGTGAAGCAACTGTGTGGGGCATAATGTGTCATCGAGTTTTTGAGTACAATGAGTCGACTTCCAATGTTATTGGCAAATAATACCCGTTGTGAAATGATCGGTATGTATGAAAAACTGTTATCTATGTAAGGAAAATATAAGAGTTTCAACCGGCTCGTTGTACCCAACGTTTCGCAGCACTTGACACGGTGTACCCACCTATCTGACACGTTGTACCCCACCCATAGGGAACAATGAGCCAATCTGGAAATTTTTTTCAATCCCATAATTTTAGGTTTTTTAATATTTTTGCAAAAAATATGGTAGATTTATTGTACGCTCAAAGGTCTATCAAATCGGTTATGACCTTTTTTTCCAGACTACTTTGGTAAGAGTAAATATTCGTTAGGAAAAAAGTGACACACTGTGTCCCATCTTCCCCTGTACTATGAAGTTTTTTTCCTGGCCAACAATCGTACAGCTTCACGCAGTTAGCCTTGATTAAATTTGCATCTTTTTTGTGATTATATTTCGGAACCAAAACGGTCGATAATTTTGTCTTTTTACCTCATCTGGATAATCGTCATCGGTTGTCTTGTATTTTTTTTTTAATACAAATATATCGACGCGCTCACTCATGATATTGAGAAAAGTATCAGGATTTAATGCAGTTGCTGTAGGCGCTATGTAAAACGCTGCTAACTTTGGCATCGAGTATTTCGAGTTAGAAACGATAAAGCTCTTGAAATTCACAAATAGTTGGACAATACAGTTCCTTTGTGTTGCTACACATTTCTATAAATTGTATTGAAAGAGACATCTGCACAAAAACTATCTTCAATATTACTGCTTGGAGACCGTGTCGGGGATGGATCGACAAATCAATAAAGTCATGTTAAGAATTGCTCGTTTGCGCCATTGTTTCCCAGAAAATTACAATAACCAAAGCTGCAACAGAAGTTCACCTTTTTCTTACTCAAAGGAATTGTTCAGAATATTGACCTCTTGCAATGATACAAGAATTGCATCTCATCCTAGCAGCTCGGATTACAGCGTGGCACTGTTCTTGAGCGTTTTCGCGCACTGCAGCAATGATCCGAGCTCTGAGGGGCTGTCTAGTATTGATTGATACCGAAACCTTCTCCTTCAGTGTTTCTCATCGGGAAAAATCTAAGTGTGATAAACCTAGTGATCTTGGGCACCAAGTTGCACTTGGAGTTGGGATACGACCAATGCAATTATTGCATCACTATGAGTGGCTAATCGTTTGACCGACTCCTCCATTGAGTCAGCAAGAAAAAAAATTTATCTCGTTCGTTTCTTATTTTTCGTAATTTTCTTAGAACCAAAGAGCTAAATCAATTGAACTTTAACATGTCATTTTTTTATTCGTCGATCGGTCCTCACGTCGAAGGTTTGAAATTTAATCGAGAACACGCACAGACACATTATGTGTATGCGTCTGAACACGTCGTAGGGGAAAAAAAGAACGAGAACCAGAAGGAAAGTGGGAATTACCGACTGTCATAGCATGAAAAGCTTTAAGGAGGTACGGTCATTAAGGC
Source organism: Ophion ventricosus (assembly GCA_963932345.1). Taxonomy (NCBI): domain Eukaryota; kingdom Metazoa; phylum Arthropoda; class Insecta; order Hymenoptera; family Ichneumonidae; genus Ophion; species Ophion ventricosus. The sequence continues at coordinate 16,223,186 of OZ010713.1, forward strand.
CTTAGGCCAGTCTAGAGGCAAAAAAGGGCATATTTTGTGATTTTTTTTCAGCGAAATCATAAAATAAATCGGTATTACAAAATAGGGGTTTTATTATACACGTAATTGACTATACAAAATTATTTTTTCACAGCGATACATGTCAAAATGGCGACTGTGCAGCATTTTTCCGATGACGCCTTTATTTCTGGAAGGTCAAAGGCCAGACCAACGGCTCCTATAATTTTTGTGTTATGATGAGACAATAAAGTTTTTTCGATTATATATAAGAATAGCTATAGAAGTACGTAGGATTTTTTTGATATATTGTTTTTTGTCAAAACAGCGCATTTCTAAAACAAAAAGTATAAAATGCCATCAGAATATCGTCAGAAAATTGTTTATAAAAAAGGAACTATGCACTATAATAAAAAAAATCTTACGTAGTGGCTCAGAAAATATAATTCTAAATGTACAGTTAAAATTTCAAGTGAATCGACTGAAATTGGTTTGAATTATGAGTCCGGCCGACTTTAAAAAATTAGTTTTGTGATGAACGCGTTTAAAGTTAGTAGAAAGTCACGAAATTAATCAAAAGGGGTTGTGCTAGAATTCGAAAATCGAGTACTTAAAGATTTCTCACGCCCATAATCTTTTGCAATATAATTTTATAGGTACTAAGGTGACTTTTTAACAAAAAAAAAATCGGTTTTCGGACAATCCTAGAGTGGCCTAAGGCCTTAATAAGAATCTAACTTTCGGGCCTGAAATTTTTATATGATGTTGACGAATACGTTATGCACCCTTTGGTAAATTTTGAGGTATATTGACCGTTCAGTTTTTTCGTAATAATATTGCAAAGTCGAGCACTTTGAGCTAGTGAAGCAGGTCGTCTTATGGAGACGGTCGACCGGAAGTGCGGTAATCACGGTTTTGCTGCTCACGTATCCAACTAAGGTCGTTGGAAAACTGAAATTTGATAAATTAGACATAATAGATATTGTAAAAAATCGGAAATTCGTACTTCACCGTGTTGTTCAAGCACTACATTGTAAAACGGTTTCAACTGCTGGTTGAATATTATCATAATGACGAAATAGCACCCATAGACCTGTCAACGTCGGGCGTAACAGCTGATTCGTTTAGCGAGCATAACCTAGCTCTGTAGCGAGATTCTGTAACTCGGTAGCGACAGTTTTAGTTGTCGCTAGCTAGCGATAGCCAATCGCATGCATTAGCCAATGCCAATGGATCCTTAGGATTAAATTTAATATAGGATTATTGGCAGATCATTTTGTTAGTAACTTACGTTTCCAAAGATTTCTTTGTTGTTGCCCACTCTGCCCTTATGCCGTATCCACTTTACCCGGAGACTCGGGCAGGGTGGATACTTTGACATTTTTTGTTATTTGATTTATAGCAACTAATTAAACTAGAATTAAGGAAAATTGTTAACGCGTTTCGAAAATTGATTAAATAAAGACTAATCTCAGATAATTGTTTTAATTTTCCCTATTATACATTATTGGCAATAATCACGGAAAGCTGGAGGTGTTTACTTTGCCTGAATCACCCCCATGGAAGCAATAGCCTTCTATGGAACGGCGTTCCGTGAAGTCGAATAACTTACTTTTTGAGATAAACGCATAGAATCATTATCGCTTATCGGTTGAATAAATATTGTCTCAAGTTCTTGGTAAACTAGAGACGTTATTGTCCTCTTCATTTCTACTGTAATCAAACACATATGTGTATTACCAAAAAATACACTTAATGGTCGTACTAAAAAGGAAGTTTTCCCACCATTTTCCTAAATTTTCTGATACAGCTTTTCAAGCAATTTATTTTATCAATTCTCTCTGTTGCCTCTCACTCTCTCCCTTGTTCGTTTTCCGCGCGGAGATGAAGTCGTCCCAAACCTCGAGATCGTATATGCTATCTCACATACGTTTTCTATACTCATTTTTTTTTTTTTCATCTTTCGTGCTCGTGTGTCTTCGAGATTGTGGTATATAACGCAGGAACAACGATATTGGAGTCGTTTTTTTTTAACGTCGGTTTACCCGCTTCGAAAATATATAAGAGAGAGATTCGATCTCTCGGAAAATCCACGAATCTCTATATCCCACATGAATACTTCGAGCTTTATGAGGCCAACTTTTCCAAGAGCGGTATTTTTTTTTATACTGCGAAATCTAAACCACGAAGATAAAAATTACTACCAAATGACAATGTAAACGCTTGGTACCGAAAAACCAACTTAGACAATGTAAAAAAAAATATTTAAGCTCATTCTCATCGGATCTCTAAACCTGCACTAGCTACAAAAATCAGTTAAATAAGACCAGTTGGTGGAATGCCTTGTGTTGTTTATTTTAGGTTACACGTATGTTTGTCTTTGAAACAAAAGTGTAGGCGTTAAAAAAAAAACCACTTATGCATTGAAATTTATATACTAGAGTGTCCAAAAAAAAACGTTATTTTTTTCACGATAATAGTTATTAGGAAGTTGGAGTGTGGTGAAAGAAACAACCTCGCGAAAGGAGGGGGTCGTAGCTAAAAATTAGGGAGAGGCGCAAGCGAATTTTATTTATTTTTTTGCAATTAATGACAAAAAATTATGGTATTCATAAAAAGTGTATGCAACAAATCTAATTCGATTTGTAATCAAAGAACGAAAAAGAGCGTCATCATTGCGCACTAAAAAAAAATATTATTTCTTAAAGAACAATTTTTGTATATATTTTTTTTTGCGTATAATATAAGATAAGGGTCGTATACAAAAAAAAAATTGTTTAAAAAATAATAATTATTTTTTTAATTCGCGTTTCTCAGTTATCGCCAAAAAAAAACGTAGCGAAGCCCCATTTTTAAGTGTACGTTTCACGCTGTAAAAATGAAGTTCCACAGATATAAAAAAAAAAAACGTTTCCATTTATTTTCCCCACATTAGAGACATGCTAAATTTCATCAAAGTTGGGGGGGAACACCTCAAGACGTTTCCTTATTAGAAAGTCCCATTGCGCTTATCGGGCTATTTAAATTTTATCTTTGAATAAAGGCGGGACCGACGCATAATTTGAGTTCATTCATAGTAGTATGCATGCACATACATAGGTATAATTTTATTGAAATGGACATTTTCGCTCATTACTATATTTGCAATGGTTCCCAGATATACGTATCCCCAAGTAATTTGAATGGTTCCTATCAGAAACTCTCCAACAAATTGCAACCGGTGCTGATATATGCCCTTGCACAAAAAAACATACCGGGACCGTTTCCCTATGTGCCGAATGTCTCCATATGTTACGCGGTCAATTTTCTTACTGCGTGTCTCGGATTTTTGCTCACAGCTCAGCCCCCCCCCCCAATGACCTAGCGCGAGGATACGTAGCTTAAAACCTGAACCGAGGAATACACTGTACAGTGATGAAGACCGCATGCAAATTGGACCATTGGTTCCGAAGTATATCGAGTACAGACAAACATTCCTTTTTAAACCTTCGCGGTCACGCGTTCTGGCTATAACACGCTGGTCACAGGGGTCCCAGCCATGTTTGACCGATTGCCGCGTTTACACGCGGCAATCCGGATGACTCATAAAAATTCAGGGTATTAGTTTCAACATTCTAGAATGTGGCATTCTCCATATTATATTTTTATCTAATTTTAAAATGGTAGAAAAAATCAACAAGGGGTTAGCGTAAAAAAGCCCTTTTTTACTAAAAAAAATCATAACTCTTGCGGGTTTCAATTTTTTTTTATAAAATTTTAGGGTGATACTCGTGAGATATGATAGTTTGAGGAAAAAAATAGCTCCATAGTGGACGGTTCAAAAAAGGTATTTATTTTTTTATATGAAGAGCAATTTCAGAGTGAAATAAAGTACGATAAGCATGAAAAATGAGCGATTTAACATAAAAAGTGGCGGCCAACAACTTATAGTAATTTTGGGTTAGTTGCGCTTGGTGTTATTTTTGACCCCGGGTGACCACGGAGGGTTAAGGGGGGAAGACCATTTAGAAGCTATAAAATTAGGGGTTTTTAGTGATTTTTTTTTTTTGACGAAAAGAATATACACGGAAATTTGTAACTTTGTGTGTGTTTCATTTAATATTTTAAGTATGCAAAAATATATATATTTCTTTCAATGCAAATTGCCAGTTGTGTACATCAAAGTTCAGAGGAAGTCGCTGAAAAAGTTTCCGCACTGCTGGAGTCCTCCCTCACGCTGTAATTGTCTGAAACAAAAAAAATCAAAATGATTCTTAAAGGTAACACCCATACGCTATCGGTGAACCAGGATTTTAGAAATATATGCAAAATTCACGAAATGACAGCTTGATAAAGTCAATTTTGTGATTTTTCATGAAATTTTTACTATATTTGAGGGCAAAAGTACGTTTTGTTTTTGGAATTCAAATATTATTTACGTTCACCGACAAACTGCTGGTATAAGGAAGATGTGTGACAAATTTCATAAAAATCGGTTGAATAGTTTTTGCGCAATCACTCCAGCAGTTGAGAAAAATATACTTTTGAGAAAAACGCGGCTAAGTTTCAACAAGGGAGAACTTAATGATTTTGATGTCTTACCGGCTAATCAGCGATTTCAGCGCGATGCAGAACTCCTTCGGCTTTCTCGGTAAAAACCATTTTTCTGCTGCTGCTGCTGCTCTACGGGCTTTTCGACCCTCATTGGACGATAGAGAGCGCGTCGCTCGTCAGCTTTCTTTGCGAATTTCTTCGATTGCCCCCCAACGCTGATGTCTAGAGCGCTCATAACTCTTGAAATTGCACAATTTTCCTCGTCGAATATGCTGGCTGCAATGTAAGCTGCAATTTCGATGACACGCAAGCCTGAATGCAAATGTTTCGGAGCTAAGCGCCACACGGTGGAGTTAAAACTTTCGTTTGCATTTTGCGGGTGGCCACCCAAGCATCTCTCCAATAAATCATGATTGGATAAATCCGTGTATATCGGCAAGCGATGCTTCTGGACATCAGGATGGAGAGGCGCAGGGTGTTTAAAAGTTTCACCAGTAGCCTGAGCTTTTTGTCACTTGCGTCAGCTATGATTATGTTGGTTTCCAAAAAAAATTTTCTCTTCCGTGGAGGTCCCTTAGGTGTTGCATAAGAACCTTTTGGGTATGCGGACATTTTCAGAAGCACTAAGCTCCCAACTGGCACAAGGTCAAATTTGAAGTACCTGCGACGCTCCGAATTGACAACGATGGGCCCTACCGAGTATAGTACGACTACCAAACATAAAAGATCGAAGCAAAACGAAATATAGGAGGGCGCATGCACCACCATCCTCTGCGTCTACTCGGCATGAACGCTCTTAGCGTTTTTCTGCAAAAACTCAGGCAATTCTTGGAATTTCGCTCTACCAATTGGACATAATATTCTTAAGACATTGAACTATTGATTTATAGGGGGGGGGGGGGAATCAATTTTTTCAAAATTGTAAATGGTTATCCCCCCCTTAAGGGCATGTACAAGGTCAACATAACCTCACAAATTTTCCGGACTTCCGTTTACAAGCATAGTGAAGGACACGTCGTCGCATATCACGTGAGTGAGGGAACCGGAAATTGTACGACAGAAAAGAACTGAGCGACAGTAGCGTTAGGAGTCACCTTGGCAATATGACCGTCCGTACGTTAAGCTTCACTATTCTGCTCAAAGAAAAGTGAGGAAAATATACGATTGAATTGAAGCGAGAGAGAAAAGGCTATGAAGCTGCGTGGTTGAAATGAAAAAATAAAAAAGCGCGAGTAAAAGGGTGAAAAGTTCGCATATAGGAAAAAAAAAAAAGTGAACGAGAACGAAATTCCTAGAGTTTCGTTTCAATTTTTCGCCGAAGCCGTGGCACGTTCTACTCGAGGCTTTTCTCGGCTTTATATACGTATTAGCGCCGGTAAAACCGTCCTAGTGCATCTCATGTCTTGGCAAAGCTCTGGAAGCTCTTGCAGATGATGAAAAGCGAGCATGAGAAAGTCTTAACGAACAAGGATTTAGACCCTTTAAAGCCTGATGTTGCATGGTGACGAAAGGATGAATATTTCGTGTAATGACGTTCCCTTGAGTTTTTATCAATACATTTAATTGATAATTAATATTGAAACATACGAGTTGTCGGTTTATTCGATCAATGCATGACTTTTTCATCGTGTAATTTAATAAATTTAGTAAATTTAATTAAATAATGAAAAAATAATAATATTGATAAAATTATGGTTATTAAGAGAAATAATATAATGAAAAATCATTTAACTTCATCCGCAATCAAGTTGTTCGCAGTTATCAACGATTGATTGGTTTATCACTTAACGTTAATGAAATATTGATCATTAAACATTTTCCGTTAAACAAAGCTCAAACAGTGGCCGTGGATTTTTTATTGACCTTTACTAATCAAAATATGCCGAATGGAGAGAAAAGAAATTTACATAGTATCTGCACAGTCCGATACAGTGATATAAATAAATTTTGGGGCAGTTTTTAATTGTTACGATTTTTAAACAAATGAATATCGATTTATCAATTTTAGTAGATTTATTTCGGTTCGGTAAGTCGGAACATACGAATACAAGGAAATTTAAGTGGTCTTTATATTTCCTCGAATGGTAAATACGGAAGGTGGGGCACAGTGTGTCACTTTTATTCTAATGAATTTTTACTCTTACCAAAGTAATTTGATTCGAAAAAAAAGGTCATAACCGATTTTATAGACCTTTGGGTGTACAATAAAGCTACCATATTTTTTGTAAAAAGATGAAAAATCCTTAAATAATGGGATCGAAAAAAATTTGCGGATTGGCTCATTGTGCCCCACGGGTGGGGTACAATGTGTCAGATAGGTGGGTACAGTGTGTCAAGCGCAGCCAAACGTAGGATACGACGAGCCGGTTGAAACTTTGATATTTTCCTGACATAGAATACAGATTTTCATACATACCGATAATTTCACAACGGGTATTATTTGCCAATAATATTGGACGTCGACTCATTGTGCTCAACAACTCGATGACACATTGTGCCCCACACAATTACTCCACAATATTTGACGTTTTCCCGGCAAGCAATATTTTTTTCGAGGCTCAAATAATTTTTGCATTTTTAATAATTCTGTGTGAGCTGCTATTGACTTTCTTTTAGGTCAGCCAAAATTGAATATAAATCACGGTCCAACACAAAAGATCTTACGAGCTACAAAACTCCGAGAAATCGCATGTGGTTGACAGTTGCTCGTGACACATTGCGCTTCTTCGGAGCGCAATGTGTCTTCGTCACTTCTTTGTTTCCTCGTTGGGAGTCGAATCATTTCGCCCGACAACTCGGTGACACATTGTACCCCACTAGTGAAATATTTGATTATTGATGAAAATAACTATTAATTAATCTACGAATGGAAAAACACAAGTCACTGACTGCATTATAAATAATAAAACTATCGACTAAGACCGAAAACCCGAGCGAGTGAAATATTTTATTTCCAAGCCTCAAATCAATTTTTAATTTTTAATAATTCTTTGTGAGCTGCTATCAACTTTCTTTCAGGCTTGACGAAACTAAATATAAATCGCGGTCCAACACATAAAATTTCGGAATTTACGAGCTCCAAACCTTCAAGAAAACGCATGTGGCTCACAGTGCCCCATGACACATTGTGCCCCCTCACCCCTATCGACGAAATAAACAGTAGCAAAATTCCATTGCACCCTTGGAAATCGCGTGCCAATATTGAATCGCGCTGTAACTTCGTGATATTCCATTTGTGCTCGTATACGCGACGTCATACGTGCTTCTCGAACGTCTATACGGGCTTAAACGTGGAATTTGATTGAGTTTCGTTGCATTCTATGTGATCGCTTAAGGGAGAGCAAAGTTCATCCTGGAATGGGGGAAACGAGTTTATCGGAATTGTACACAGAAGGGAAAAAATGTTGTTTTATAGACTTCCGCCAGTTCAATACGTAATCAGATTTCAGGACAAAAAGCCGTTCTATCAAAAAAATGTAGTTGCGAGTATAGAAACGACTTACTGGTACTCGGACAACCGCCATATTGATAGAAGAATAAGAAATCCCGCGATACCTGAAGTCCGAAAAAATGCTTACAATCGGTTAAGATCAATTACGATATGATAAAGAGTATTTTATTGATTAAAAATAAAAAAATTATTTAATCAATATACTCAGAACATTGATGGGTCATATTAAATGCTGTGAATAGCAAAAAGGAATAATCAAATTTTTATATACATTCGTGAGAATTTGTAACAACTCTAGGTATCATTTGCAATTATTTCGACTTCGCTAATCGCTTCAAATAAAATATACGAAATTTTTCTCATTTTCATTTTTCAGAAATGACAAAAATCGGTATTTGTGAAAAACGGTTGAACTCCTTGAGAAACATGATAAATGTAAAATAGAACCTTTTTTTACGAAAATTACCGAAAAATTATGAAATTCCCTCAATTCCTATATAACTATAACTTTCCCACTGCTTTCGGAGACCAGATAAAAAAAATGTAAGGCCCCACACCACGGTAAAAAAAGTTTTTTGTCATTTTTTTTTTCATTTTCTGAAAGATTCATTTGTTAAGAATGCTCTCACCAAATTTTTAAAAGAAATTTGTAAAATTGGCGGAGATACAGCATTTTATGTGAAACCCTTTCGAAGCGCACGACCGCGCCGAGCGGCAGATGTGCGGCAATAAAACTGATATACGTGGACCTTAGTAAAGACGAGCTTCTTCAACGATATTTAGGCGCTTTTCACCAGAATAACGAGTGTTTGAACTCTGTTATATGGAAATTTGCGCCAAAGACATCGTGGAGCGGCAGAGCCACCGTTGAAACTGCCGCTAATATTGCTTCAATACTTTTTAACAATGGTCATATTGGCCTCATAAATGTATTGAAGATATTAAACATAAAAATTGGTAAAACACTCTACCAATATTGTCAAAACATCGACGAGAAGAGAATATGCGAAGCCGAGCACGAAGCCGAAAAAAGCACGCATGAGGGTCGTCTGCGTGCAAAACATGAAAAAAATGATGAGTCTCTGGATGTTGAGGAGCTGTTGTATGGTCCAGGAATAGCTGACTAACGGTGAGAAACAAAAAAGAAGAGACAAATAAAAAATTTAGTTTGTATGTTGAATTATCCTTCAGCAAAACTTTGAACGCGTTTTTCTCGAAACTACGTTTTTCATCCTGGTTGACAACATATTAAAAAAACTATTCATCCGATTTGCATGCGCCAAGTCTTAAACTGTTCGAAAATCCAGTCTCAATGGCACCATGTAGGGATTTTTTTTATAAAGGGCCCCCTTCTATTTTTTTTTATGAACGATGAAAATTTTCCATGAAAATCGGAAATAAAATTCGCTGGACCGCCATTTTTTTTTTTTAGATATCAAAATTCCCCTACGTGATGCTGTAAACCTATATGTCTAGTTTCTAAATATATTTTTATTTTATTTTTCAGATGAACCGTATGGCTTAATCGCTGTCAACCACCGAGCAGCAATTTCGTCGGAGTGTCCTCTTGGGAGCGGCGTACACCGCAAACTATACTTTAGATTCGAGTACAAAAGTTTATATACAGTCTTCTATATGTATATATTGACTATGAGTATTAATAAAAAAAATTCCATTCATCGTTTGCTTGTAAATAATTACGAAAAATACACCCTCGTACCGCGCACGAACCGTGGTGTAGGGCCTTAAGTGAAATTTGCAAGGATTCAAGAATGTTTTTACATTTTTAGAATTTTAAATTCGCAAATTATTTGCAAATTGATGAAATGAATATATTTTTTTAAAAGCCTCATTCTATCTTTTTATCCTCTGCAAAGCTTAAAGTACCTTTTCAAACCCGTAACATGACGTCACAAATAACTTTTATTGCACACGATGCCCGAAAAAACGTCTGAATAGAAATAATCTCGAAGATGGGTATAGAGAAAATGTATAGCCCGTGTTCATAATACGCCGAGGCAGATATACTTATAATGCGAAATCGTATGGTTCGAAAAAGGATGTAGGATGAACAAGCCCATTCAACCAGTCTGCTACCATATACTGAATGAGCCAACATACCGGACGACCAGATGAATGCTCATCTTCTTCGTGCTCGAAGAAACGGAAAATCGGAGCAAGAAATGGGCGACAGGGAGATAGAGTGAGGAAATAAGCGAGGGGGCGGCAAAGAGATATAGGGAGGGCGAAAGAGAGGGATGCAGAGAAATAGGGAGGGAAATGCGGTAGAAATAGACGGAACAAAGAAAATGCTGCAAAGCAAATCTTTCGATCATTCTCATCGCACGTTAGCGTTATAGGGCCTTGAACTTAATTGTCAGTCTGTTCGTCGGTAACTATGTATTATACATACATAGAGCATCGATAGTGGTGGATGGTTAGTCAGGTTTCGGCTCTAGGGTACTTCGAGGTAATCAGCGTTGTGCATGGTCGATACTTGGAGCGGTGACCACTTAGCCGTGCATCAGCTGGTGCATCGACCAATGAGCGGAAGGCCAAAACGTTTGAGACTTTGGTGTAGATATTCTGTTTCCACTTTTTGTGTAGAACCTTCTGGAACCTTGGTGTAGAAGTTCTGTTTCCGCTTTTTGGAAGTATACCCTTTCCTTTAAACATTAATCGAGCCCGTGTTTTTATTGTCGTTACGGAATCTTCAGAATTTTTTACATACTTAGCGCAGTTTATATGAAACATCCAGAGTTATTTAGTACATGAATTATTAGATAGAAGTGTGGCCAGAATGTCATCTCCATAAAGTGCTGCATAAATTAAGGGGTTACGTAGGCATCGGGTGGGATACTGGGGTATTTGTATTGTTTGATATATTCGAAAAGAGTTCTGGCTTCTAACTGTTGCCAAACAATTGTAAACAATTTTAATCAGCACCTTAACTATGCAAGTGTGATCTGCTGATGGGTAGGTGTTATTTCTAGGTAGTTTCTGGGTAAGATACTATGATATTTGTATTGTTTGGTGTATTTGAAAAGAGTTCTGGCTTCTGACTGTTACCAAATAATTGTAAACAATTTTTATCAGCGACCTAACTATGCAAGAGTGATCTGCTGATGCATAGGTGTGAGGTTTAGGTGTCTTTTACGTGGTAAATTATAGTTCCAGTATTGTTTGATATATTTGAGAAGAGTTCTGGCTTTGAGCTATTTTTAAATAATAATTAACAATTTTTATCGGCACCTTGACTATGCAAGTGTGATCTGCTGATGGATAGGCGTTAGTTCTAGGTGCTTTGTGGGTGGGATACTGTGGTATTTGTAATGTTTGATGTATTCGAAAAGGGTTCTGGCTTCTAACTATTGCCAAACGATTGTAAACAATTTTAAACAGCACCTTAACTATGCAAGTGTGATCTGCTGATGGATAGGCGTTAGTTCTAGGTCCTTTGTGGGTAGGATACTGTGGTATTTGTATTGTGTGATGTATTCGAAAAGAGTTCTGGCTTCTAACTGTTGCCAAACAATTGTAAACAATTTTAATCAGTACCTTAACTATGCAAGTGTGATCTGCTGATGGGTAGGTGTCAGTTCTAGGTAGTTTCTGGGTAAGATACTATGGTATTTGTATTGTTTGATGTATTTGAAAAGAGTTCTGGCTTCTGACTATTACCAAATAATTGTAAACAATTTTTATCAGCGACGTAACTATTCAAGTGTGATCTGCTGATGCATAGGTGTGAGGTTTAGGTATCTTTTACGTGGTAAATTGTAGTTCCAGTATTGTTTGATATATTTGAGAGGAGTTCTGGCTTTTAGCTATTTTTAAATAATAATTCACAATTTTTATCAGCACCTTGACTATGGAAGTGTGATCTGCTGATGGATAGGCGTTAGTTCTAGGTACTTTGTGGGTAGGATACTGTGGTATTTGTATTGTGTGATGTATTCGAAAAGAGTTCTGGCTTCTAACTGTTGCCAAACAATTGTAAACAATTTTAATCAGTACCTTAACTATGCAAGTGTGATCTGCTGATGGGTAGGTGTCAGTTCTACATAGTTTCTGGGTAAGATACTATGGTATTTGTATTGTTTGATGTATTTGAAAAGAGTTCTGGCTTCTGACTGTTACCAAATAATTGTAAACAATTTTTATCAGCGACCTAACTATTCAAGTGTGATCTGCTGATGCATAGGTGTGAGGTTTAGGTATCTTTTACGTGGTAAATTGTAGTTCCAGTATTGTTTGATATATTTGAGAAGAGTTCTGGCTTTTAGCTATTTTTAAATAATAATTCACAATTTTTATCAGCACCTTGACTATGCAAGTGTGATCTGCTGATGGATAGGCGTTAGTTCCAGATACTTTGTGGGTGGGATAATGTGGTATTTTTATTGTGTGATGTATACGAAAAGAGTTCTGGCTTCTAACTGTTGCCAAACAATAGTAAACAATTTTAATCAGCACCTTATCTATGCAAGTGTGATCTGCTGATGGGTAGATGTCAGTTCTAGGTAGTTTCTGGGTAAGATACTATGGTATTTGTATTGTTTGATGTATTTGAAAAGAGTTCTGGCTTCTGACTGTTACAAAATAATTGTAAACAATTTTTATCAGCGACGTAACTATTCAAGTGTGATCTGCTGATGCATAGGTGTGAGGTTTAGGTGTCTTTTACGTGGTAAATTATAGTTCCAGTATTGTTTGATATATTTGAGAAGAGTTCTGGCTTTTAGCTATTTTTAAATAATAATTCACAATTTTTATCAGCACTTTGACTATGCAAGTGTGATCTGCTGATGCATAGGCGTTAGTTCTAGGTACTTTGTGGGTGGAATACTGTGTTATTTGTATTATGTGATGTATTCGAAAAGAATTCTGGCTTCTAACTGTTGCCAAACAAACCCAAACAATTTTAATCAGCACCTTAACTATGCAAGTGTGATCTGCTGATGGATAGGCGTTAGTTCTAGGTACTTTGTGGGTGGGATACTATGGTATTTGTATTGTTCGATGTATTCGAAAAGAGTTCTAGCTTCTAACTGATGCCAAACAATTGTAAACAATTTCAATCAGCACTTTAACTATGCAAGTGTGATCTGCTGATGGGTAGGTGTCAGTTCTAGGTAGTTTCTGGGTGGGATACTGTGGTATTTGTATTGTTTGATGTATTCGAAAAGAGTTCTGGCTTCTAACTGTTGCCAAACAATTGTAAACAATTTTAAGCAGCACCTTAACTATGTAAGTGTGATCTGCTGATCGATAGGCGTTAGTTCTAGGTACTTTGTGGGTTGGATACTGTGGTATTTGAATTGTTTGATGTATTTGAAAAGAGTTCTAGCTTCTGACTGTTACCAAATAATTGTAAACAATTTTTATCAGCACCTTAACTTTGCAAGTGTGATCTGCTGATGGATAGACGTTAGTTCTAGGTACTTTGTGGATGTTACATAATATTTGTAATATTATTATTGTAATATTTACGGCGAAAAAGATTATTTTTCGAAAATTTGTGGGCAAATTCGCGAGCATATTCACCAAATTGTTCTTTCGATTGTAATTTTGAAAGTTTAACAATAACAATCTGCCATTTTCGTTGATTAATATCTGTGTGACTCAAGCCCAAAAGATTTCTTTCCCCGATATTTGTATCGTAGAAACGGAGAAAAAAAAATCCGAAAAATACCCTTAAGGTAGTAGTCTCGCCAAGGCGTTTTTCTATAGGTAGAACGGAAGTAAATTATTGTACTTGGGGCATTTCAAATTTTGAAAAAAGTTAAATTGGGACAGCCTTTTTTCTGAAAATTCATGCTTTTTTTCAATATGAAATGTTAATGTTAAAATCCCGATATCTTAACTTTTAACATATCGTTACAGCATAAAAACCATTTTTCGAAAAATTGGAACTCCATCAAAATCTAAACCCTTTAACGTTTTTCATAAGATTTAATAAAAATAATGCAATGTATGTCACTTTATTTCCGTACAACAATTTAAGTCCAAAAAAGTGATTGAAAATCTAAAACAATTTTCTAAAAAGTAAAACTCCCTCGAAAACGTTTTACCGCTTTTTTACTAAATTCATTTGCAATATATATCATATGTGGTACACTATTGGTGTGCGAACATTCAGCCAGGTATTTCAAACACTGTAGAGGTTTTGCCGAATAGAAAAAAACTCACATGCCCACGCACGCAGATAAATACACACATATGTACAGACATTTTTCCTACCTGTCATTTCTGACGGATTCGAACGTTCAAAGCACATTTCCATTGAAATCTTAAAAACTTTTTCTCACGAAAACGAAGATTCTCCCATGAGGAAGCAAAATGATTAAATGATGAGGTAGGATATACATGGTCGATTTTGCACCCGTGCACATTCGTCTGCAATAGTGTTCTATAGTGCCTCGTCGACTGTGCGAAAAGTCTCGGGAGGTCGAAGATGGAATATACGAGCAAAGTGTTCACTAACTTCGTGGTGTTCGCGGCGTAGGAAGCGGGGAGCACGATGGATGAGCGAGGAAGAAAAGGGTCGAGACAAGGTTCGGAAGGGGGTGTGATAGAACGAGACGGAAAAGAAACTTAAGGGAAGGGTTCGAGGGTGAGAATTGAATTCCCGGCTTACTACGGTGAAAGATCCGTCGGGGAGTGCTAAGATTGGGATACCGGAAATGCCGACTAGGGGTCACAGTATACGCATATATATATGTATACATGATCGATGTAAAAAAAACTTGGCGCTAAATAAAGATCGATGTATGTAGCATAAATGTTCCATATATATATATATATATATATATAAAGGGTGTCTCAAAATGACCTGACATTTTAATTTATTAATAAAACCTATTAGTTATTTGAAAAGTACGAATATTTTTTTAAAAATATAAGTATATAATTAATATAATTATAATTATATGAGTAAGTCTACATGAAAAAATGAATAGGCGACAAAGAGGTGGAACAAATCGATATGGAGGTACAGAGGATATTGAAAAAAGGAGCCTGTAAGTCAACTGTGTGCATTTATTAAACAGTACGAGAAACTAATTGTAAAAATTGCAAATGCGGAAAAGAATGTGAGAGGAGACGAAAGGCAAAACGATAGTACAGCATGAGTTAGAAATAAGGAAATATTGTAAGGGGAAGCATGTATGTGGGGGGGGGGGGGGGGATCTCTCGTGTTAACACCCTAAAGGGGTATACCTGGAAATAAAAATCTAATCTAATCCATAAGTAAGTATAATTGATATATATAGTTATAATTTTTGCAATTAAATATAAATATGTTGCAATTTTATTCAAGCAAAAAATAACCTCTATTGGTTATTTTTTATTGTTATTGTTGCCTAGTCTATACTTGGTAATAGTGGCAATTTCTGCCATTAGCACAACTGACTATCGTTAAAACACCATCGGCTTTATGGTGTATTTACACGGTGAAAAAGGTTCTACGTTCAATGTTTTATAAAGAGTTTTTTCATTCGGCAAAGTCGAGAAAACGTTAAAAATGTCGAGCGACTAATAAATGCATTATATTATTGAGTTCAAATGCTGTAATACTATCTACGTTTTAACATTGGCCGATTTTGAAATAGCCGCTAGGTAATGACTGTGGGTGCACTAAAAGTAATAAAATGCGAGTTATTAAAGGGTATCTCAAAATTACATGACATTTTTATTTATTAATAAAATTTATTATTGAATGTATTATTTGAAAAGTACAAATATTTTTGTTTTAATATAAGGTACAAACATGGAGGTTATGTGTGGAACACAAAATCCGATAAATTGCGCACTAATTTCATTAAAGGTGCGTCCAATTACTTCCTTCAGCTCCAGAATGGTCTGTGGATCATTGGCATACAGGTTTTCTTTCAGAAAACCCCAAAGAAAGAAGTCCGATAGCGTCAAATCGCACGATCTTGGTGACCAATTCACATCACCGCGGCTCGAGATAACACGATTATGAAACTTCGTCTGCAATAACTGCATTGTTTCTCGTTGTATTTTCACAATTTCTATGCGTTGCTCGATCGTGTAATTCTCCATGACTAGACTCAATACTTCCTGATGTCAGTTGTCAAAGATTTGTACTCTATTTCGTCACAAAAAAAATGGCACGCAATTAAAAGTTTCAGGTCATTTTGAGACACCCTTTATATATACCCTTGTGGATGTTTAGGTATTACCCTTCCCAATTGGACCCTTACCTATCACACCCTACCCGCACTTCTCTAATCTAATCTAACTTCCCAGCCGTCTTCAGCTGTACTATACGTATAGACGGCCCCATATTCTTCTGAATCTCTGGTGCACAGACGTTTTACTTAAGTATCTACAGCAAGATCTCAGAGGTATTATCCTTCCGCTGACTGGTTGATGCACCAGCCGGTGCACGACTAGGCGGTCACCGCTCCGAGTGACTAGCACGCACAACTAAACGTGGCTTAACTCGAAGGACCGCTGGGCCCGGACTCCGACTAGACCAGTCAATAAGCACGAAAGTAAGAACTTTTAGGTGTAAATACGCAAAATCGATATAAGGGTAATTGGATAACGCTGAATCAAATGGCGATAATAATTTTGCAATTAACCCCCGAGAAATTGTTTAAAAACGTTAAAAACTGTTTAAAACTCGTTTAATTCAGAACCTAATAATTTTATCGTAAACGATGTCAAACAAAAGTTGTTCGGAACGTAAAAATACGTTAAAAAGTATTGAATGTATATCTTCGTATCTTCAAAAATAAGGGAGAAAAAACGAAAAACCATTTAATTTAGAAGCGAAAACCTCGAAGTTTCAAAAAATAAAAAAAATATCAAATTCTTATATATCTCGGGTTTTTTTTGTTACATATTGCTTTAGTAAGAGTTAATTTAACTTTCTAGAGATTTTTTATATCTTTATTTATTGTATAAGTATTGAAAAATGACGACTGAACATTGACAAATTACGGGTTGAGGATCACTGTCAGAAAGAGACGCAGTATATGGCTGTGCCGTTCGCACTCATAGGCGAGTTTCTTTCTATCGTTCCGTGCATGCGTCGTAAGACATATCTCTTGCATCCCTTACATTCCCAGTGGTGCTTCGACTGCAAAGCGATTTTGTCTTGCAAATGAATTTTCTTTCGTCTTTTTTTCCCTTATTTTTGAAGATACGAAGATAAACGTTCAATACTTTTTTACGTACTTTTATGTCCCAAACAACATTTGTTTGAAATATTTTACGATAAAATTGTTAGATTCCGAATGAAACGGGTTTTGAACATTTTCAACGTTTTAAAATAATTTTTCACGCGTTGATTGTAAAATTATTATCGGCATTCGATTCAGCGCCATCCAATTCACCTTATATCAATTTTGCGTATTTTTACCTAAAAAGTTCTTACTTTCGAAATTTTTCCTGCCATAGACCGCCCATCTGACAGTGACGGTCACTTGATTTTATTTATTCAAGAAACGCGGTTTTTGGTTTTCCAAGATTCAATTAAATTCGACAGATCAGGAAAGAGGGAATAAGCGAAACGATATCTCTGGACGGTTATAAAACATTGCTGGGATTGCATTAAAAGCTTTCGTAGGTATTGATTTGTCACGTTTCTCATAAAAGCACATACAACGACTGCGTAAAATTTAGTTTTGACCGCTTTTGTTTTTGCTACTGTAAAATTTGTGCCTGCTAGTATAAATAAACGAGCATACACTAGTCAAATTAATTCTCTACACTTAAAATTTTTTTTTATATTTCATACTTTGTAATTTTTTATTTAAAAACATGTTTACATTTACAAAACTAATCATGTACAAATATTGAGAAGAAACATTTTAGACTAAAATAAAAACATTACAGTACCATTTCGACGTAGCAGAACATTTTTTGCGTGAATATGAAAAAAAAGCTAATTTCTATTAAAAATATCTAGAATTAATTCCGCTAGTGTATATTTAAACACGATTCAAAAATCTGTATCTAACATTCATCAGGAATGTTTCCCTTTCGAGTAACATATAAAAGTAAAAAATAACATAAAACGCAACATATAAGAGGACAAATTCGTAAAGTATATTTTCCGATAAAATGTGAATTTTTCTATGTATTTTCATAGAGATTGCTCAAGCAGAGTATAAATGTTGCATTCATTCAGTAACAATGGTTGACAGGAAGTATAGATGAAGATCGCGCAGTGTTCAATGCGATTATATCCTTGGGAGATAATGATAAAAGCTAGTGCGGTCACGGTGCATTAAACCCTTATAAGGGTTAAGTAATCGCCTTATTCCACGGTCATCCGGAGATCACAGCAAAGAGGGCACTTTGATCTCACAACCTGTGTATCTAGCCGTCTCTCTCCCTTACCGTGTTCGTTCATTGTCCTTGCGATCGCAAATAACCGATATGTGCAAGCATGTACAAGGTATGTGGTGTCCAGTGCACCGTGGGATCGATCGCCCGCTTATAATCATTTAATTGCTCTTCCCTGTTCACCGGCAATCGCCCAAAGGGCAGTGACCGTTATCCTTTACATATTTATATATATAAATTTGTAACTATATATATACAGTACTGGACCAACTAACATACGAAAAAGACAGTGTAAAGTTAACGGCACGGTCCGCTTTTATATATATAAATAAAGGGTGTCTCAAAGTAACCTGACATTTTAAATTACGCGCCATTTTTTTCTTGTGGCGAACATAGTGTACTAATCTTTGACAACTGACATCAGGAAGTATTGAGGTTTAGTCATGGAGACTCACACGATCGAGCAACGCATAGAAATTGTCAAAATTCAAAATAATGCAGTTAATGCAGAAAAAGTTTCATGATCGTGTTATGTCACGCCGCGGCGATGTGATTTGGCCATCAAGATCGTGCGATTTGACGACACTCGACTTCTTTCTTTGGGGTTTTCTAAATGAGAAAAGTGTATGCCAACGATCCACAGATCATTCCGGAGCTCAAATTAGTCCGCAATTATGCCAAAATGTTATTGAAAATTTTGTCCAAGTTTGCGAACAGGGACGAGACGGCCATTTATCGGATATTGTGTTCCACACATAACCTCCAAGTTTGTACCTTATATTAAAATAAAAATATTCATACTTTTCAAATAAACAATACGTTTTATTAATAAATTAAAATGTCAGGTTATTTCGAGACACCCTTTATATGTGGAGATTTGTGAATGCACGTATGCAAATGTATTCATTTATGGCCTCCCTGATGTTCATGGTCATATGAATATCAATCTTTCAAATTCATAACATACCAATGCACTATTTCAAAAGGGCTCCGTTCATTTTTGCTCCTTGTGGATAAAGATTGAATATTTTTTCAGCAGAGTTCCATCGAACATTCAATATATACAGGGTGGCGTGAAAGGAAAATCTACATGCCTCGTATCAATACCTATCCGAATCAACTCCATATAATTTTCTACGATCTTTTTAGTTTCCGAGAAAAAAAGCATTATTTTATGTTACTCTTTTGTGCATGTACTTTCCTCGGGATTTTTTTTTACTTGTGTTCTCGTTATGCAGTGTACTGTTGAACAATAAATAAATAATCAACTAAACACTAACGTAAATACCTTAGATTTCGATCAAAAATTAAAAGATTAGGTTTGTGCGGTTCAGTCACTAAAGTTTCAGATGATAAAAAAGTATTTATACTTGTATAAATGACTGCCAATTGATTTTAAAAACTACTAAGAGGAAAGTACACACACACACACACACACAAAAGAGACAATTAAATAAAAACCTATGCTACAGGACATCTCAGAAAAGAATTTAAAAATGCTTTTTGCATGGGGGTGAATCGGATAAGTATTATTACGAGGTATCTAAATTTTCCTTTTGGATGCCACTTTTCAGTCCACCCTGTTTCCTTTTATATTTATATATATATATCTGTATATATATTTATAGACAAAATTTATAGACAAAATATAATATAGATCGTGGATTGTTGTAAGATAGTTACACTATCTTACAACATACAAGCATACATAAATGCTTAAAGTGTAACTATCTTACAACAATCCACGATCTATATTATTTTTTTTCTAATTTACGTCGGCTTTGCTGAAAAATACGAAAAATTTTGCAATCACGCTGAGCCCGAAAATCGCGATCATTATTTTATATCGCGATATATTATTTTACATATTAAACTTCTCTCCGTATTTTCTTCTCTTTTTCTATATTTTTTTTACCGATGATACATAAATGCTTAAAGTGTAACTATCTTACAACAATCCACGATCTATATTATTTTTTTTCTAATTTACGTCGGCTTTGCTGAAAAATACAAAAAATTTTGCAATCACGCTGAGCCCGAAAATCGCGATCATTATTTTATATCGCGATTTATTATTTGACATATTAAACTTCTCTCCGTATTTTCTTCTCTTTTTCAATACTTTTTTTTACCGATGATACATAAATGCTCAAAGTGTAACTATCTCACAACAATCCACGATCTATATTATTTTTTGTCTAATTTACGTCGGCTTTGCTGAAAAATGCGAAAAATTTTGCAATCACGCTGAGCCCGAAAATCGCGATCATTATATTATATCGCGATATATTATTTTACATATTAAACTTCTCTCCGTATTTTCTTCTCTTTTTCAATATTTTTTTTTACCGATGATACATAAATGCTTAAAGGGTAACTATCTTACAACAATCCACGATCTATATTATTTTTTTTCTAATTTACGTCGGCTTTGCTGAAAAATACGAAAAATTTTGCAATCACGCTGAGCCCGAAAATCGCGATCATTATATTATATCGCGATATATTATTTTACATATTAAACTTCTCTCCGTATTTTCTTCTCTTTTTCAATATTTTTTTTTACCGATGATACATAAATGCTTAAAGTGTAACTATCTTACAACAATCCACGATCTATATTATTTTTTTTCTAATTTACGTTGGCTTTGCTGAAAAATACGAAAAATTTTGCAATCACGCTGAGCCCGAAAATCGCGATCATTATTTTATATCACGATATATTATTTTACATATTAAACTTCTCTCCGTATTTTCTTCTCTTTTTCAATACTTTTTTTTACCGATGATACATAAATGCTCAAAGTGTAACTATCTTACAACAATCCACGATCTATATTATTTTTTGTCTAATTTACGTCGGCTTTCCTGAAAAATACGAAAAATTTTGCAATCACGCTGAGCCCGAAAATCGCGATCATTATTTTATATCGCGATATATTATTTTACATATTAAACTTCTCTCCGTATTTTCTTCTCTTTTTCAATATTTTTTTTTACCGATGATACATCAATGCTTAAAGTGTAACTATCTCACAACATAAGATAGTTGCAATCACGCTGAGCCCGAAAATCGCGATCAGGTTATAGATTTGTATTTTAAAGATTTAATTCCAATACTTTTTTTTTTATTTGTCCATTGTCTTGTCAAAAATGGAAAAATGGATATTTTTCGAATGGTTTTATTTTGTTACTTATACGACATATTTGTCAACTTTTACGGCCAATGGTAAAATAGCAAATCGATCAATTTCCATGGGGACGTGTATTGCAATGAAGAAAAAGAAATTGACTCACCAGCTCGTGTAGATCCGTAATTGTGACAGAGACACGCGGCTACGGTCACGAGGGTCCACAAAACTCGCATTGTGTCTTCCTTTTCTTCTGATATATTTATATATAATTTTGCGTCACCGTTTCTTCCCCCTCCCTCTCTCTTTCTCGGCAAAGTCCTCTATTTCACTAGCTCCACTTGTACCTCACGAAACCGAGTTTTCTTACTTTAGAGTTCCTCAAACGAAAGGTCGAGAGCACACTCATCCAGCGACCACCCAGACTCAATATTTTCTTCTATTTTTAGTCGAAAAAATAATACCACGAATAATACTAGTGCGTTTCACGAACAAACGAATATATTTGTTCGTCAAATCGTTGATAAAACTTTCGATCGCTATAACTCACGGATAACAACAAAAAAATGAAAATTTTTTCTTACGAGACAAGACACTCGCCGATCAATTCGCAAGTAAACGATTAAAATTCCGCAAAACACTCTTTCCAATAAACGAGTTTGTTTCTTCGTCTCAAAAAAAAAAAAAAAAAAAACTTAATAACGACGTTGTGGAAAACCGGCACAAGGGATTGTCCAATTTTTCAGTTCTTTCGATCGGTGCGCGACGTAAATTTGTTTAAAAACCTATTTTACGTCCTCTTTAGCTTTATCGTGCTGGATTTAAATAGCGCGCGAGGATAAGTGTGGGTGTATGAGAGAAAAAAAAATGATCAAATGCAAGGTCAAGGTTCCTTCATCGAGAGAGCCCTCGGAGCCGACTGAGTTAAACTCTCGCAAAGAGGAACTCTCTCTTTCTCGTCTCTCGGGCACTGCCGAGATACATGCCCGCGCGATTTCACCCTCTCCACGCCACCCCGTCACCCCCTCGCGTCCGCCCCTAGACTCTCCTCTCTTTAGTTTTTCGTTTACGCTTGCGCATTTCAAACATTCAACCATCACCTGCAGCCCCCATTCAAAATCCCTTCGCGATTTCTCGGGCACAGGAGCAACCAACCCCCACCCCCACCGCCCCCGCCGCCCCACCAACTTTGCGACGGGTTGGGGGTTGTTGCGGAACGCGAGTGGAATATACGCCGTTTTATACCTTCGAGTCTCGTCTGATCGTGTTTCTTCTTTTTCCGCGGATACAATTCTTTTTTTTCCTCCCATTGTCACGTTTTTTTCGAATCTCGAATCTCCACTCTCTTCTCTCTCTATCTCTCTCTCTCTCTCTCTCTCTCTCTACTTTTTTTTCTCTCTCAGACACGCGCACACGCTCCACCCTCGCTGCTTCTCCTTCCTCGATCGCAATCCGAGAGTTTGGATCTTTATCAGTCATCGGGGATTACGTCTCCCTGTGTAATTCGAAAGGATTTTCTCCCGATAGGCTGGAAAAATAATCTGCAGATCAAATCTCGTATCCAATATCTTTTTCTTCTATCACTTCCCATAATACGATCACATTAACCTGAGAACTCATGACTGGAGTCCATTCGCACTCGAATTTTTATTTAAAAATGAAGTTTTTACCGATTTTTTCCGTTTTTGAGTCTTTAAATGGATTCTTCACTTATTTAATGTTAAGTAAATCAGATGTCTCGCATACTATTGTCTTCCTTGTGAAAAAAAGGAAGAAATTTATGTATAATAAAGTCCTTTTATCCCCGTAGGATCGGTTTTATGATTAAGGCGGGCAACCACTTTAGACGCTTCAAAAAATCAATTTTTTTTTTTCATAAATTATTAGCAAAATGTCTTAAGAATACACCCTGAAAATTTCGATACGATATTCGGATTCCTTCTAACGGTTTGTATATAAATCATAAAGACTCTCCGCTCGACTGCCAAACGCGCTCAGGTATCCACGAGCGCTCAGTTAAGTAGTTTGTTTGGGTTTCAATAACCCAAACAAACCCAAACTCGACCGTTTGGCGATAAGCTCCAAAACATCTCCATTCTGGGTACAAAATAATCGAGGTAGCGGCATTTCTTGCTGCTATTTTATTCAATGAAGGAAATTCAGCCCTACTCATGGTTATGAATGAATTACAAATCGTAATTGGCAGGCAGAGCTACGGATATGCCGAGCAAATGGATCAGATGCGCGTGGCTCGGAAAAATAGAAAAAGTTTATTAGAGACAAAAGAAGCTCGAAAAGCTCGTAAAGAGGAAATGCAAGCTTCAAATGAGTTGCATGAGGAAGAGGAAGGACTGCTGTATGGTGCTGGAATCGCTGATCAATCGGTAAGATACTTTATCATTTGATTAAACACATTTGACTTTGAGTTTTTCGTTTGTGAAACTTTAAACGTGTTTTTCTCGAAACATTTTTTCAATTTGCGGGAATCGTAACTCAAAAACTAATTGATGGATCATCTTCAAATTTGGAACACGTTTACATAATATAATTTATTAAAACATGAAGCTAAAGTTGGAAAGATTAGATTGTTTTTAAAACATATTTATTGTTGCAAAATGCCGGGAAAAAAATGCTAAAAATCGATCATTTTCTTTAAACAAGTTCCAACATTCAATTCTCGATTTTTTTTTCAAAATTTAGGTTTATGTTTTTAAAAAACATCTCAAGATTGTATAAAAATTTGTTGGACTATTTCAGATGCGAATTGCGAGCTGCACAATTCCCGCAAATCGATAACGATGATGATAACACGCCAAGGGACACAGCGAATTACACCTCAATTAATGCATGAAATAACTTGAAAAAATTACCAGAGATGTATGAAAATATGAATAAATTATTGTCAGAGTTGCGGAAATTTCCGTTTTTTTTCACAATAAAAATAACCCAAAAAATCATATAATTTTCGGTCTCCTAAAGTAGTTGCCCGCCTTAAGAAAAGCATCTAGCCCCCAACCATGCGTTTGAAGGTAAAAAAAATGAGTCATGAATTCCAGGGTTAATGAATGAATTCTAGGGTTAATAAAATTCTAGGGTTTTTTTTCTCATAAATTTTATTTCTGATGTATAATTATGACGCGGTCTCTACAAAATCTTAATTGCTCTTTTTTTTTTACCCCTGGGCCCGAAATTTGTGTAAATTCTATGAATATTTATGCATCTTTAATGAAATAAAGTAAAGCAGCTGGCTACCTCTACGGGAATTGATTTTGAAGATCTTCATTTGTCGTCCTAGGTATTGAAACATTTTTTTAGGCGGTTACATACCACTGGCATTTAAAAAAATCCTAAGAAGTAAAAGAATTTTTTTTTGTTGATTATTATTTTCTATACTTTTACGTGTCTTTTGAAATATAATATTCGGAAATTTCAATTAGGAACTAAGTTGAGGGTAGATGTGGCCCCGCACGCGAAGGGACTGGCTCCGACGCAAGTGGGTGTAATGGTTTGCACGATAACTTTAACAGTTTTCGATATTTTCAAAGCCGCTTATTTAATTTTCACAAATAGGTTCCCTACAGGCTGTCGAGCTATAAGAAAATATATATCTAGAACATTTCCTCATAAATATTTAGAAAAATATGCTATCACTTAAAGAGGTCACTAAATGTTTTCTCTTATTCGAGTATTTCAAAATTTGGCTCGATAGATTATAACAATAATTTTGTAAGAATCTATTTCGATTTTCCAGATTTATCAACCCATGGAGTAGTCATCATGCAAACTATGAAAACGTGTATTCCCGACGCAGGGCGCAACAACGTACATGAACATGAATAATTTATTTCTAAATAAATGAATTTTTATATTCAGACAAAATACCAATGAATAATACATCATGGATATTTTAATGGATTTTTATCATTAGCTTTTTCAAAAAATTATGAATTACCCTGTTTTTTGGCCTAGCTGGAGATATGCAATTTCATTTATTTTACGTAAAATGTCCTTCGCGGTCTGTAAATTTCTACGTGTATATAGATATGTTTTTTTTTTTGCTCTGGAGCTGAGCGTATCTCAGCTCCAGGGTAAAAAAATTATGTGCCTCTTCTTCGTGAAGTAGAAAGAGAAATGCGGTGGAACCGTAACGTTTCCACGTTGTGTATTTTCTTCAGTTGATAACTGCAATCTTACAATTGTTCAAACGTGTGCATAAATAAGGCAACTATACAAATTAGACACCTACGCAATTATTTCAATCATCATATTTTTAACCGATTTTATTTCTGATATAATTATAGCTATAATTGTAGATATAATTATTAGGTGTGTGAATTAATTTTTACAGTTTTTTTTTCATACTTGCGGTTTATTAAAAAATAACCAAAACCGTGTTTAATCCGGGTAATATCCCCCGTTGCTTTCTACAACCTTCTGCCACCCATCTGGTAGCATATAGATACCATCACGATAGAAGCTGGCTGGTTGCGAGGCGATAAAGTCATCGACGAATTTCCTAATATCTTCGACTTCTCGGAAGTGGCTTCCTCTTAAGCTGTGCGCCATTGACCGAAATAGGTGATAGTCGGATGGGGCCAAGTCTGGTGAATATGCCGGATGAGGAAGAACTTCCCAGCCCAGGTTTAAAATAGTTGTTTGGGTCGTACGAGCAACGTGAGGTCGAGCGTCATCATGCAGGAGAATGACTTTTCGCCTTCCGTGTCCTGTGAATGGCCTTTTTTGCTCAATTGCTTCGCTCAAACGATTTAATTGGTCACTATATTGTTCTACAGTGATCGTCTGACCCGGTTCTAGAAGTTCATAATAAAGAACACCCTTTATGTCCCACCAGATACACAAAAGCATTTTTTTGACGTTCATTTGCGGTTTGGAAGTTGATGTTGGTGGTTCTCCCAGGTCCACCCATGATTTTTTCCGCTTGGGATTTTCATAAAGGTTCCATTTTTTATCCCCCGTCACGATTTTCCAGAGAAAGTTCTTCCTTCGTTGTTTGCTAAGCAACCAAAGACACGTGTTCATCCGTTGTCCGAGTTTATATTCGGTAAGTTCATGTGGGATCCATGTCCCGAGCTTCTGAATTTTTCCCATCGCGTGTAACCTCTTGGCAACGGTTGATCGATCAACTCCTAGTTGGGCTGCAAGTTCTTTTTGTGTCTGTGAAGAATTTTGGACCAGTAAAGTTTCGAAATCGTCGTCCGAAAATTTTTCAGGCTATCCAGTACACGCACGGTCACTGAGTTCGAAATCATTGTTTCTAAAACGTTTAAACCAATAATTGCATGTTTCGTATGACACAATACTCTTCCCGAACACAGAACAAATTGACTCCCACGCTTTGGTGGCACTTTTTCCTTGTTGAAATTCGTAAAAGATGCAATGGCGAATGTGCAGCTTATCGGTTGTCATTGTTCTTGCTACTTTATTTTAAGGTTATGATGCTCGTCCAATAAATTCATACAGCGTCTTGAACAGGGCTATGTCAATACTTTAAAATCCTAAAAGGACGTTCAAATATTTCAACTTCAAAGAGGATTCCTAGCCTGCTAGAAAAATCTGTAAAAATCAATTCACACACCTAATATAATTATTGGGAGTACAAATAAGTCTCCGCCGTTTTCAAAAGATGGCCCCACCAGGAGGCTATGGTTGAAATTGTCAGATGTAAAACGTCATATCGTGAGGTTGGACATCTAGCAAGACCATAAGCTTGAAATATGTCCGATTTTGTATCGGCATCACATAATTTTTTTCGTGCGAAAATGTCGAGTTTTAAGCCGAATTAGCGTCATTTGCGGGAACTTTTTATTTTCCTTCTTTAATTTGAAGAAATCTGCAGCTGAGGCGCATCGATTACTTGTAGAAGCATATGGTGAGGCTGCTGTAAGTGAGAGAAGTTGTTGTGAGCGGTTTCAAAAGTTTGAGAACGGTGAGTTTGACGTCGAAGACAAAGGAACGTAGAGGAAGGCCGAAAGTCTATGAAGACGCGGAATTGGAAGTATTATTGGTGGGAGATTCGTGCCAAACACAAGAAGAACTTGCACTTACATTAGGAGTGACTCAACAAGCAATTTCACATCGTTTAAAATCGTTGGGAATGATTCAAAAGCAAGGAAATTGGGTTCCACATGAACTGAAGCCGAGAAACGTTGAACGCCGATTTTGCACATGTGAAATGCTGCTTGCCAGGCATAAGCGAGAGGGTTTTTTGCATCGCATAGTCACTGGTGATGAAAAATGAATTCACTACGATAACCCAAAGAAGAGGAAATCATGAGGACCACCTGGCCATGCTTCAACATCGACAGCCAAGCGGAATGTTCATGGTAAAAAACTCATGTTGTGTATTTGTTGGAATCAGCTTAGTGTCGTGTATTATGAGTTGTTCAAACCGAACGAAACCATTACTGGGGCTCTCTACCGAACACAATTGATGAGATTGAGCCAAGCACTCAAGAAAAAACGCGCCCACTACTACTCCAGACACGACAAAATTATTCTCCTCCATGATAATGCTCGTCCACATGTTGCGGCGCCGGTCAAAACCTACTTGGAAACACTCAATTGGGAAGTTTTACCCCAGCCGCCGTATTCACCAGACATTGCTCCCTCTGACTATCATTTATTTCGATCGATGACGCACGGCCTGTCTGAGCAGCATTTCACATCATATGACGATACCAAAAAATTGGGTTGATTTGTGGATAGCCTCAAAAGATGAAGCGTTCTTCCGACGCGATATCCATGTGCTGCCAGAAAGATGGCAAAAAGTAATTGCTAGCGATGGACAATACTTTGAATAAAACATAAAGTGCCGTTCTTTCACAATAAATGCCCAATTTTTGATTAAAAAAAACGGCACAGACTTATTTGTACTCCCAATATAATAATTATAGATATATTATGATGTTGACAAAATATGTAATTACTTTTTCCTCCGTTTGGCTCAAAATGCGTTTTACATATATTAATATTTGCGTGAGGGTTTAATTACATTTGAAGAACATCATATCACATCTATGCCGATGTATATTGAAGTTCACAATTTATCGCCCTCGGTATAATAAAATTTGTTTAATTGATATAATTCTCGTAAAGTAACGTCCGGAGTTAATGCAATCGTAAACGTACAAGTATACTCTTAGCTTCCAAGGTAAATTAATATATATATATATATTTCTTTTTGAAATAATGATATATTCATAATAATATTTATATATATTTATGCGTCTTCTCAGTGAAGTAAAAGAGGGAGAAGATGGTATTGGAAAATTTGTACCTTGTATTTTTTTTTCCATTTCGCTTCAAAGTATACGACACCTTTGCGGTTGTAGATGCGAGAATTTTTCGCCCACTGTTCGCACGCTCCGATGCTTTTCGCATTTGTACGTGCAGAGCTTGCGATAACGAAATTTCACCAGAGGCTTTAAATGACAAAGAGGGGAAAGCGGATGGATTTTACTTTGCACCGTACACGCTCCAGATATACGTTTTATCAATCGCTGACAGACGAAAGGGCGCGGACTGGTGTTATATTTCCTCGTGAAATTTTGCGAGCTAGACCCCTTTGTTTTACAGCAGTCGATTATGGATGAAACTCGTTGTTCGTGCACATATACACCTGCCTTGTGCGCTCTTCTGATGTGCCCGTAGATGTGAAGTTGATCGTGATGTGGGTGTGTGTGTGTGTGTGTGTGTGTGTGTGTGTGGGTGCAGACTTCCCGATGGGAATTGTCACGAAAACGTATTAGGGAACCTCCTGAAAAACGGCGAACCAGCTATCCGAGGATGAACGAGAGAATGGAGATTTGACGGAGAAGCGATTTATCGAAACGTCAATTATCGTTGGAATAGATTTTTGCGTTGTCATATCACCGTTTTTTTTCTTTCTTAATTGTTCAATAATCTTTTGTATATCCTTGCGAGCTTTTACGATTCCATCCCTGTTTCCCAAACTTGTCACTTTGCTGTTGGTAGTTACTGAGGGACCCCCTCTCACCGCCCTTAGTGTTGCTCATATAGCCATTTATTTCCGATGTACTACGGTATCGCCTTAAGGCCTTAGGCTACTCTAGGATTTTCCAAAAATCGATTTTTTTTTGTTAAAAATGTACCCTAGTACCTATAAAATTATATTCCAAAAGATTATGGGTGTGAAAAATCTCTAAGTACTCGATTTTCGAATTCTAGCGCAACCCCTCTTGATTCATGTCGTGACTTTCTACTAACTTTAAACGCGATTATCTCGAAACTACATTTCTCAAGTCGGCCGGACTCATAACTCAAACAAATTTCAACCGATTCACTTGAAATTTTAACTGTATATTTAGAATTACATTTTCTGACGCAGTACGTAGGATTTTTTTATTATATTGTATAGTTCCTTTTTTATAAAAAAAAATTCTGACGATTTTCTCATGGCATTTTATACTTTTTGTTTTAGAAATGCGCCATTTTGACAAAAAACAATATATCAAAAAAATCCTACGTACTTCTATAGCTATTCTTATACAGGATGGACCACGCAACGTGTGCACCTCTTTTACGACCAAAATATGCGTTGCACAAA
Source organism: Ophion ventricosus (assembly GCA_963932345.1). Lineage (NCBI taxonomy): Eukaryota > Metazoa > Arthropoda > Insecta > Hymenoptera > Ichneumonidae > Ophion > Ophion ventricosus. The sequence continues at coordinate 16,253,208 of OZ010713.1, forward strand.
AAAATGTTTTATACAAAAGTTACATGGTTTATAAGGCTACACTATGTGGTGCATTTATTTTTTTTATAGGCGGAGGCGCTTTGAAGATTTGAAGGTCTACTTTATTTTTTCAAATGGAAAGCTATATTTTTTATAGCGTAATATGATAGAGTATCGAATTCTGAGTAAAAAAGTATAGACCTTTATTAGCCCTAGAGTTAATAGCTAACGAGTAATTTCACTTACTCGTTAACCATATAAATAGTACAAACCCAGATAGACACATTTAGCTCATATTGGCATCATATGGGCATTATCTATGAGGCATAGAAATTAACACAGCTATGTGTCGCTTATGAGTGCTCACCTTCAAGTCATATTTGCATCACATAACGCTTCATAATAACACATCCAATTGAAGCAAAGTTGTTCTCACGCGAGTATCCATGCAGTGAATTCATCAGCACTAGCAAAATCGGCTCACGAATATCCAACAATAACGGAGTGCATATGGGGTTCATATTGGTGTCACTGGGTGACATAAATGCTGTGTTCATATGGAGCTCATATGAGAGTCATGGCGTGAAGAAATTTTGGTACTCATATAGATCTCATATGGGCGTCACGGCGTGACGTAACTACGTTGTGCTCATTTGGAGCTCATATGGGTGTCACGGCGTGAAAAAATTGTAGTGCTCATATGAAGCTCATATTGGCGTCATGACATAATACAATTGTTGTGCTTATATGGACGCTAGAGGGCGTAACCCGTACTACGATACTGCACAGGCTGCCGGATCTGTGCATGAAATGAAAAAATTAATAAGTCTGCAAATTATGAATAAAAAAAAATTTCTGGTAGTAATTTTTCATTTCCATACGCTTTACTTATATTGCTACATATTTGATAATTGGATCAAAACGTGTTCTGCCTCATTAAAGTTTTTGCCTAGCCTCGGTTTCTAACCTACGTCTTCTAATTCTAGAGCTGAGCGCGCTACCTGCCTAACCATCCTATCACTTGTGTAAATTTCCTTTTTTTTCGTTCCTTACTTTTATCATTTTAAAAAATGTCAATAAGTGGGCAAACGTTGAAGTTTGCATTGTTGCAATGCAACGAAAATTAATTTTTTTTTTAATACTGATTTTTTTTTGCCCATTTAGACAGTAAAAATAACTGACACGTTTTTACGTATTCTTATTATAGTTTTACGACTTCAAGGCTTCTGATAATGATAAAAAAAACGAACGACTGCAGTTATTATTACGTATGTCATATAAAATTAATACCTTGTTGTCCTCGCTAAATATTTTTGTGATGTAAGAAAGACATCCAGATGCATTAAAAGGAATTATGAAAAGATGTTCAATTTTTTAAGAAGGTATAATACATCCATTTGAATAAAAAAAATAACAAAGTCTTAGAAATTAATTTTTATTGAAATTGTATTTTATTATATAGTACTTACTATCGCCGTGGTATGGCGCTCATAGGAAGTATTACTGAAAAACATGCATATCGCCGTCATATTGCGCTCATCGAATGTATCACTGAGAAACATGCATATCGTCGTTATATTGCGCTCATCGAATGTATCACTGAGAAACATGCATATCGACGTCATATTGCGCTCATCGAATGTATCACTGAGAACCATGCATATAGCCGTTATAGAATGTATCGCAGAGATACACGCATATCGCCGTCATATTGCGCTCATGGGATGTGTCACTGAGAAATATGCATATGGCCGTCATATTGTGCTCATCGAATGTATCACTGAGAACATGCATATCGCCGTCATAGAATGTATCACTGAGAAACATACATTTTGTCGGCATACTGCGCTCATGGTGTGTATCACTGAGAAATATGCATATCGCCGTCATATTGCTTACATGGCATGTCTACTACCAGTGCTAACCCAGTGAATACACCAACAAAAAATATTGGATGACTACCATATGACGTCAATCTGCAAATATTCATTGCAGAATTCAAATTTGCCCTCTTATGAGTTCATCTTGTAGTCAATGGATGATGCATTTCGAAACGACAAATTTAAGTCACGATGTATCTCAAATCCAAGGTACTGAATGAGCTCATGAAATGTATTCACCAACGTAAACCAAATTGCGTTCATGTTAAGTACAATTCATGAGAACAATTGATGTTACCATAGTGAATACACACCAAAATGTCTACACATGACTTCAATATGACGTAAAATTTGCGGATGTTAATTGCGGACACTTGAGCACAGCGATATGAGTTCGACGTGCTCTAAACGCACGATGCATTTGTAAACGACATATCAAGATCAAAATGTTTTATAAATGCATGATACTAAATGAGCTCATGGCTTTGCATCACAGCATGTAGTCAATATGCTGTAAAATTTGCTTCATCCATAGTATGCACGCCGTGATAATCATGACTGTCTATCTGGGTAGTTAGTAGTTATTTCGGGGATAATAGATAGTCGAGCACGCCACCAAAGTTGCATATATTTAGATATACTTTTCGCTTATATTTGTGTTAACCATATATTATGATTACGGTGCCAATAAACTATACGGGATTTTACTATGCCCTCTTTTGTCGTGGGAGTCTTTCATAAATACCATGTACTTTGCTCTCAGTGCAGCATTAGTATTTGTGCGCCGATTTTGTGATATAGCTGAATTAACCATATCGATATTGTAAAGCCTTTTACAATGGTGTATAGTAATTTCGGAGATACCGGATAGTCAAACACGCCACCAAAGTCGCATGTTTACGTATACTTTTCGCTTATAGTTGTGTTAACCATATTATGATTGCGGTGGCAATAAACTATAGGGAATTCGACTATACTCTCTTTTACCACGCGTGTTTTTTGTAAATACTATACACTTTTCTCTCAGTCTACATTATATGTTCGCAATAAAACGTGAAGAATGATGAAAACTCGGAAAAAATTCTACCACGAAAGTTCGAAAGTCCGAAAGAATTTTACCCGAAAGACCAAAACTCCAAAAATCTGAACAAAACAAGTGGTGGTGCTGCCATCTTAAACGCGTTAGGCTAACTTGCTATCTGCTTTATGTGTGAGTTTTCGGAATTTTGAACGTTCTTCATCGGAATAATACACTATCTAAACTTCAGTTTTCGCAAACTGGATGATCGAAGCTAAGATTTCCGGAGTCCAAAACTTTCGCGAACGTGACGAATCTCTTATTAGCTTTTATTATATTTAAACTTTCTGATATAGCTCGTTTTCTATAATAACAATTTTGGAATTTTGTGGCATGCTTAATATTACATGTTCGAAGTTTTGTATGTCGTATTACTAGCCGTTCAAATAAAGCGTTGATCTTCTTCATACTATTTCTGAAAATTATCTCGTATAAGAAATCATATTTGTATCCTTTTTCGATCGCTACTCGTACCGTTCTATATCATTTACACTCAACTGTGTAAACTTTCGCTGGCATGATCTTTACGAAACTTGTAGTTTCGGAACATTAAAATTAGGAATGTTAAATCGTCGGAGCATTCTAAGTGCGGAATTTCAAGCCTACCCCCTTCCGTTTCATCCGCACGATGCAAAATTCAGCACCGCCAAACAAACTTCATCACGACACTCGCATTGAAGTGATTGTGAAAATAAATTACGACGCACACGGAGAGAATTAAATGTTAAAAATTACCGTGCAGTAACGGGAACCAGATGACAACCCTGAAACTTCGCTTATTATTACTGAGTAAAACACAGATTTTCACGAAAATAAAATAAAATTTCTTCTTCAGATAGAAAATTTTACCAGATTTTCTAGTAAATTTTCATGTGTAACAAAATACGCAAAACTTAAATTTAAAAAATATATAATATCAGCGAAATTTTACTGTGCATTTTATTATTTTATGCCTTTCAAAAATGTCTATAAAAAAGTATCGTCTTTATAACAGTTATTTTAAGATTTATTATAAAATTTAATGAGTGTTATAGGAAAATGTATTGTGCTCTCGGTAAAAATTATCGTGCGCGCTACCCTTCTCGTATAGTAAAATTTTAGCTACGTATTTGAAATTTTCTGTAACGTGAGTTAAAAAAAAACTTGTCGTATACGAATTATTATGCTTTTCTCACTTGTCACCACATTGAAATATATCACGGTAATTTTGACCGTGCATATACACGGAGAGAATTAAAAAGTAATTTTTGTCGTGAATTTCACGGTCAAAATTACCGTGATATATTTCAATGTGGTGACAAGTGAGAAAAGTATAATAATTCGTATGCGACAAGTTTTTTTTTAACTCACGTTACAGAAAATTTCAAATACGTAGCTAAAATTTTACTATACGAGAAGGGTAGCGCGCACGATAATTTTTACCGAGAGCACAATACATTTTCCTATAACACTCATTCAATTTTATAATAAATCTTAAAATAACTGTTATAAAGACGATACTTTTTTATAGACATTTTTGAAAGGCATAAAATAATAAAATGCACAGTAAAATTTCGCTGATATTATATATTTTTTAAAATTTAAGTTTTGCGTATTTTGTTACACATGAAAATTTACTAGAAAATCTGGTAAAATTTTCTATCTGAAGAAGAAATTTTATTTTATTTTCATGAAAATCTGTGTTTTACTCAGTAGTAATAAGCGAAGTTTCAGGGTTGCCATCTGGTTACCGTTACTGCACGGTAATTTTTAACATTTAATTCTCTCCGTGTACAATTGAATAAAAAAAAGATTCTGTACTGTATACATTTATTTGGAATTCGTCATAAAATTTATGATACGAGAATAATTTTCTGTAATTCGCGATAGTGACGACTGTCACAATTCACACATACCTGGGAATATCCGACACACTTCTCTGCCTCGGACAATTATTTTTCTTCATTTTGATCATAAATAACATGGAACGAGCCAGGAAAATAAACGTGCAATTATCGTTATTCAGCTTTAATTTATCTCGTTACAGAAGTAAATATGCGAATGTAAAAATATGACGTTTTCCATGCGGTTTCTGCTCGCATCGTTCAGCCGCGCAATGCCGAACGAGAAAAAAAAAAAGTGGCAAAGTTTCGTGAAGTGGCAATTGTGCAAAGCGCGAGCAAACACCAACCTGGAAAAAAAAAGAATTAAAAAAATCTGGGTTATGAGGATTCCCCCCCCCCCCCCCCCCCCCCCCACGAACGTTCTTTATGGAACTGACGCTGTTTTTTTTTTCGCTGTATTTGCATTTGCCCGAAGCTACTTGTGAGGGATTTAGTCCCCGGCGAGCAGGTTTTGTAATCGCACGTTCTTTCACATAAGTTAGTTTTATCGTGCGCTACGCGATATAAATCCTCAGAGTATAACGTTCGAGTGAACTTTAATTTCGTTTTTCCGTACGACGCTTTCGGATAAATTCTAGATAAAAATGAATAATTGCAGAATCTTACCATTCCGGTGCACCGGACTGGTCAATTAACGGCCAAAGATAAGGTAGACACCTGTTTTGTTCTGCCTTATCGACTGAGCTATTCGTAGGTCAAAGTTTTCTACGTTATCGACGTTGAAAGAATAATAGTAAAATTATTGTACACTTGTACGGTAGAAATTCGGCAAACAATTGTTTGTCGCGACGAACAAATGTGAAGTGGGATCATTGATGTGAAAAAAAAAAAAAAGACAACTGCCGAAACCCGGGATTGAACCGGGGACATTTAGATCTTCAGTCTAACGCTCTCCCAACTGAGCTATTTCGGCTTCGAGTATCTTAGATAGATTTTTATCTCTTATTCTTCAAAGAAAATATCGTTCCATGAAAAATCTGATTTTTATTTTAAGGCAGTAGTCTGCTTTACAGGCTTCAAAAAATCGATTTTTCGTTTTTGTCTTAAATCTATTCCAAAACTATCCAAGAATATGTGTTCAAAATTTTAGAGGCCAGTTCGACATATTTTCGAAGCTAGATCAGTTTTAGTGGCCGAGCGTCGAGCAGGTGCGAATGCTCGGGCAGAACTTTACAGCCCGTTTTCTCGAGTTTTCATTTTCACAAGTTTTGGAAAACGGTGCCGGCGATAGTAAAAACAATATATGTCCGATCGAAAAAAACCAAAGTGATCTAGCTTCAGTATTGAATTATCTTCTATTTGAACTAAAAAAGTTGGACAAAAGTACTATTTAAATTACTTGTTTTGCAACTTAAAGTGAATTTTTTTTTTCAAAAAAGTGAATTTTTTTTTCAAACTTCGAAAAAATTTGGAATTTCGTCATTTCTTCGGTATTTTTTTAGTTCATATAGAAAAGGAACTTATAAAAACTAAAAAAAAATTTGGTTCCACTGTTTCAGATGCATCGCACGACCTCCATCACCGGCACCGATTTACGAGTGCACACTCCAGGCGCCCCAGAAAAATCGTTACAACTTTGGCAAATTTCAATAATTTGTAATAATAAAAATTGTTTTTTAAAGCTTGAATATAATATACTATCGTCTCAAAATTTCGTTTACCGCAATCATTTCCTTCCCTTTCAAAAAAATTGTTGAAAAAACGCTTTTTTTTTCGGCTCCTAAAGCAGACTACTGCCTTAAGTAAAGAATATGGGTATAGTAGGATATCCGAGGCGACAACTTTTGACCATTGATTCTTGATATTTGAACCAAAATAATGAAAATTTCTAGAATAAAAAATTGCCGTTTCGGCTTCTTTAAGGAATTATGAGGGCTTTTAGCGGTAATTAGAAAAACGCCATAATTCAATAATAGTTGTTGGCTCGTGGATACAATATCTTTATTTTATCGCAAATAATGGAAATTGACGGGACGAGCTTCAAAAAGTATTTGTTTAGTATTGCCTGAAGTGCAAAAAGTTTTTTCTCTTATTTGGCTGAGACCCAAGAAGTTATACTTTAATTTAGTACACTATTTTTTCCGAGTTTCTCTATTGGGAAGATGCTATTGTACGTAGAAGGTGTGTCGCACGCGAAAGGTGTTTGCCACTGGTGCGCGAGGGGTCCGTGGTGTGCAACCCTCCGGCGGGGCTAAGGGCAGTTTGAGTTTGTTTCGGTTCGTTGGGGTTTGTTTGGGTTTGAGGTTGAGTTTGTTTGGGTTTAAAGTTGGCTTTGTTTGGGTTTAATGTGGGGCTTGTTTGGGTTTAAGGTTGGGCTTGTATGGGTTTAAGGTTGGGCTTATTGGGTTTGTTTGGGCTTAACTTTGGTGTTGTTTGGGTTTAAGCTTGTTTAGGTTTAAGTTTGTTTGGGTTGGTTTGGGGTTGATGGATGGATGGATAGTGATAGAGTTAGAATGTGAGAATGTGAAAAGAGAGTGAGAGAGTGAGAGAGAGAGAGAGAGAGAGAGAGAGAGAGAGAGAGAGAGAGAGAGAGAGAGAGAGAGAAAAGAGAGAGAGAGAGAGAGAGAGAGAGAGAGAGAGAGAGAGAGAGAGAGAAAGAGAGCAACTCATTATTTGTATGTACCTTTTTTATCACCCGAAAAGTCTGATTACATTTCCAATGCCATGAAATAGTTGCACGTTATGTAATATCTGTAGATTTTTTTTCCATACGTAAACGTTTAAAGAATAATAAACAATTTAAAAAAAAAACAAATTTTCTCCAATGTTGAAGGTATGTAACCGCTTAACGCACTATCGAATTTCGTTATCTATTTTCTGCCAGTCATTTCAAATGTATCCTTTCCCGGACCATATTGTCTAAGCAATTTGTCCAACGGATTATTCTGACATTCTCTTCCCTCTTCAGACTTCCCTATCCCGGCGCCTGTGCCACGCCGACTTCCGTTTAACCCTTGTAATTTACAACCGGCAATAATTTACCCTTACTCAAGGAGCCTCGGAATGAAGAGCATCTCTCAAGGGACTCCATCGACTTTGTCCCAATTTTGCTTCGAAATTGGAATGAGAGCTGGTCTCTCTTATAACCATTATTCATGAATCATCATAAATCTCTTACACTTTGCAATAGAGGATTCAGCTTCCGGAACTGTCAAGTTTGTGGATGAAAGGCACAAAAGTTGTACTCTTTTTAAAAATTATATTTCACTTTATTCATGACCTCGGGTTGCCTAAAAATAACTATGTAAAGAAACTGTCAACTTGCTTGAAGATATTTCCCATTTCACGAGTTCTTTAACCCTCGTTTTATTGAATTCGGAAAACGTGACAATTGTAGAGTTATGAGAAGTAACTGGGAATAATATTGAGTAGAAGAGTAATCATAATAATATCCAGTGAGTGTTTGAGGATCCCTGTGCACAAAAAAAAATCGACCTATTTAAGCTTCAAGGTCATTCTGAAGAGAAAGGAGTTGCCTAATTCATGGCCACACTGCTGTCGCGAATAGGCGTTCTTTTTTTGTATGGGTCATAGCAACGCCTGTACGCGAATTTCTAAAAGTATAAAACGGAAATAAAATTGTGACCGTTTTGTGAAAAATGTTGAATGTCGAAGTCAAAATTGGCTGCTGAAACAAATAAGAAATGTATGCATTTCCAAAGAAAAAATGGATTTTACATTTGGATGACATTATAGAAAATATCGATTTTTGGTTTTCGACGGATTTTTCAAATATAACATTACAAAAATATTCTATGAAAATTTCAAGTCGATCCGTTCAAAATTGGGGGAGTTATAGGTGTTTGTTTGGGTTTGGGTTGTTTTTATTTTTCACAAACACGTTACACTCCTATGAACAAAAAAAAACGAATAAAAAAAAATATGGCGAAGATATAAGTCGTCTAATAGAATCCTCTTGTCAAACTGGTTGCCAAAATATTTTGACATCTACTCAATCGATTTGAATGAAATTTATACCACATATTCTTTATATTAATATTTTCTACGGTGTAGCATAGGATTTTTTTTATTGGATACCCCGTTCGTTTTTATTTTTTTATTTTAAAAACTCAAAACTTTGGTAAAAATCAGAGTTTTTTGGACAAACACCTGCCATTTCTACAATTTTTTTTAAATTATTTTTTCCCTATGCTACACTTTAGCTATTATTTTTCTTTGCGAGAAATGTTTATTTTTAATTTCTTCAGACGATGCCTGACAGAGAAAAAAATTCACCATCGGCAAGGATTTTCAAAAGAGGTTCCTACTAGACGACTTTTATTTCCGCCATTTGTTAATTTTTTTATTCGTTTTTTTAAATATATTTATATATATTTTTAAATCTATATATGAAATATTTAATAGCCGCGTAAAAAAAAAAAATGTGTACCTACTTTTTCGAACGCGCTATTTTCTTCGAGTTTATCTCAAATGACTTTTTCGAAATCGGTGACCAAGATATGCGAAAAAATCACGAAAATTCCTCATTTTTCCGGCCACGAGCTAGACGGCGGGAAAAACATGTGAATTTTGAGAATTATTATCTCAAAAACTATTTGTCCGATTTCATCCAAGTTTGTCTTGGATGAAATCTACAAAGTCCTTCGGATCGTAGGATTTTTTTCTACTAAATTATTTTATTCTTTTATCATGGTAGAAAGGTCGGAAATTTGGGTTGATGAATGTAAATTTTTATCCAGCGACATGTTGTGAAAGAAAAATCCAAGAATCCTACGATGCGAAGGATGCAATGCGAATTTTTGTTTCAGCAAATTTTTGTCAATATACGTAAATATTTATACTTTCGAATAAAAGAAACTTGGGTGAAATCGGACAAATAGTTATAGAGATAATAATTCCTAAAATTCACATATTTTTTTCTCTGTCTACTCGGATGTGCCCTCTTGAGGCGGGCAACCACTTTAGGAGACCGAAAATTAAATGATTTTTTGGATTTGTTTATTGTAAAAAACAGTTATTTCATGCATTAAGGTGTAATCCGCTGTGTCTCTTGGCGTGTCCTCATCGTCGTTGTCGATTTGCGGGAATTGTGCAGCTCGCAATTCGCATCTGAAATAGTCCAACAAATTTTTACACATTCTTGAGATGTTTTTTAAGAACATGAACCTAAATTTTGGAAAAAAAAATGGAAAATTTAATATTGGAACGTTTTTGAAAAAAAAAATGATCGATTTTTAGAATTTTTTTCCCGGCATTTTGCAATAATAAATATGTTTTAAACAATCTAATCTTTTCAACTTTAGGTTCATGTTTTAATAAATTATATTATGTAAACGTGTTCCAAATTTGAAGTCGATCCATCAATTAGTTTTTGAGTTATAACTCCCGCAAATTGAAAAACGTCGTTTAAAAAAAAAACACGTTTAAAGTTTCACAAACGAAAAACTCAAAGTCAAATGTGTTTAATCAAATGATAAAGTGTCTTACCGATTAATCAGCGATTCCAGCACCATGCAGCAGTCTTTCCGCTTCCTCATGCAACTCATTTGATGCTTGCATTTCCTCTTTACGAGCTTTTCCAGCTTCTTTTGTCTCTAATAAACTTTTTCTATTTTGACGAGCCACGCGCATCTGATCCATTTGCTCGGCATATCCGTAGCTCTGCCTGCCAACTACGATTTGTAGTTCATTCATAACCATGAGTAGGGCGGAATTCCCTTCACTGAATAAAATAGCAGCAAGAAATGCCGCTACCTCGATTATTTTGTACCCAGAATGGAGATGTTTCGGAACTAATAGCCAAACGTTCGAGTTTGGGTTATGAAAACCCAAACAAACTACTTAACTAAGCGTTCGTGGATACCTTTTTTTTCATTTATTTATAATTATCAGCTGTTATGTTGCATAACAATAAATAATTTCGTTGAGGCGATTATAAAAGAAAGTAAGTTAAGGTAGCAGTTGCATCCATCGATGCACGCTGCTATTGGTTGTACGTGATTAATTTTTATTTTTGTTCCGTTTTTTTAAATTTTTTTTTTGTTTTTTTTTAATCGTCGAATCGTTGCCGAAGGTCTCGCGGTTTGTATTTCTTTAGCCTACGTGAGATGCAATTTCTGTCGAGTAGCTGCGTTGCTAGCTGGTTCGGATGTTTGTCGATACGCGTTTCGTAGCTAGTGCTTAGTTTTTTGGCTGTCCTTCTGACTGTGTCAATTCCGAGGTCTTTGTGGATCGTGGCGTTGGAGATGTACCAGGGAGCATTCGTTATCGTTCTGAGCGTTTTGGATTGGAATCTTTGTAGGATTTCAATATTGGAGTTGCTGGCAGTTCCCCAGAGTTGGATTCCATATGTCCAAATTGGTTTGAGTACGGTTTTGTATACCATGAGCTTGTTATACAACGATAGCTTTTGGATTTCTTGCCTATTAGCCAGTGCATCTTTTTTAATTTTAGGTCGAGTTTTTTGGCTGTGCTTCTGACTGTGTCAATTCCGAGGTCTTTGTGGATCGTGGCGTTGGAGATGTACCAGGGAGCATTCGTTATCGTTCTGAGCGTTTTGGATTGGAATCTTTGTAGGATTTCAATATTGGAGTTGCTGGCAGTTCCCCAGAGTTGGATTCCATATGTCCAAATTGGTTTGAGTACGGTTTTGTATACCATGAGCTTGTTATACAACGATAGCTTTTGGATTTCTTACCTATTAGCCAGTGCATCTTTTTTAATTTTAGGTCGAGTTTTTTGGCTGTGCTTCTGACTGTGTCAATTCCGAGGTCTTTGTGGATCGTGGCGTTGAAGATGTACCAGGGAGCATTCGTTATCGTTCTGAGCGTTTTGGATTGGAATCTTTGTAGGATTTCAATATTGGAGTTGCTGGCAGTTCCCCAGAGTTGGATTCCATATGTCCAAATTGGTTTGAGTACGGTTTTGCATACCATGAGCTTGTTATACAACAATAGCTTTTGGATTTCTTACCTATTAGCCAGTGCATCTTTTTTAATTTTAGGTCGAGTTTTTTGGCTGTGCTTCTGACTGTGTCAATTCCGAGGTCTTTGTGGATCGTGGCGTTGGAGATGTACCAGGGAGCATTCGTTATCGTTCTGAGCGTTTTGGATTGGAATCTTTGTAGGATTTCAATATTGGAGTTGCTGGCAGTTCCCCAGAGTTGGATTCCATATGTCCAAATTGGTTTGAGTACGGTTTTGCATACCATGAGCTTGTTATACAACGATAGCTTTTGGATTTCTTGCCTATTAGCCAGTGCATCTTTTTAAATTTTAGGTCGAGTTTTTTTCTTTTCTTTTTTATGTGGTTCGTGGATACCTGAGCGCGTTTGGGAGTCGAGCGGACAGTCTTTATAATTTATATACATATAACGTTAGAAGGAATCCGAATATCGTTTTGAAATTTTCAGGGTGTATTCATAAGATGTTTTACTAACGATTTATGAAATTAAAAAAAATGATTTTTTTTTTAAGCATCTAAAGTGGTTGCCCGCCTTGAGTCAATTATTTTCGGACTAATCTTTCAGCGTTATATATACAGGGTAGACCACGCAACGTGTGCACCTCTTTTACGACCAAAATATGCGTTGCACAAAAAAATGTTTTATACAAAAGTTACATGGTTTATAAGGCTACACGATGTGATGCATTTATTTTTTTTATAGGTGGAGGCGCTTCGAAGATTTGAAGGTCAACTTTATTTTTTCAAATGGAATGCTATATTTTTTATAGCGTAATATGATAGAGTATCGAATTCTGAGTAAAAAAGTATAGACCTTTATTAGCCCTAGAGTTAATAGCTAACGAGTAATTTCACTGTATTACTTTAAAATTTTCTTCGCGTAATATCAATTTGGAGATTCAAATCTACTACGAATTTCTGAATGGCAGGGTTTACATCACAGTGTTTATCAATACGAACACATTTACCACATCACACACACTTATCATGATTCACGATCTTCTCAATGATTGTAATCCAGTATTAAAGTATCCTTCGGTGATTGTGCGTGATTATTATCAGAAAGATATAAAAGTGAAAATGAATGAATGAATCTCCAACTTGATATTACGTGAAGAAAATTTTAAAGTAATAAAGTGAAATTACTCGTTAGCTATTAACTCTAGGGCTAATAAAGGTCTATACTTTTTTACTCAGAATTCGATACTCTATCATATTACGCTATAAAAAATATAGCATTCCATTTGAAAAAATAAAGTTGACCTTCAAATCTTCGAAGCGCCTCCACCTATAAAAAAAATAAATGCACCACATAGTGTAGCCTTATAAACCATGTAACTTTTTTATAAAACATTTTTTTGTGCAACGCATATTTTGGTCGTAAAAGAGGTGCACACGTTGCGTGGTCCACCCTGTATATGACGATCTTCCCCACCGCGACACCAATGTATATTTTATCTGTGTAGATCAATTTGTTAAAACATTCAATTTATCAAGAGGAATTATGGACAATGTTAATTGAAAGCTGTTCGACCAATCATTCGTTAAATTATAAAAATCCATACAATGCATATTGTATGGAGGAGATAAAAAAGAAATGTCCATCACATCGGAAACGCAGCTGTAAAGAAACGATTTCACCGGAATGTATCTTTTGTTGTCACATGACCTAGAGTCGGCGACTATTCCATTAGAACGTCAATTTCATTCAATACTAGTCTGTTTAGCTATTAGCCGGTTAATGAATTTTCATGAGCCTTTTTGCTCAGACTGTTATCAGTTCGAACGTTTTTCACGACAGATATTAATTTACAGATGTAAAATCCCCTATCCTATTTTCGTTTATGATTAACGACGATCAATACGTTCGGTAAAATACGTACACTCGATTGAAAATATTACATCGGTTTTTGACCGGCGATCCATAAAACGAGGATGAAAAAAAAAAAAAAACGTGATCGGAGTGGGGAATTTTGCGAGGCCGCCATGTTGCTTCCTGCCTTGTCCGACAGTTGGTTTGCTCGCTGCTTGATATACCTCAGCTGAACTCAGAGTCGCTTTTGAGTTTGCGTCGCGTGCGTTTGTTGCCTCGATCGAAATAAGAAACGTGCCGATACGTTTTATCGCATTATCGAATCGTGACGCTCTCTTGTCACGTTGTCAGGCGTTTTTTTTTTTCGCCGAGACTAGCGCGAGTTTTTTTTTTTGTTTTCTTTTTATTCTCGCAACGCGCGCCGTTTCGTTTTATTTTCACGTAAAATCACGAGAGGAAAATCCGTTTGACTCTCGCGTCTTGTTTCGACGCACGGGATTTTCTCGCGACCGGAAGTGTGAAAATTTCATCTTTCTCACACACTGACAATCTCGTCTCACTCGACGTGTGCCCGGTTCGTGCGAGTTCGCTGTCGCTAAAATTCAACCCGGCTTACCAATAATTCGTTCGAATAATTGAAAAAGCATAAACGAACAAAAATGGCGAATTTAAGGCAAACACCTCTGACGTGCAGCGGACACACGCGGCCCGTCGTTCATCTCGCTTTTTCGGACGTCACCGAGTCCGGCTATTATCTCATTTCCGCCTGCAAGGGTGAGTTATCTTTTGCCCTAAGAAAATCACTGAGGTAACCATGAAAATTTTTTATTTCCATGTATGTTTGTTGTGTCTTTTTTTTAAGTGGCGGTCATGTGCGTTCGTAGGCGCGATACCTGTAGAGCATCCAAAGATTATTGACCGCACGGCACTTTATTTTTCATTTTTTTTTTTTCGATTTTTTCCGAAAATATTTCTACCTCTGCTCGCAGCTTCGCTTCACCAATGTATAAAATTTCGTCGTTAATAAAAAAGAAGCGTAATTCACAATTGTCACGAAGAAACATTCGTACGATCGAAAAGTGAGGTTAGGTCGCTACGATCTTTATATTCGTACTACTTTCTTCGTAGTTTCAATGAATTCTCGGGATTTACAACGAAATTCTATTACCGTACGGTCGAAAATGCAAAGATCGAAATTTCGAGAAAAATTAAAAAATAAAATCCAGCAGAAACGCATTCAACGTGACGATCAATAGTTTCGCGGCTTTTGAAGGGTGTAGAGCGAAACGTCGAGAGTTCCTTATCCTTTTTTTTTTATTCGTTCCTCGTATTTTTGAAGACAGATTTACGATTTACTTCGCGATCTTTTTTTTTTGCGTCGTTTTTTTCGCCTCTCTCGCTCATTTCGCTTGTATTAACATCGATCACGATCGGCCCTCTCTCGATCGCCTTGGCCCAGTTCCGGGAGTCTTCAAGGCTTTTCTCCCTGTGGTTGTGTGAGGTCACCTCGATGCCTGATACATTTACCTCCGGGAAATTTTGCGCCGTTCGAATTATATATTTTAACTTTATTTGGAAGACGAAGGTTTTCTCCGCGTAATGCGGATGCACGGAAATACTTATTTTCCTCGATCTCCCTAATTTAGGTTATGTTTACATCAGACTGACCTGACGAACGTGCAAATTGCTTTTTTCCACCTCTTCGCTTTGCTCCGTGTGCGGAAATGAATCTTTCGCGCTTCGGTTCTCCGGAGAATTACATTGGACTGATTAATATTTCAGTTTACATATTTCGCGTGCCTGACACTTTTTTAATCGGACCGCGATAAGATCGGGAAGGAGAGGCTAAGCTCTGAGAAATGAACATTTTCCAGATGGCAAGCCTATGCTCCGTCAAGGTGACACGGGCGACTGGATCGGCACCTTCGAAGGTCACAAGGGCGCTGTATGGGGCGTCGCTCTCAATCCACAGGCTACCAAAGCAGCCAGCGGCGCTGCCGACTTCAATGCCAAAGTCTGGGACGCCATAAAGGGCGAGGAGCTGCATTCGTTCCAGCACAATCACATCGTCAAGTCCGTTGACTTCAGCAAAGACTCCAATCATCTCTGTACAGGCTCCAACGAGAAACTCATTCGTATATTTGATCTCAACAAACCCGAGGCTGCGCCACAGGTACGACGACTTCGTTTTGGCTGAGACGCAACGAGAGACGCGAGAAAGATAGGTGTCGGTGATTGTGAATCTCGGAAAGCGGTCGGCAACGCGAAAATATCTAGGAGTCTGTCCGATCGTCAATTGAGCGACGACAAAAATGTTAAATTAAATTTTGTGCCAAGCTCGTGTGGAATTTCGTGATTTATTGACATATCGGGGGACTAAAGCGTGTTGAAAAAAAGAGTATATTGCGCAAATTGACGCAGGCAACCACTTTACGAGACCGAAAATAAGATGATTTTTTGGATTTTTTTTAATTGTGAAAAAAAACGGAAATTTCTGCTACTCTGACAATAATTTAATCATATTTTCATACATCTCTGGTAATTTTTTCAAGTTAGTTCATGCATTAATTAAGGTGTAATCGGCTGTGTCCCTTGGCATGTCCTCATCGTCGTTGTCGATTTGCGAGACTTGTGCAGCTCGCTATCTGAAATAGTTCAACAAATTTTTATACATTCTTGAGATATTTTTTAAGAACATGAACCTAAATTTTGAAAAAAAAATCGAGATTTGAATGTTGGAACATGTTTGAAAAAAAAAAAAGATCGATTTTTAGGATTTCTCCCTGTCATTTTGCAATAATAAATATGTTGTAAAAAATCTAATCTTTCCAACTTAAGGTTCATATTTTAATAAATTATATTATGTAAACGTGTTCCAAATTCGAAGATGATCCATCAATTACTTTTTGAGTTATGATTCCCGCAAATTGAAAAAATGTTTCGATAAAAACACGTTTAAAGTTTAACAAACTAAAAACTCAAAGTCAAATGTGTTTAATCAAATGATAAAGTGTATTACCGATTAATCAGCAATTCCAGCACCATACAGCAGTTCTTCCACTTCCTCATGCAATTCATTTGAAGCTTGCATTTCGTCTTTATGAGCTTTTCGAGCTTCTTTTGTCTCTAATAAACTTTTTCTATTTTGCCGAGCCACGCGCATCTGATCCATTCGCTCAGCATATCCGTAGCTCTGCCTGCTAACTACAATTTGTAGTTCATTCATAACCTTGAGTAGGGCTGAATTTCCTTCATTGAATAAAATAGCAGCAAGAAATGCCGCTACCTCGATTATTTTGTACCCCGAATGGAGATGTTTTGGAGCTAATCACCAAACGGTCGATTTTGGGTTTGTTCGGGTTATAAAAACCCTTAACATTTCTTCACACTATTTCGTGCATAAAACTGCCGATCAGCGATGAGTGTAGGCATCTCCCTATGTGAAAAAGTGTTTTTTTTTTTAATTGTCAATTTTATGAAAACGGTGTAGACGATCCATTTAAAATTTGTAGAGTGCACGAAGAATCTACTGTATGAATTTTAATCGAATGGTAAAATTTCACCACTTGTGTCGAAACTCCTTAAAGAAAGTTTTCGCATGAAAATATGATTTACTGAATATTCGAACACTCTTTAGACCAAATTCTTTCACCACTTCAATCAAAATTCGTTCCTGATATAGTTTGTATCACACACCAATTTGGTAAATGTTTCAGACATTTCAAATTAATTTGACAATTAATCAGTTTGGCAATTCGATATGCTATTGGTCTAGCCCCAATAATGATTAATAAGTAACTAAATGCTGCTAAATTTCACTGCCCATGAAATATCGACCTGACAGTCACAATGATTTGGAACGTTGAAACATTCGACAAAGAAACGTTTTTTTTTTCGACGATTCAGAATAAATGTTGTTTGAATGTTTCTATGTGACAGGTATTCTCCGGTCACACAGGTGGCATAAGGCACGCAAAGTTCTTCCAAGATAACAAGACATTGGTGAGTTGCGCCGACGACAAGAGCCTTCGGGTTTGGGACCGAAGCAGCGGTCAAGAGACGAGAAGACTCGATTTTCCGGCTATACCAAGCTCAATGGAAGTTTCCAAAGACGGCAATATCATTACCACGACTCACGGAAACATCGTCACGTTCTGGAACAGCAAAGAGTAAGTTATATTCATTTACGCGCGTGATCGCAACGACGATCTTGTAAATATTCCTCCGAGGTCAGCCGCTCTCTTTCTATCTCTCGCACCGTATATCGCGATCGCATCGTCGTCCGTTCGTCCTTGGCCTATCAGGAAGTTTGTATTTACATCCCAGGCATTATAATGACCTATCCCTCGAGTGTACGAACGAGACTTGAAAAACAAACGCAAAAACCCTGAGTCGTTGGGAAACGATTACTAATAACAAATCCAAATAATAAATTGCCGCCGGTAACGACAGTTGTTTTTTCTAACAAAGACCATCACTCTGATTTCCTTTCATTTCATTGAAACACATGTATATGGCAGAGACTTGGAAACTATTGGACACGATTGCAAAGCGAAGGCACTTCTACCGAGATGCGAAAAAATTTGGATATATTTTTTTTTAAAATAAGTTCCTCCAACTTTTACCACCTGAATATAAATAATTTCAAAAAAACACGTTGAACTGAAAATTTGAGTCGTGGTCTACTGGTATTGCATCTCCCACACATCTTCAATCTTGATTGCTGTATTGGACTGCTGCACTTGATAATTTCATTTAATTGAGATCTCCCACTTGCATGTACCGTTGAATAGGTCTTTTTAAATCGATCATCACGCGGCATTCGATACGACTGTACGACTTGAACATAATTGACAATTTAGCATCCGAATTGATGTGAAATGTATTTGTGACATGTTTTCCTTAAACCGTATTCGATTTGACCTAAATCAGGTCGTTGGAACGTTTCACTTTTCTTACTTCCGAAATGTCATTGCGTGTTTATTCAGCCTCTCGAAGATCCGCGAATTCACGATACCCACTCAAGTGAATAGCGTTAGTTTGCATCCGGACTGCACGATGTTTGTCTGCGGTGGCGAGGACTTCAAAATGTACAAATTCGATTACGTTTCCGGTGCGGAAATCGGTAAGTACGCTGTGATCTATACGAGAAGAAGTGAATATTCGTTAGATTGGATTTAAGCTCCCTCATATAGAGCACCTTTGCCGAAAAAGTCTAGAAACTCTGATGCATTTTGATCTCGTTGCATCCATTTTGATAATTTGATAAGAGGAGCAACTTGTGGCGTAGGATCTGGAATTAAAAAACATACCATTGCCGTAATTCGTCAGCTGAAATTGGACTTAAAAACAGTTTTTTTTTTTCATTAGGCAAAAAGGAGCTTACTCCAATCACGAAATAAAAACGAATTGTTTTTCAATTAAACCATTTATTCCTGTGACTCTGCGGGTGAAAAATCTGAAATAGCTCATCAAAATAGCAATTGGCGAGTACTTTTAACTCTCACTGGGGTTACTGTAAAATAACTAGTTTCGAAAATATATGTATATACACATATTTTTCAGTTTGGACAAATACTGTCTCATATCTTCGATACTCCGAAATGGTTTACGCGTGAAACATGAACGAAATTTTTGTAAAATGTTGTGTCATCACCGACAATTAATATAGAAAGTTTTTAAGGTGGTACGAGCTAGACATAAGAGAATTTCCCTTTGAGAATATTCAAAAACTGCTATTTCAATGTAAACAAATCGCAATGTGATCAAGTATAATTTTACATGCGTACAAAAGCACGTGGTTTTATTCTATAAGGTTGAAGTTTGCATCGTTGGAGTGCAAGTTCTAGTTCTTTTTAATTTTTTTCATTTTTATTACAATCTATCATTTTTTTTATAGACTAAGATCGTGAATCGCTTATTAGAATAAGAAAATACCGTTTGAGTGATTTTCGTACCCTAAATCGGCGAAAAGAACGTGAACGATAGGAGAACAATTCCGACTTTCGTTACATTTCAACGATGCAAACTTCAACACAATTTTTATGCTTTAGAATCTGTAAAATACTGAGACAGAGCCATCGTGCACTCTCATTAGTTGACCGAGAGAAAAACTTGAAACGTAAACACAATTTGCACGATGTATTTAGACATAACAACTTCGTTGCCCTAGTTTCGATATTGACTGTAAATTTGTAAATGATCTATCGCCTGCACGAATTTAATGAAAAAAAAACGCAAAAGAAAAAAGGATGATTCGCAGCGGGACAGTTCGCCGTAGGGCAGTGAGTCGCTCTTCACAAAAATTGTCATTACTCTGTCAATTTTTTGAATTTTCACAAAATATCTGTTGCAAATTCGAGTTAAGGGTCGGAGCTACAAAACAATGTAATAAAAATCTTATTTTTGGAATTTTAAGGTATTCCTTTTGCGGCGGGCCGTATTTTGTGGGCGCATTAGCAGGGCCCTTTTCAATCATAAGTAAATTACAGTGGTGCTTAATAAGAATAAGTGACAATCAATTATTATACCCAACGATAAACTGAAATAAAAAATTTCACATCAATTTTGTACGTTTAGAGATTTTTACATTTTTTTCTGAAAAGTCGCGGTTACGAAAATCCTTCTGCTAGTCACATTTTTGTAAGTTTTATCATTAATATTTTCTTTAACCCTTCGCGGTCACACGTTCTGGCTATAACACGCTGATCACAGGGGGCATTCTAGGTATTATACAATATTTTAATCGAATTTAAAAATGGCGGAAACAAATCAGCTAAGGGTCAATGTAAAAAAAA
The DNA here is from genome assembly GCA_963932345.1 of Ophion ventricosus. Classification (NCBI taxonomy): domain Eukaryota; kingdom Metazoa; phylum Arthropoda; class Insecta; order Hymenoptera; family Ichneumonidae; genus Ophion; species Ophion ventricosus. The sequence continues at coordinate 16,273,562 of OZ010713.1, forward strand.
CGTCCTTTTTTTTACTGAAAAAATCATAACTCTTGCAATTTGCAATCATTTTTCAGAAAATTTTAGGGTGGTACTCTTGAAATATGATAGTTAAGGAAGGAAGAAGAACGTATAAGAAGAACGTATTTATTCGGAGTGAAATAAAGAACGATAGTCATAATAAATGAGCGAATTATTATAAGGAAGTAACCGCCAACGACTCATAGTAATGTTTGCTTAAAATTGCGCTTGGGGTCATTTTGACCCCGGGTGACCGCGCAGGGTTAAACATTCGGTGACCCCCTGTGTTTATTGCCATTCCGGAATCTTAAAAAAATTGTACATGCGTAGAGCAGTTTGTATCAGACATTTAGAGTTATTAACAATATAAATTATCAGATAGAAATATGGCCAGCGTGTGATCTCCATAGAGAGCCGTATAAATTGGACGATTTTTAAAGTCGTAACGTTTTGGTTAAAGCTCGATAACTTGGCTTGAAATTTGACCAGCATGCTTGGATGTATTTTTACTTAACTGTAGACGAAAATCAGTAAATTGTTAAATATTCGAGTTCGTGAAAGGAATACCTTACGTTTATGCAGATCGCTTAATCGTGAAATACAAATGTAAACGAACAAGAGAACGTTCATTATGCCTTTATCGGAAGAAATCACGATAAAACTATCGACTTCGGATTTATTTATTTAGCCTAAAATAGTCGGTATCTGTATTGTTTCAAAACAATACAGATACGATCGCATATCTGTATTGTTTAAAACATATACCCTGGCGTAAGACCGAAGTGCAGGTTCGATACTACCTTAGAATAAATTAGTTCTGAAGTCAATATTACAAGCTTCAGAACTGTACGCTTTTTCGTTATCTGATTCCCGCGTACTTGTGTCTCGAAGCAAACGATTTTCCCATTGAAAAATCATCTTTCTATGCAGAATCGTTCAAGGGACACTTCGGACCGGTGCACTGCGTGTGCTTCTCACCTGACGGTGAGCTGTACGCGAGCGGTTCGGAAGATGGTACTCTGCGACTGTGGCAAACCACGGTCGGCAAGACATACGGCCTTTGGCGTTGTACCGAGCAGCCACAAGTGATACAAGACACCAGCGCGACCGTGGTAAACAACAAACAGGAAGTTTCAGCGAGCTAATTTTGCACGAGAGTGAGAAACGACTAAAAAAAAAAACACTGTCGAGACGAAGAATTGCGCGAGAAGTCCGTTTCGTGGAGTATCTTGTGAGTGAGCTCTTGTTGGGGATTTGTGTGTACGTATGTGTGTTTTATCGGGAAAGCATCGAAAGGATTGGGGGGATGGGGGGGGGGGGCTCTATTCGTTCCTCTCCTGCCGTGAGCAAACCGAGAAGAAAAAAAATACACAAAGACCCCCACGAGAAATCAGATTGGAATTTCTCGGTCGAAGACCTCCGGCTGATCGGAAGAGCACGAGAGGGACACATCAATTCTCGATCCCGATCTTTCCTTAACTGTTCGAAGAGAACGCGAGAACCTGCTGATAAATCTTCTGTAAATACGGACGAAAAAAAAGCACGATCTCGAGCAGCTTCGAGAGATACGTGAGTTCGGCGAAGTCCTGAAGTTCCTTGACAAAAGTTTCGACGGGAAAGATTCCGAGTGGTATTTATTGCACTCATCAATAATGGGAAAAAAAAAATAGAGACAATGAGAGAACGATCGAGAAACGTTAAGAGCATTTATCTAATTTATATACGTGCCTCGTTATTGTATACTTCATTTTAAATGATAATAATTGAGGTGTTGTGATGAATAAGCAAATAAAAAAAAAACATATTGAATTTCAACTGACTTGTATGTTTTTTTTCTTTTGCGAGGTTTATTATTCGTCGCAATTGTAGAGACGTATGTCTAGTGTTATGGAAAAATTGATGGAGTCATTCTCGTGCATTCAGGAATAAGATTCTACTCTGTACACGAAACTTATCAAACTACAAAGCATTGAATTATTTATTGGAATCAAACTATATAAATTCATAAAGACTCTCTATTGTTTCCTAGTACTCGGTCGTGAAAGAATATTGGATTGAATAGATATTGATGAAAATTTTACTAGTCTTTATGGTTTATTTTCTGAATATACTGGCAAAAGGAGGTTTCCGCACTTGTTTATTAAATATTAAATTTTAAAGTTCACGTAAACGTTCGCTCGATCGCATTGGTCGTTGCTATTTCAGTTTCTTGCGTATAGCTTTCGTATATGTGAAGTAAAATGGCCCAAGAAATGAATATTGTGGGCAGAATATTGTACATAACAATATTAGTACGAAAAATATGCGGCCGGCTTACAAAAAAGTGAGGCTTGTTGAGACATATGTATTGAAATGTGGCAAGGTCGGAACATGGGAATAGAAAACCAATCGAAGACCTAGCGCGCCAATTTCAAATTCGTCGAAGTCAAATGCGAGTAAGGGGAACTTATTAACCCTTCGTGGTCACGCTTCCATATTCAATGACGATGGTTACACTGGGTCGATTCTACCCAGTCAGTTTTCGAAAAAAGTATTGTGACCCAAACTATCCGTCCGAAGTGGTTCAAAAAATCACGGAACACGCTTTGAACTTTCTTGATGATGTCCGAAAAATTTCTTTATAAGAAATAAAATGGCGACGTGTTAAAAAAAAATTCATAAAGAGGTGAAAACGGAAAAGACACTTTTTCGCTGAAAAAATCATAGTTTCGTGAACTTTCAACATTTTTACCTAAAATTTGCACGCGATACTCCTTAGATATGCTACTTTTGGGAAAAAATAGTAGCACAGTGTGCGTTACAATAAAGGTATTTATTTTGACATATGAAGAGGGTCGATCATGGCATGAGGATAATTCAAACTCCAAGTAAGATGGTGAATACAATCCCATTCGAAGCCGGTAACTATTATATATGTACGCCAAAAGTTGGTCGACGGGTCGATTCTAACCAGTATGACCACAAAGGGTTAATTAATTTATTATGATGTATTTCCTTTCTTTCTAGCTTCGGTGAGCATACTACGAAGCTTGTGGACACGAGCACCGACAAATCGTCCTTTCCATCGGAAACTTTATGGGGCATTAATATTTTTTTCTAAATAATTTGTTGCAATGTATTGTAATTTGTTGCCTCCTCTTGCTCTGATATAATCTCCGGAAACGCCGGACGGCACATAACGCGCGGAAGACAGCTGTGACCTGTGACAGTAACTGCAATCAACCTAACAGCCTCGAATTAAGAGAGAACCGTGCGACATTGCCAAAGCTCGTTTCTATTTTAATAGGATTTTTAAACATTTAAATAATAATTACGATTATCTACCACACACTTGAACATTTTCACGGTATTTATTTGCATACGTCATTAATATTCTGCTACAATAAGTTGGCATTGGTGATGTCACACAATGTATTAGCATAGGAACTTCGTTTCTTCCCCCATCCCTCTAAAATGATTTAGCAACAACGTTAAGGAAAGAAAACCCTTTAGAATATTCAAAAAATCGATTTTTTAAACTTATTTCGAAACTATAATATATTAAGAAAATACTGTCGAAAGGAAAAATCGAATTATGAAATATTCACGGAGTTATAGGTCAGTGGAGAGCGCCGAGACCGCACAGTGCGAACTCCGTTACTTCGTGAAGAGATGAAGCAGCATCTCTTACCAATTTACGAAGATTTGTCGAGGGAAGATTTACTCGAATGATGCTTGGGTGGCCATACCCAAAACGCGAACGAGAGTTTCAACGCAACAGTTTGGCGATTAGCTCCAAAACACCTCCATTTTGGGCTCAAATTCGTTGAAATCGTAGCCTATATTGCTGCTGGGGTGTTTAATCGAGGCTATTCCTCCATTCTTAGAATTATGAATGCGTTGGACATAATTGTTGAGACGTACGCCAGAGTTTTCGCCGAAAACTCCGACGAGGCACGGATAGAGAGGCAGAACCGGATTAGCCTTTTCTCGACAAAAACAGCTCGTACAGCCCGAAAACAGCAGCAAATGGAAGAAAATCAGCTTTTCGAGGAAGTTGAAGGGTTAGTGTATGGGCCTGGAATGGCTGATTGATCGGTAAGTCACTAAAATTTATAGTTTTATCGTATTGAAACTTTAAACGCTATTATCTCGAAACTACATTTTCAAAAACTGCTCACACTGTAGCTCAAAAAGTTATTGATCGATCTCGCTGAAATTTTGAGAGGTTTCTATTTATGATATTACCGGAAGGATAAATCTAAAGTTTGAAGGATATCGCGTAGATAAGTAATTTTTTTGGGGTAAAAACTATCGAAAATTGGAACTTTTGGTTAAAAAGCATGCGTAATTTTCAATTTTATACTTTTTAAATAATTTTATAGGTTTATCTTTCTCCTACATGCGTCAGTAATCGAAAAATATTTTTGTTTTCTGTTTCAGGTGAACAGTAAAAATGTGAAAAATGGAGTATTTTTTGATGGCACAGGAAAGTCGCCTGGGGGAAAAGGCTATAACGTCGCCACTTTCTTCTGTAAAAGAAAATATATATTCTTGAGTTCTTTGAACCTATAATAAAATCACATTAAAATTTTAAAATGATGCGATTATTTCGTCACCGTTTTTTTACGGTGACGAAATAATCGCATCATGACAAATGACAAAAAATGGCTCACTTTCGGGCGTCTAAAGGGTTTTCTCCCCTTAAAGAACGCCCTTTTTTTACAATTACTTTCCATATTTTTCGAGATATTAACATAAAGAAGAAATCAACACTTACAAAGAAACAAACATTTATTACTGTTACACAAGTCACATACTTATATATATATATATATATATATATATATATATATATATATATATATATATATATATATATGATGGATAAAGGAAAAAAGTGGCATGACAATTGGGACAATCATCCTCGTCTTTAGGAGTTTCATACAAATTACCGATGATGTTCAAGTTTTTATCGTTGAAACGTAACGAAAGATCTTACCTATACTTTTACTCTATTTTTTGTATGCAATATATTTTTTTGTATATTAAGATTGTTATTGCATATTTAGTTCTCTGAATGAGCATCTTGAAAAATGATTGAGAGATTTTTGTAGACATTTTGTAGCAATTCAGAAAAACTAATTTTCATTGCGTTTCAATTATGCAAACTTCAATATTATAATTACGTAAACGACATTAAAAAAAAAAAAACAAATATTACGTAACACTTTGTTGTTTGCGTCCGAAAGTCTTTCGGCATCATAAGCGAAGTATTGTCCGTTTCTCGCGCACATGTATGCAGAACAACGAATTAAACGAGCAAGAGTTTTTTCGGTTCACCTACGGATGAAAATCTTCACATTCCCCTGTTCAACCGCGGCACTTCTCAGGACTTCGCGAAGTTCTTTTTTTTTTAATCGCTTTCTTTCTCGCGTAAGGATTATCGATTGCAACGGTAGACAAAATAATGAGAAACGCATTTTTCACATTCGCCTTTTTTGTTTCGCAAAATTTGCGCTCGATAGTCTCTGTCTCTGTATTTGGTAGCTTAATTACACGCTCGTAACGGTGTAATTGCTAAATCGTCAAGTCCGGATGCCCATCGTAACTTTCCCGCGATCGAGATCGTCACGGTCAATCATTGTGCGTGCGTCAGCAAAGAAGATAGAATTATAACTTTGCGCGTTCACGTATACATGAGGGTGATGCAAAAAAAAATTGATTTTTTTTGTTAATTCCCATAACGAAGCATGTGTGTACATGGTCAAAAAAAAATTCCGTGCAAGGTGAGTGCTATAGCTCAAGAAAAATATATTGATGTTTTGCATCGCCCTGTGCATCCACACACACACAGACACATGCATACGTATGTAGAATTAAGATATTTACGAGGACAGTGAAATTTAATTGCAGTACAAAGACCTGAAAGGTTTCCTTTTTCCGTTAAAATTCTTATTTCTCTGAATACTTGTATTCGAGCCATATCAAAAATTACACTTGAACATTTTGATATTTTGTCGTTGAATGCTGTTACGTTCTAAGCCACGGAATCTCGAATATACAGACAGGCAGCCTGCAATCGAGTGAGACGGAACGTCTGATTTTGATCCTAAAAATGGTTTAGCAAAAAATTCGTTAATTTGGCAAAGGCTGGTTTATTGCCCTTCTACATTGATAAACGATTCCATTGGCGCACAATATCTACGTACAATTCTTCGGCCACTGAGAAACGCAAGAACGTACAACTCACGAAAATAGACACTCGAAATTGCATGGCTCGCGTGCTATAATTTCTCAACAATTGATTGTGTGTGTTTGTGTGTGTGTACTAGGGTGGTCATTATTTGGGGTCAAAATTAATTTTACCCTTTCCGCCCCCCAAAATCGGTTCGAAATACGTAAAAAGTAACGCTGTAATTATTTCAGATTAAAAAAAAAATGTTTAACCCTTGACCACGGGGGTTGAAGTTTTCCATTTAAAATACATGGGGTTTTCCTGCGTTTGCAGTCACTATTTTACTGTGGGCCTAAATATGTTTGTAAAATCTTGAAATTTTCAGAAATTAGTTTACAAGCATGTTGCTACATGGACAAAATTTCCAAAACCCCTACCCTCAAAATGTTGTATAACATCACCATAATAATTATAACTTTTTTTTTTATAATTTATTTATTTATTTTGCTTCCTCGTTTTTTTATATATGTATTTAAAATAGAATAATTTTCTAAACGAGTTACAAATTCTTAAGTATTGTCTCCTTTTTTGCGTCTGGATGATTTTTTCGATATTCTCTTACAATTTGTAAAATGAACTGTTTTTGTTGTTCGTTCCGTGTGAGTATTTCATTGTAATCGGCGAACAGTGTTCACCGATCCGTGTGAGTATTTCATTGTAATCGGTGAACAGTGTTCACCGATTACAATGAAATACTCACACGGAACGAACAACAAAAACAGTTCATTTTACAAATTGTAAGAGAATATCGAAAAAATCATCCAGACGCAAAAAAGGAGACAATACTTAAGAATTTGTAACTCGTTTAGAAAATGATTCTATTTTAAATACATTTATAAAAAAACGAGGAAGTAAAATAAATAAAAAAAATTATAAAAAAAAGTTATAATTATTATGGTGATGTTATACAACATTTTGAGGGTAGGGGTTTTGGAAATTTTTTCCATGTAGCAACATGCTTGTAAACTAATTTCTGAAAATTTCAAGATTTTACAAACATATTTAGGCCCACAGTAAAATAGTGACTGCAAACGCAGGAAAACCCCATGTACTTTATATGGAAAACTTTAACCCCCGTGGTCAAGGGTTAAACATTTTTTTTTTAATCTGAAAAAATTACAGCGTTACTTTTTACGTATTTCGAACCGATTTAGGGGGCGGAAAGGGTAAAATTAATTTTGACCCCAAATAATGACCACCCTAGTGTGTACGTATATGTGGAAAGTACACGAGCTGAAGCGCTTGAATAAGAATTCGTTCAACGTTAACAAATGTTGGATTGAATTATTCAGTTATCATGTAATTCTTTCGGAGTGAACATTTATTCACGGTTCACCACTTTCGAGAACTCGAGCATCTCTTTTGCCGCATCCAATCCAACATTTTCCAAACATCAAAGCCGCATTCGTTCGTACATTTCTCGAGAACGATACTTTAAATACCTTTAAATTTGAGTACTTCGCGGTCGATCGATAATAAAATGAACCACGATGAACCACTAAAAATATACTCATTCAGCGTAAAGCCACAAATGTATCAACAAATTGATCTGCAAACGTTATTTCAAATCTTATTGCAAAAACAAAACTTTATTCTTCACACCAAACAAATTCGCCACCGAATATCCGCGACATTTAGGACCCGCCGCCTTTGCAAGAAGTTTCATTTCTTTTCGAAAAAAAAAAAAAAAACGCACCGCCACAGTTCACAAAAAATCCACGTTTACTCGTAAAATCGAGACACTCTTTGGTTACTACATAAAAAAAAAGTTTTTTACGAGCAAGTCAAATTCAATCTTGTATTCAATTTCTTAATAACTTCTCTAGCATTATTTTCAACCGATCTTAACATTTTCAGCTCCTGTCATATGGTTAATTTTTTTTCACTTATTAATTCTGGCACGACGTGGTCGCGATTCTCGCGAAATCTCACTTTTCATTAAAAAAAATGTAAGGGTAATGCAGCCTTAATTTTTTTACTTTCAGTGCTTGTGTCCGGAGTGTAATCGAACGGTACCCATATCCCGTATTATTTATCGATGTATATGTTTTTGTACGCATTTATACGTACACCCATACATTGTTCATTATACGTTGACTTTCTCTCTTCGGACAAACCGCGAGGCTATCGTGATAGCTGTTTGCGGTCATTACCGCGACGCATGTGCTTCGATCAACTTTCACGTCGCCGATTCCTCCACGCTATGTCATATATATATTTATATTTATTGTGTAGACATGCACATGGAAATGAGAAAATGATATATGAATGTTTACTTGCGTCTATACAAACTAAATACATATATATATTTTTTTTTCCTTCTCTTTTCCTCATCTTTGTATTGACACTTCATCGCGCGTTCTTACGACCTCCTACTTATCGTAATTCTGGCAAAAAAAGAACATCTAAGCACATACACGCAACTTAAAGTCTATATTTACACACCCCTAGCATAACGTCTCGTTCTCACTCGCTCGTGGAGCCGTCGAGGGAATACAACAACAAAAAAAAAGTGATAAAAAAACGGAAAAGTTATTTTCGAACTCACTATTCTCTCTGAGGCGGAAGAAAAACTGTACAGACTGCTGTGATTAATTCTGCGTGATGAGTTCGATGACCAATTTTGTTTAGTTGTAAAAAGAACAATAATAACAATAGTCGATTAAAAAAAAAAAAAAAACTGTACAGATTAGATTTCGGTTCGGCATACGCTTCGATCGCGATTCCAATGATTTTCTCAAGGCCACGAACGATTGGGCACATCGTCGATAATTCGTTCAACCGATAAATTGCGAGAGATCGGGTAGTTTGAAACCGTTGAAACTTGAGGGCGTCGACGGTCCCCTTGATGTATCGCGATGCGACGCGAAACTCGAAAATCTCGTGTTCGCTGACGTAAACTGAAGTCTCGCCGTTGCCTCGGATGCTGCAAGAGCGAAACCGCACTGGGCGGTACAAACGTCGTCTCGGAGTATCGCCTCTCGCGACGCTTCGCGCAACAATTGATTGCAATCGGTTATTCTCAGCGAGGCGCATTGCGTCTGAAAGGAAAATATGGAAAATCAGTTCAAATTCAAATCGTATCGTGAAATATCAGCCGTTTGGGTGAAATTTAACACACGGGGTCATTTTGACCCCAATATTTCGTTGTAACGCGTTTCGTTTTTCAAGAAGGATTTTTTTTATTGCAATTGTCCAGCTTTCACGGTAGATTTTTCAAAAATAAAAAAAACGTCTGCACATTTTTTATCCGGTCAATAAATGACCGGATCGCTTGATTTGTTTTTTTTTTACCGTCAACATCTCATCACCAAAAAAAAGGAGCTGTACTTCCGGCACTGGTCTTAGGAAAAAAAAATGACAAATCAAGGAAACTGATACTGTTACCCAAAAAAGTACGAAAATGAATTTTTAGTTGAGCTCATTGCAAATCGACGAAAAAATCGATACTGTTACGAGAGAAACGCGCATTTTGGCACTCGACCCATGACATACCGTGAAAAAAATAAGAGAACTTCCCATTTTTTTTTTTTGCAGTTTTGGAATTATGTGCCTCAATGCTGCTATTTTTCAAATCATTCACGATTGAAACTTGACACTCCTGATCATTTATCCCGACGTGATCAGTCTTCAAGAGCTACAGCCGAATTTCGCCAGTTCGCACACGCATTTTAGCGTAGCCAGCATTTTTTTCTGGTTTTGTTCACAATCATCTTTTTTTTAATCAAATTTACATCATAGCCGATAATCACGTAAAACTCATGCAATAATAAACTTGCTTTAATCACACGTTTATGTTAACATCAATATTAAACTCACGCAATACCTTCAAAAATAATCAATTAATTTTTTATCATTCTTTAATCCAGTTACCGCATTTGAACTTTACTTTCAGCAGGTACTCTATTAAATGAGTCTTAGTTATCTATTTTTTTTCTGCAAATCAGCCCAACACTTTAAGCTGAAATTTTTTTCAACAATGTTGCTCCATATTCATCAGTGACATATGAGAGAATAGTTTCTAAAACATTGTGCCTCTAAGCCACTTTTTTATCCGCCTCATGGCAGAAAAACTTGTCTCACAGCCGGCGGAGCTTACTGGGAGTATTATTGCTGGTTGCAAAAGTTTATATAAGTTGGAGTACTCCTTTTTAATATGCTTTCTTAAATTTTTAGCACCAATTTCATCATTGTTAAATTGAAGTACAACAGTAGAGCGTCGATTATCCGAACGTCAGTTGTCCGAAACGTTAATTATCCGAATGGCGATGCGAGTTATCCAAAATATCAATCATCTAAACAATAATTTTGTTCATCCGAATCCTCAGTTATTCCAATGATTACGACAATGGAGTGGTACGGAACGCAGCCTGAATTTTGTTCAATGCAACTTCTTCTTCTAAAACGATCACGAGATTTGGCAGCAAAGAAATGAGCTTCCGTTGTGAAGGAAAAGAAAATCGTCGACTTTTTCAAAAATAAATACATAAGAACTCAAAGATGTACACGAATGTTGATTATTTTTGATAACATATTTAACTTTGTTCTACATCATTAAATGATACAATAATTATTTGCAATTCACCAAAAAACGACTTGTATTATTAACATATTAATGTTCATTGTATTTTTAGATATATATATTTTGATCATATTGAAAGAATCAACGTTTTTTTTTCGCCCACGGAATATTACTTGTCGTTTATCCGAATTTTCGATTATCCGAAAGGCGCCCGGTCCCAAGTGATTAGGATAATCGACGCTCTATTGCATGTTTTTTTATGATCATCGCTTCAGCTTCTAAGGCTGACGTATCAATTATTAAGATTTTTTAATAATTATTGTTGAAATCCTTTCCGTTCTTCATATCCAATTTAAAAAATGTATCAACTGCATGAGCTAACGATAGATTCTGAAATCAGCGTTTTAGATTTACAATGATATTATCTACCACTTGGTGGTGAATGTTGATCTTCCAGTATTCTTCTGGTTGTGTCATCGACCGGCAAATCTAATTGCTTTTGCCCACAGTTGACTCAATCGCGAAATTTGAATATCTATTTAAGGAGTTTCGATACCAAAATCGAAATGGTGGTAGGCGATTGAAATTTATATCACCGAGAGATTAATTTAAGATGCATTGACTTTCCAGAATTGAATCAGTTTTACAGCATAGTTTTGGAGATTTCTAATATTGAAGTTGAACCTTTATCCATTTGGGAATACATACGACATCTCGTAAACACCAGTTATAGGACTGTACGCCCAAAAATAATAGCCCCGCCCCCCCCTCCCCGCCGGCTACGCCAATGCGTACACGCAATAATGAAAAAACAATAATATTTTATACTCACTCCTTCAGCTGTGCAGACGCAGCTGGCGCAAGGTGTAGGAAAGCCAGATTCGCCAATCGCGACATTTCTTCCACCGATTTGACAACCGTGACGAGTTTCAGCCCAAGCACTGAAATCCATATGCGGCATAGATCCACAGGGTACGCGTGGATTCAAGAAATTGCTCGGTAAATCGAAAGCCGCCCTCTGCATATCCACGTGACTGTCCATATTTTCACAGATGACCTTTGACAGCGTGTTCTTACGTATCTCGGCCAATTGATGTTCGGTGAAGCGTATATTAGGATCATCGGTCTCGTACCAAAAGCGATCGCACTTTCTCGCCTGTCTGAATTGTATGGCGATGATACATGCGAAGGTTGGTCCTACGAGGCCTCCTTGGAGGGGCCTTTCGCTCATACCACCAGGGAACAAATCGATGTCATCTACCGACGCGTAAATTCTCTTCATTCTCGCAATAACTTCGGGTGTCATTTCTCTCGAGAGATCTTCGAAACTCGTGGCTCGTTTGAGATTACAAAGGGCGCGATAATTATTGTACGAGGGTATACCGTGATCTCTGGCGCGATGAATGTTCAAAGCAATAAGATCGATACCGGAGTGTGGAATGTTGTGCTGTTCGAATAGATGATTGGTAACTTCGCCGGTGATAAATTGATCGAGAGTCTCCATGGGTGTAGCGACCAAGCCTCTTATCATCTCGTCTATCATTGCCGGTTGATAGAGCATATCGGGATTGAAGAATCCATCGCGCAACAGAATCGGCGGTTCCATCGGTTGATAGTTGGAATCCATGCGGGGCAAATGAGGTCTGAGCAAAGAATGTCCGATTCTGTAAGCTGCGGTGGCAAATTCGTTGAGCACACTGGGATTGCACGTTGGTGAATATTCCTTGTAATAGCCTTGAGGCAGAAGCTTCAATCCGTAAAGACTGACGGCGTTCCAGCCGAGAATTCGGGGCAGAAATTCGTTGTACGTTATGTGCTGGAACATTGCGCTAACGATTCGTCGGGTTTGCTGATAAAGTTTTTCACCCTCCCAGTGAGGATTGACTCGCCTCAAACCTTCCATTATACGATTGTGCTCGCGTACCCACATCGTGTGCATGACGGTCAATGCTGGCTGTTCGGAAGCTCTTCCGTCACCACCGATGAAGCAATAGTTCGAGGATGCTCTGCACTCCGGATGAGTGGCCGATTGGGGCAATAGATCCTTGCCCCGAGCCGGATGTGACGTTATGTTCATACGTCCGGTAAAGCCGCGCAATATATTTGCGATGCAAGTGTTCTCACCGTAGATCACGGAAGCGTCGAGGAATGCTGTGTTCTGATTGACTTGTTCTCGTGGACCGAGATGTTGCTGTCCGGGCAACGATCTCATCGAGGGAAAGCACAATCTTGCGCCGCTCGTTTCGTTGATGGTTGGGAAAAAGTGATCGCCCGGTGGTACGGGAAAAGGATTGCATTCCGGATGAACGGTTCTCGATGAATCGCACGATCTGCAGCTTGGTATCGATTCGGCAAAGCCCTTGTGTATCGGCGTCATCGTAAGATCGTGATCGAGAAATTGTGCAAATTGCATCACCATTAGGGTGTAACGATTGTGAAGATTCGATATGTCCGGATGTATGACTGTCGAGATAACGCGTGGATTAGGCAGCGGTGATCCGGTTACCGAACTTACACGTGGCTTCGAGACACCGTCCTCGTAAACCGGCGGCAATAGTCGCGCGAATGTCGTCAACGATTGTCCGAGACTCGGATTTCGCAAATTGTTGCAATGTCCCGTTAAAGTTCTATAAGGAGTGGTGAGATCGCACGGGGCGTCGTCAACCGGACAATCGATCTCTTCGTGATTCGTAGCTTTGTTCGGCAGAAAGCCCGATATGTCGACATTCTGAAGGATATCGGAGAAATCGGTGTTTGGAAAACCGAGAATATTATCGCCGGAATCGAAAGCTTGACGTTTGCGTCGCTTCAAGCCGTGTATGCCATTGACGATCTCGTTCGTAGCGAGCTCGTAGAGTATCGACGAGTTGGCAAGCAACAGAGCGTCCTTGTTGGCTTTGGAAAAGCTCGCGGCTGTGCCAGCGGGTGATTTAGGATCAGCCGTTCTTTGCTCCAACCAAGAATTGTATTCCAACTGTTTGCGCTCGAGCAAATCGTTCTTGGCTTTTTCCACAGCTGCGGCTATTATCTCGGCTGGCAAATCAGCAGCAAAGTCCGAACGTTGCTGGATCGTCGTATCGTTGTCGATCTCGGGCATCAACGTCGCCACTTGGATTTCCCGCCACGCAGTTAGATCGAGAATGTTCGATTTGTCGCAGCTTATTTTCGCGTTCAAGTAAGAATCCTGCTGGATGAAAGCCTTGGGTTGGATAGTTGGTATGTGAGTGTGTGCACATATTATTCCACTCAGAGAGACACGCCTGATGGCCGATATTTGCTCGTTGCTTAGACTCGACGGTGGCAAATCGTTCTCGTACCAAAAACGATCGGAATTCCTCAGTCGGGCGAATTGTTTCTTCAGCAAACAGGTGAAAGTTGGCCCAACCGCGGCACCTTCCCTCGGCAACTCCAAAGAACCACCGACCAAAAGATCAACGTCCTCGATCCTCGTGTATATCCTTGAGAGCTTTCTCGCGTTATCCGTACTCACGAAACCAACGAGATCCGTGAAATTTTTCACGCTAATCGTCGCTTCTTCGTTGCAATGAGCGAGAAATTGCGCGTAACCGGGAATTCCGTGATCGCGAGCTGTGTGAACGAGAAGCGCGGCTGCGCTCCATCTCGAATCCACCAGGGATCTCGCGCGATCGAGATTCACGTTGTTCGCCGGTTTGGTTAAACGTCTCTCAAGATTCTCCACGAAACTTCCGGATTCGCTTTCTCGGCCGAGAGAAGCGAGAGCTTCGAGAGCCGCGAGCGCTACCGCGTCGTACGCGCCGGCACGATTTTCCGATGAATAACCGGTGTAAAAGCCACGCGTAACCGGTCTCAGCTCAGGATCGGAAATCGCCGCTTCGCCGAGAACACTCGGCACGAATTCGTTCATCGTCACGTGTTGCAATTGAGCGACGACGGCACGACGCGCCTCGAGGAAGATTCTCGAGTCGTCCCAGTGTGGATTGAATTCCGCAAGGCTGGTCGCTATGCGATTGTGCTCGTGCCATATCACACGATACATTTGTCCCAAAGCTGATTCGCTCGAAGTTACGTTGCAAATTTCACATGAATCCGGATCTATTTTACCCTCGGCGTATGTTCTTATACGATGCAATTTCTCGTCTGTACTCCCGTAAATATCGCTACCGTCAAGATAACCCGTTGCACCGTTCATCTGTTCGCGACTGAGAAATTTACAACTGTGCGCGCTCAAGGTCGGCACGCTACGGTAATAAGGACGACAGATGTTCTTCTCGTCGATGCTCGGATAACACTCGTGATGCTCGAACGTCTTGTCGCAGCAACGATTCTCACGCATCGATGGACGAACCGGCAAGCCAATGTCGCGCAACAGCAGCTCTGACCACAATCCCGTGAAACTCGTCAGTCCCTCGTGATGACCGTTCTGCGATGATCGGACGGATAACTTCTCGATCACTTCCGTCGGCGATGGCAGTGCGTGGCTCGTTATTGATTGTCTCGGCCGGGAAAATCCTGCGAAACCAAACGACGAGTTATTATAAATTCTCTTATGGGTTTGCGTACAGGAAGTTTTGATATGGAAGGAATTTTTGCGTTTTTGGTCAAGGCTTCTATGTAGAAAATGAATGTAAAATTAATTCGAAAATATGGAACGGAACAGCACTGATAACGTTATGAAAATTTCCACTTATAGATTCAACGTTGCGGGCTTGTCAACAGAATATCATGAAATATTGCCATATAGTAGAATCTCGATTATCCGAACCTCAACCACTCGCATTCGATGTTTGTAAGAGGTTAATTATATATATATACTGGGTAAAGTAAAAAGTTCTGAGCGTTTTCCGCTAGATGTCTTTAGTGAGCCATATCTCACGATGTATACATCGCATCGGGCCATACTATACGGCGATTTAAAGGTGACATTACGCTTAAAAAAAAGTTCTTTGACAGTTTTGTGTTTGGTGAAGCCAGTTGTGTGTTACAGCGTTCCAAAATGGAGGTAAAAAAAGAGAAAATTCGATACATTCTTCAGTACCACTACGACCAAGGTGAAAAGGCGGAGCAGGGGGCCAAAAAAATTTGTGCTGTTTATGGAGCCAATACAGTATGGAATGCAACAGCAAAGCGGTGGTTCCAACGATTCCGTTCTGGTAATATGAACGTCGAAGATGAGGTAGGCCAATCGTCGAAAATGTCGATAAAATCATGGAAATCGTCGAGTCGGACCGGCATGTGAGCACTTATTCCATTGCCCAGGAACTGAAGATTAGCCAGAAAACCGTTTGGAACCATTTGCATAAGGCTGGTCTCAATAAGAAGCTCAATGTATGGGTGCCACACGAATTGACGCAAAAGAACCTTTTGGACCGAATTGATGCCTGCGATTCTTTGCTGAAACGTAACGAAATCGACCCATTTTTTAAGCGGATGGTGACTGGTGATGAAAAATGGGTCACATACGAGAACAACAGCCGAAAAAGATCGTGGTCCAATCGCGGTGAGCCGGCCGAAACGATCGCCAAGCCCGGATTAACGGCCAACAAGGTTTTGCTGTGTGTTTGGTGGGATTGGAAGGGAATCATCCACTATGAGCTGCTCCCATGGGGCCAAACACTCAATTTGGACCTCTACTGTCAACAACTGACCAGATTGAAGCAGGTGATCGACCAGAAGCGGCCAGAATTGGCCAATAGGAAGGGTGTTGTGTTCCATCAAGACAACGCCAGGCCGCACACATCTTTAACGACGCGCCAGAAGCTCCGAGAGCTTGGATAGGAGATTCTATCGCACCCGCCGTATAGTCCAGACCCGGCACCAAGCGATTATCACCTTTTCAAGCATATGCAAAATTTTCTTGATGGTACAAAACTGGCCTCAAAAGAGGCTTGTGACAATGAGCTGGTCAAGTTTTTTACCAATAGGGTGAAGACTTCTTCAATCGCGGAATTATGAAATTGCCTTCAAAACGGACAAAAGTTATCGAACAAAACGGCGCATATTTGAGAACACGAAGGAATGAATTAAATATTGATTTTCGAAATAGACGCAGTCCAAAGTAAAAAATATCGATTTTCGGTGAAAAAAACGCTCTATTTTCGTTAATAAAAAAAAATCCTTCATTTAAGCACTGATTTTTGATATGTCACCGATTGTGAACAAGACATTTTGAGAAAAACGCGATTGAAGTTTGCCGGTTCGCGGAAGCTACCTATAAACGTCCATAACACTCTCAATCTTAAACAGATCGACTTGAAATTTTCCGATAATATTTTTGAAACGGTATATTTCGAGAATCCGCTGAAAACCAAAAAAAAATGATATTTTAAAAAATGTCAACTAGGTGCGTAAGCTCTTAAGCCTCAATATTGCACTTGAGATTCCAGTAAACGTAGCAATTGAGTTTTCCAGAAAGAGTAGAAGTTTTCATCGATGCAATTACCATCTTTGCAAAATATTTTCCACATTCCCTACCGAACATCTCCATGATTTTTTTTTTCTAAAACGTAGTCTCCCCTCCGCGAAGCGAGAATCGGATATAAAAGAAATCAACAATTCCGAACACGAAGAGTGTCTCATTACGACACAATGGAATTCCCCGGAGGCAACAATAAAATAATGTAAAACCTCATTACTTTCTACGAGGAGAATTATTACTTTAGAGGTGTGGACGAAAAAAAAAAATACTGGTTGCTTTTCTAAACTTGCCAATAAAAGGCAACATCCACCTACGATGCGACTAGTGGCTTCAAATTTACTACTGTAATTCTGCATAAAGTCATAAATACTGTATCATGTGACACATGTATCCTGATACGAGAATAAAAATTCGTATATTTCGGATTGAAGATGTCAAATGACGTGAGTTGGGCCTGTTTATTTTTTAGCAGTCGTATGAATATTGCTACATACCAGTACACGTGTATTCGTAGATTATACTTTTACGGTTACATGACTATGTATCTTCGTGCTTGATTATTTCGCTATCCTACTGTATTCTGATTAAGTCGCGAATCGAAAGAGAAATTTTTATATAACGTCCCTTTTATTAACGCCCACACATATCGCATCTTTCCAGTTCCGTAATAAATTTTTTTTTTTCCATTCGCCGTTACAATTTCGGGTCATTCGCGCGCGTACACTACACGGAGAAAGGGATAATTTGAGAACCTCTGCGGAGAACGGCCTCACTTTCTTTGGCTCCTCCATCTTTTCTCACTTTCATATTTTTCGCTCGTATACGTACAAATATATATATATATATATATATATATATATACAGCACATTGCGGTATTGCTACTGGTATTCATTTACACACGCGAATTATTTTCGCGGACGTTCGTGCCCTCGTAATTTAATTCGACGCGAGAGTACGTGCTATCTCTGATAGACTTACCAAAAAAAAAAAAAAATAGCCGATTTTCTTCACACTTAATGGGATCGGTAATATTTTTTTGTTTTTGTTTGTGTTTTTTTTTTTTCGTCCCGTTCAATTCACGTTTTACAGCCTTGTTTCGTAATTTCATAGCCGCGTAATGTTAAATAACGAGTTAGGTGTCTACGTAAATGTTGCGAGTGCGTATAGTAAATTAGCGCTGCAATTCTGCAGCCGGAAGACACGTCCAAAGGAAATGAGGTAATTTATGATTATTGTGCGAAACTAGTGCATGCGATCAGAGCGCGTGTTGAACATTCTGTTGTCTCTGATATGAGAGAAGACGTAATTGATAGAATTCTTTAGTTTCATGATTTTTTCATATTACGACGCATTATCTTTATTTTGTATCTCTACGAGTATATTTGATCTGACGAATCTGCGTTGATACCTTTCGAAACAAAAATTTATCGTTTTTTTATCGGCTCGAATAATGAATAAACATCCCAAGAATTATACGCAAAAGTTATTTTAGGTGACCCTGTCTTAATGATATCATGTTGAAAAATGATTTTGAAACTTTAAGGGACCATTTCAGTATACATTTTTTTGAAAATCGTTTTTTTATTTCCATTATCTAAAAATATGGACTTTCATAAACATGATGTTAAATTTTCGTCGCGAAATTCGATCTATTCCGGTCGCTACAGCCTTTTTTTTAGAAAAAGGGATTTGACTAGCTGCGTGGGAATTGGCGCTGGTGAACGACGTTTTCCTCGAAACGTCGTTTTTCAAAACGGTGGAAGATTATAAACGAAGAGTTTTTGAGCTATCCGTCTCAAATTTTGCCACATCGTTCTTCACGCCATTTCTTAACGTCGTAAGGAAGCGTTTTTTTTAATTGAAAATTTCACACTCTTTAAAAAAAAACTGTCGAAAAAACGCCCAATATGATACTTAATTTTCAAATGGCCAGCATTTTGTTAATTTTCATGGAAAAAAAAATTGTCCGTACGCCTCCAGTTTTTCATACTGATTAATAATCTTTTCGGTTTTTTTCTTTCAGACAATTTTCGAAGGACTAGGACTTTCCACCGTCAGGCGCTATTTTTTTAGGCATCATTTTGCAGTGGCAAAAAAATTATATACAAAGTAAAACTAAAACATTAAAAAATATATTTATGTGCAACATAAGTCATTTGAATAACCAAACAAAAATCGGACTGATTATCGAATTAAAAAAGAAAAAATCACGCAAATCAGCTATTTTCAAGCGTTTTTCTTGAAACCATGTTTCCAAAATCGGACCGACTCGTAGCACCTACAATTTTCAATCGTTTGACTTCAAATTTTAACTGTAGCTTCTTAGATCGATTTTCTAACGAAGTACACACGATGTTGACGATCGAGTAACAATTACGGTTTTTTTTTAAACAAATTAAAGCCGTTTTCTCAGTCGGAAATGCGACGTTTTTCAAAACGGTGTTAAATTTGGTGCAAAAATCAATATTTCGTAATAATCGTGTGTACTTCACTAGCAAAACTAATCTAAATTACATTTTTTTTATTTTTCGTCCTAGGTGCCCATGTGCGGCTTCAACGAATCCGTCCGTGGAGGGCCTGAAAAAGAGGCGTACTCTTTCTACCGGCCACTGAGCCGCCATTTTGTATTTTTTTTTGGAACAATAATTCTTTTAAGTACCTACAGATATGTAAAATAAACCCTCAAAACCTCATTTTCATTGCTTTAATAGCATTTATAAATAGTATTAATATAATAAAAAATATAGAATATAATGAATAGTATTTTTTTAAAATCCCAAAAAAAGCCTGGTTTTCCGACCATCCAAAGGTATATAAGTTAATTATATGCACACTATATACAAATATATTGGGTGAAGTAAAAGTTCTGAGCGTTTTCCGCTAGATGTCTTTAGTGAGCCATATCTCACGATGTATACATCGCATCGGGTCATACTATACGGCGATTTAAAGGTGACATTACGCTTCAAAAAAAATTCTTTGACAGTTGTGTGTTTTGTGAAGCCAGTTGTGTGTTACAGCGTTCCAAAATGAAGGTAAAAAAAGAGAAAATTCGATACATTCTTCAGTACTACTATGACCAAGGTGAAAAGGCGGAGCAGGCGGCCAAAAAAATTTGTGCTGTTTATGGAGCCAATACGGTATCGAATGCAACAGCAAAGCGGTGGTTCCAACAATTCCGTTCTGGTAATATGGACGTCGAAGATGAGGCACGCTCTGGTGGGCCAATCGTCGAAAATGTCGATAAAATCATGGAAATCGTCGAGTCAGACCGGCATGTGAGCACTTATTCCATTGCCCAGGAACTGAAGATTAGCCAGAAAACCGTTTGGAACCATTTGCATAAGGCTGGTCTCAATAAGAAGCTCGATGTATGGGTGCCACACGAATTGGCGCAAAAGAACCTTTTGGACCGAACCGATGCCTGCGATTATTTGCCGAAACGTAACGAAATCGACCCATTTTAGAAGCGGATGGTGACTGGCGATGAAAAATTGGTCATATATGAGAAGAACAGCCGAAAAAGATCGTGGTCCAATCGCGGTGAGCCGGCCCAAACGATCGCCAAGCCCGGATTAACGGCCAAGAAGGTTTTGCTGTGTGTTTGGTGGGATTGGAAGGGAATCATCCACTATGAGCTGCTCCCATGGGGCCAAACACTCAATTCGGACCTCTACTGTCAACAACTGATCAGATTGAAGCAGGTGATCGACCAGAAGCGGCCAGAATTGGCCAATAGGAAGGGTGTTGTGTTCCATCAAGACAACGCCAGGCCGCACACATCTTTAACGACGCGCCAGAAGCTCGGAGAGCTTGGATGGGAGATTCTATTGCACCCGCCGTATAGTCCAGACCTGGCACCAAGCGATTATTACCTTTTCAAGCATTTGCAAAATTTTCTTGATGGTACAAAACTGGCCTCAAGAGAGGCTTGTGAAAATGAGCTGGTTAAGTTTTTTACCAATAGGGACGAGGACTTATTCAATCGCGGAATTATGAAATTGCCTTCAAAATGGATAAAAGTTATCGAACAAAACGGCGCATATTTTATCTAAATCGGATAATCCTAACTATGTTTATTTTATCGTCGAAATAAAGCGAAAAAACGCTCAGAACTTTTTACTTCATCTAATATATATATGAGAATGAAGAGAATCTTGTTCGCGCGCGTGCCTCCGTGTGTACGAAATGCACCCGAGATCTAACTGTGCGGGTAACGTTTTGTTATTTGTAAGAGAGTTGTAAGAGAGACGGAGAGCGTTTATACGTTGTGTGGCGCAACTCTTCGCCTCGAGAGTCCGTCGACTCTCTATTTCAACGGTTGCCGAGCCTCCTGCATGCTAATCCTTATTTTCTAATCGCCCAGCCTTACCGAGCCCCGCATGACTTCACGGACCGTGCGGATATATTCTCAAATCGGTCAACAGATTTACGAAGTGAATGAACGGCGTATTTGTGTTTCAAATTTAAGCAGTGGTAAAGGAAGAATTTAAAGCTGGTGAAATAAATACAGTGAAACCTCGCTTATACGTTTTTATCATTTATACGTCAAATTTCTCTGGCCCCAGCAAATTCCGCTTATAACGAATGTAATAAAGTTTCATTTCTAGGTTTACCACTTATACGTTTTTTGCGCTTATACGTTATTAATTTTTTTCCCCAGCGGCCGTTTCGGGATCTGTCCTTTTTTTCAGTTATACGTAAATCAGTGTTCTGTGACACAAAAAAAACAGACAAGACTTTGAAAAAATTCACAACTCGTAGCTTAATTTTTTCCAGTGTAAAATTCTGGCATCTTACTATGTATGCGTGTAAAGGGTGTCTCAAAATAACCTGACATCTAAAATAGTGCGCCATTTTTTTGTGGCGAACACAGAGTACTAATCTTTGACAACTGGCATCAGGAAGTATTGAGGTTTCGTCATGGAGAATGACACGATCTAGCAACGCATAGAAATTGTGAAAATGCAATGTGAAACAATGCAGTTATATTGCAGACGAAGCTTCATGGTCGTGTTATCTCACGCCCCAGCGATGTGAATTGGCCACCAAGATCGTGCCATTGGACTTCTTTCTTTGGGGTTTTCTAAAAGGAAAAGCCCATGCCAATGATCCACAGACCATCCGAAGCTCAAGGAAGCAATTGGACGCATCATTAATGAAATTAGTCCATAATTATACCAAAATGTTATGGAAAATTTCGTCAAAAGAGTGAACGTTTGCAAACAGGGACGAGGCAGTCATTTATCGGATATTGTGTTCCACACGTAATCGCCATGTTTGTAACTTATATTAAAATAAAAATATTCCTACTTTTCAAATAAATAATACGTTTTATTAATAAATTTAAATGTCAGGACATTGTAAAAAACCCTTTACTTAACTGTGATTATCTATCTCCTATTTATACGAAAATGTCTGTTATTTTCTAGTTTAAAACTTCAAAGCTTTAATGTTAACAAACTCGCGTCAAATAAAAATTCTGATCGAAAATAAAAGAAAAGATTGAGTTGGCTCATTACTTCGGTACTAACAATCAAATTTTCAATTGAAAAATCAAATATTAGCATAATAGAGGTACTGCTATTAAAAAAAAACATCGCGAATTATGCACCGATCGTCATTTTCAAATGTTAAAGAGTTTCGGATACATACTGTATTTCACTTCTACGTTATTTTCACTTATACGTCATACTTGCTGTACCCCTTGAAAAACGTATAACTGAAGTTTCACTGTAATTCCATTTCTCTAGAATAATTTTTATTACCTTTCTCTCGTGGCCAATAAAAATTCGTTTTAGAACTTGATGTAAACTGGCACATTTTGAGGTCTTTCGGGGATCGTAACTCTTTGCAATGACAACTCTTCGGGACAATAACTCTACTGGAGAACATGTATTTTCGCGCGAGGCTCTGGCTGGTGCACGAAATATATGGCATGCATGAGGAGAATATATTACCCGCGTACCGTACATGCTTCACTTTGCGGAAACGTTTTCCTACAGAATTGTCATTCAGCAGAGCCAGCCCCTGAAGAGCCGTAATACCGGCAAGTTATTTGCTGGGCACCGTCTATTATTTGTCCAACGTTTTTATATTCTGACAATAAAATTTTCTTTTCACAACGGATTCGTCGATCGAAAAACTTTTTGTGGTTCAGCTGTTTTCCGTCAAAGTCATTGCCATTTGGAAGAATCAGCTCCGGTGGAATTCCGTTTCGACCTCATTGATATGCAGTCTTTTATGTTTAAAATGTATCAATGCTTATTATACCAATACGCGTTAATCAGCCTCCTTTGATAGAAAATGAGATGAGAGATTGATACGGAATTTCCGACACGTGCCAAACGTTGATACGAACAAAAATATAAATTCGACGGAAATAATTGTACAGTATCGAAATAATTTGTACGATTGTCAATTGAACGATTGATGATTTTGTGACGTTGAGAATATGTATAAATCATTCCATTTCGGCAGCGATACGAGATTAGGGAAGTATGCTAGTCTGAAAATGTGAAAAAATCGATTTTTTTGCATTTTCTTAAAGTCTAGACTCTTAAGAATATGTTCTCAGAAGAAAATTTCGAAATGTCAAATATTTACAAAGTTATAGCGATTTGAATATAGCTGGGCTGTGAGGCCACACCGGCACGAATCCGACAATCAGAAGATTCTAAGGGGGCGTCCATTAATTAAGTGAGGTGTTTTTTCTTTAATTTGGACCCCTCCTCCCCTGTGGTGAGATTTGGTGAGATGTTGAGGCACCCCCTCCTCCAGTGATATTTTCCCCATAATTTTTTAATGATTACAAAATGTTATAATTGTATAATTTCTGAATTACAAAGTCGACGTGAGATTTTTATTAACCCCCCCCCCCCCCTTCCTAAATGAGGTTTGGTGAGCTTTTGCCAGACCCCTCCCCCATTTTGGAGCTCACGTAATTAATGGACGTCCCCTAAGGAAGCTAGAACTGCTCGCAAAGAAGAACGAGCTTCAGAAAAAACACCATGCCAAATTCGAGGGAGGCATACTTCACGAGACAGGAATGGCCGATTAATATAACGTAAGTATAACATGCCATTATACCACTTAGATAGATGCAGTTTTCCGAAATTGTACTAAAAATTTTAAACGCGATTTTCTCGAAATTACCTTCGAGTATATATATACTTCAATATATATTCCTCTATCGTCCCCATCTCGGGGATTGCAAAGAGATTATTATTATTGTTAAGAAAAATGTTGGTTTGAGAAACTTTTTTTTCAGACAGTCTCCATTAAAAAACGAAAATTCTCTTTGGTACCTGGCAAAATGGCATTCTCATTGATCATGAAAATTGGTTTTGTTTTTATTTCAGATGAATGGAAGTTTTGGAATCATGTCAACCGCGTCAACCCTTTTTTTTCAAGGCTATATTAAGAGGCCCATAACTTTTTCAATTTTTATTCTCATTGCACTGAAACTTTTTTGTAAATTCTTGAAACATTATTACAGAGACTGGAAAAAAATTAATATTAACCCTTTTTAATCACACTTCCAAATTCAATCGCGGTGGTCACACTTGGGTCGATTCTACCCAGTCAGTTAAAATAAAAAGTATTGTAACCAAACTATCCGTCCGAAGTGGTTCAAAAAATTACGGCACATGCTTTGAACTTTCTGTATGATGTAGGAAAAATTTATTTGTAAGAAATAAAATGGCGACATGTTAAAAAAAAATCATAAAGAGGTGAAAATGCAAAAAATACACTTTTTCGTTCAAAAAATCGTAGTTGCGTGAATTTTCAACATTTTTACCTAAAATTTGAACGTGATACTCCTTAGATATGGTACTTTTGTGAAAAAATAGTAGCATAGTGCGCGTTCCAAAAAATGTATTTACTCCGACATGTGAAGCGGGTAAATTTTATGGTGCGAGGATACTTCAAAGTCCAGGTAAGATGGTAAATACAGTCCCATTCGAAGCCGGGAACTATTTTATATTTACGCCAAAAATTGATCGACGGGGCGATTCTACCCAGGGTGATCACGAAGGGTTAAAAATAGTTTTTTGTTTTTTTTGTTTTTATCAATGCCGAGAAAACACCCGAAATTTAGGCCTCCAGACTAGAATATTGCCTTAAGGCTAAACGCAAATGAATGTATTTATTACCATCTTCGTATGCGGGTGACATAAATCTGAGGAATGGCGAGCCACGGGCACCCCAAGCGGCGTGTCTCACGTTGTTGCAGGCACCCGAGGGTGTTCGGTACTTGCTCGGAGGACATGGTCTCTCGAGTGCCGGTCTGCATTGTGTCCCATCGGAACCGAGTCTGTTCTGCAGCCTAAAACATTGGAAAATCATGAATTACTAACGTTTCAATTATCGAGTGTCGAATTTCATTATAACAAACTATATATATATATATATATATCTATATATAATCCCTTTCGGTAAAAAAAGACAATACATTTCCGTTGCGAAGGGGGTAAAAAAAAATCACTCGGCCATTATTAAATCGCACGAAATAAAATTATTGTTTACAGAGCCGGTAATCGCGAGAAGGAATTATGGGCAGACGGGAATATTCTTTTTCTTATTTACAGCGTTTACCTAATATAATATGTTGCAACGAAACGACCTCGAAGAGTCGGCCCAGGACGCACCGATTGAGAGTGAAATTGTGGCCTCGAGTTAACGGCAAAACGGGTAAACAGCTTTCGCAAAATTACTACACAGCACATATCGATGCTCTTAGGCATATATATGGCGTCATTACACGTATACGTACTTCGTCACTCTCGTTACGTTGAGAAACGAAATAAAAAGAGGGAGAGAGAGAGAGAGGGAGAGAATTAATTCGGCCGTATTGTGTGCAATCGATTTCCTACTGGTTAAACAAAGTTTTATATGCTGGTCCACGATACAAAAGTTGCATCGTTCCATTTCCGCATATTTTTCATAAAACTTTCGCTGACCGCTAAGTGCCGCACTTGCCAACTTGATACGCTGTCTTTTTTTTTTTTTCATCCGCCAGTTTCCTGATCCCGATCGTCAGCCACGGAATCGATGAGAGAAATGTCAAATGAAAACATATAGTTGACTTGCACCTTAATTGTATAAAATAATTACGAACTGTATTAATTATCATACCGGAGTGAATTGACGAAAGTCTTTGAAATCGTTTCAAGACAATTATGTTTCAATTATTTTGATAGGAATTTGTATAAATAGATATTTTTTTATTCGTGCAATGATTTATGTGTACGATTTTCACTTCATTGTGTATTCGGATGCATTTTTTTTCTCTTCTTTCTCCGATTATATAAAACGTTGAAAGCTTGATACGAGGAAAAGTCCATTTTCGAAATATCCAGAAAAATAATAAAAGTATTCAACGATCGATAAATAGAAAAACGGTTTTTCCTTCATTCTTACACGGAGAGAATTAAAAAGTAATTTTTGTCGTGAATTTCACGGGAAAAATTACCGTGATATATTTCAATGTAGTGACAAGTGAGAAAAGCATAATAATTCGTATGCGACAAGTTTTTTTTAACTCACGTTACAGAAAATTTCAAATACGTAGCAAAAATTTTACTATACAAGAAGGGTAGCGCGCACGATAATTTTTACCGAGAGCACAATACATTTTCCTATAACACTCATTGAATTTTATAATAAATCTTAAAACAACTGTTATAAAGACGATACTTTTTTATAGACATTTTTGAAAGGCATAAAATAATAAAATGCACAGTAAAATTTCGCTGATATTATAGATTTTTTTAATTTAAGTTTTGCGTATTTTGTTACACATCCAAATTTACTAGAAAATCTGGTAAAATTTTCTATCCGAAGAAGAAATTTTATTTTATTTTCGTGAAAATCTGTGGTTTACTCAGTAATAATAAGCGAAGTTTCAGGGTTGTCATCTGGTTACCGTTACTGCACGGTAATTGTTAACATTTAATTCTCTCCGTGTACAATGATCCCTATAATGTTCAATAACCTATGTACGTTCCAAAATCCATTAGTTTCACACTGATAAATAAACACAAATGCAACGGTTGATGTAAACCATCATCGCGATGGAGATCCCATGGAAAAGTGACCGTGATGACTTTTACTTTCACGGTCTTGGCGACGTTGAAGGAGCACGGAAAAATTCCGCGGTGTATCCCGTCTAGCGGGTATAATACTCTCGGTGCATTTCACGAAATGTCAGGGGAAATAAAGATAAAATAAAATACTGGATAAGTAACGTCGCGAGAGACGTTCTAGAGATCGAGTAACACGGGTATTTCTCGTTTTACGTGACAAATTTCTTGGACGACTCTTTCTCTCTCTCTCTCTCTCTCTCTCTCTCTCTCTCTCTCTCTCTCTCTCTCTCTCTCTCTCTCTCTCGAGGTTTCGTGACGTTAATCGTGAGAAATACACGACCAAAAGAGACGAATTGTTTCAGTGATCTGTAAAAGACTCGTGTGATAGTCGGTTGAAGAGTCGAGAAAATTGTTCCCGTTGGAGGAAAAAAAAAAATTCGCTCGACCACCGCGTTCACCCTTGAAAGGCAAAATTCTCGGTCGCGAGTTTTGCAATGCTTGAACGAGAAATTCCCTTCTATAATTGGCTTGTACGCTCATACTGGTCGTGAGAAATGTCTAAACAAGAATAATGAAATGAGCCGTCTATTGAAAAAAAAAAACATCAAAATACCCTGACGCCATGAATTTTATTTTATTGTTTTCTGATTGCACAAATCAATATTTTGATTTGTTTGATTTTGAATTGTCCTGAATTTTTCTCTCTACGATGTTTCTAAATCCAATTATCGATTCATAAAATGATATTTTTAGCCTTTCGAGCGCAAATTCAATTTACAGTAAATTTACGCGTATGCATAATATTATGTATTCCGTAATAATGTTGCCGTGTTAATATTGGACGTCCAGGTTTAGCGAAAAAACAATTAATTGGCGCCGATGAATTAAAAAAAAAAAATTCTCGACTGGATAACCTCTTCGACTCACCCCGCTCACGGAGACAAAAAAAAACAGATTTTAGGTTGTTTGATGGCTTTTTGCTAGCGCCATGTACGTCATGCAATAGGAGTGAACGACCTTCGTAAGATTAATGGACACGTATAAGAGGGAATCGAATGTCTTGTTCGTTTCGCGATTACGTAAATTGGTGGAAATAACGATTTTGAAAGAGGAAGATGTTTCGTGGAACGAAATTTTATTGATTTTTTTAAATTAAAGGCGAATTCACTCACCAGGACCTTGACTGAAACGCGTGTCTCTCGGCCTCGACAGCGGCGCGTGCTCTCGCCTGTAAATCCTGATCTACTCCGTACACATATTCTAAAAGCAGAAGTAACAAGTGATGAAGACACAAGAAAAAAGGAATGCTATTATAATAATATAAAAAGTGAATACTCAATTAAATTGAATATACACGGGGCTGCAACTGTATTTGTAGCAATAAAGAATTCAACGTTAAAACGGTTCATTACAACGGTTGTGAAGAAACGAGAATATGACGTGTTTGTTTGGTAAAAGCGAAAGATTTACGTGGTTGTGAATCGACCAAAGGCTAAACGTTAAATAATACATCTCGTGGCTGATACAAATGGAGCGTAAAGTGATCTATTACTTATTGTATTATCCAAGAGATGTGCTTTGAACATTGAACCGCATCTCGTGAGCGTGCAACGAATCGCCAATAAAATTCGCAATAATTTGTACACCCGCTGGTGAAAAAAAAACGAATTTTGTTGAGGAGAAACCGGAAGTTGATTTCCTTGAAATACTTGGCACATGAATTTTTTTTACACAGCAGTGAAGAAGAAAACAGAAGCAGCGAGTCGTTGAAGTTGCTTTCATTTAAAGCTTTCATTAGTAATGATAATAATAATATAACATATTATTATCCGGATATTACATGAGAATAAAGAAAAATTAAATTAAGAACAGAAATGTATTTCCAACACAGTGATGCGCAAGCAATGCGTAACGTTGATTAATCTTAATGCTGCATTTATACATTACGTTTCGCACGAAGATACGATGCTCGTTTATACATTTGTGCAATAAGGCAATAGGATGCAGATTATAGAAATACACTTTTACGTCGTTACGGATAATCTCAGATTTTTCGGCCGTGAGAGGAAACGCTCGAGTTTGATTCTGTGCATGTTCGAACGAAGAATTCAAAGAGTGAAAACGTTTTAAAAATCTACAGATATTACACAAAGTGCAAGTATTTCATGGCATTGAAAATGTAATCAGACTTTTCGGGTGATAAAAAAAGGTACATGCAAATAATATGAGCTGCTCTCTCTCTCTCTCTCTCTCTCTCTCTCTCTCTCTCTCTCTCTCTCTCTCTCTCTCTCTCTCTCTCTCACTCTCTAACTCTCTAACTCTCTAACTCTCTCACGCTCTTCTTACATTCTCACTCTCGCGGTCTCTCACACAGATTCTCACATTCACACTCTCTCACTATCCATCCATTCACCAAACCCGAACGAAGAAACAAACCCAAACCCAATTTAAATCCAAACAAACCTAACTTAAACCCAAACAAACCCAACTTAAACCCAAACAAACCCAACTTTAACCCAAACGAACCCAACCTAAACCCACCAACATTGCAATGTACACACCAAAATTGAAACTTACAACTTTTAACTACAAATGAATCTACATGTAATGCAGCATTTCTCAACAAATGACAGGCATTTAGCATGTCGCAGCTCCCCAACTCTGCTACAAGACAGCGGCAGTGTAATGGGGGCAGCGTTAGTTTCGTGTGATATCTCGCTAAATCAGACCCCCTATATACATCTTTAAGGGGTTACGTCAGTTTGAAAATTTCAAAAAATCCATTTTTTTAATTTTATTATCTAATTGTACAATATGTCGAGAATATTCTCCCAAAGTTTTAAGTCAATCGGAGTAAAAGTCTAGGAGAGAGAGAGCCTTTGTGAATTCCTCCCGTTGGGAAAGACCGGCCGGGAGCGACGCAGGTATACGCATTTTTCTCAAAACACTATTTTTGAAGACGGTGGACACGATTACTCAAAAACTAATGCACCGATCTTATTGAAATTTTGCACACTTCTTCGAAATAGCGTTGACTAGTGATTAAACGAAGGTTTTTTTTTTATCGATTACAACTAATTTTACAAGGCTATACGTAGGGTAGATTGTACCAAAAATTGAACTATTTTGCATACAACTCTGCCAAAAATTCAAATTTCAATTTTTTTAAAAATCCTTCGTTCAATCACGAGCCACTTATCTACTAACAGAAAAAATTTGGTTTTTTAATTTCAGATAAAGCTATCATGAGTTATCCTGACCACCACGAAGACACTTTTTTTTGAGGGGTCTCCGGAAACCAGGTCCCACCGGCTGAATTTACCAAATTTTTTAAAAATATTGTTAAAATGTTGCTCTTTTATGTGCTTAGCATTTTGAATAAAACAATTTCTATATTATATTTTTTTTAAAATAGAGAAAAAATGCTTTTTTGGCTTCGAAACCCACGTAACGTAAAGCATTTCCAATGCTAAAACGATGACGACTTCATTATTCTTTGTTTCGTTAATTTTGTATTCGAGACGGGATCATCGTTGTACCTGCTATTTTTAATCTGAGCTTTAATTAGAGATAATACTAATAGCAATGTTAATCCCAAGCAGAAATGCGACGATGAACAATCATCTGTTTTTCTTTTGAATAAATAAACATATTTTTTTTCTTCTAATTAAAAAAACATCTGTTTTTATTTTGATTCACTGAAACACGTCTGTTGTTCTTTTAATTCAAAGAAAAACTTATTTTTCGTTCATTTCAAAAGAAATCATTAATTGCTTCTCTTTTTCTAGAATTTGTTCATCGTCGATCAATTTATAAAGATCGGCAATGGTAACTGCGAACGTTAACTCGATAGTTCACGAGCTCAATGATCATCTCTTTAGTGCAGCGCGTGTATAAAATCGTAAAAGTGAATGGGACGAGTAACGGAGAAAGTAACAATCTACACTTTTCCTCCACAGACGCATTTTTCAAAGGTCTTTCCGGTAAAATTGAAGAGAAAATCCACTTGACCGTACATTTGTAAATATCGTAAATAAATATTATGAAATAATTGATAAAATAAAAAAAATTTGCATACTACTTTATTATAGTTAATTTTTTTTCACTGCAAGCTATCTCTATGAACATGTCCGAATTTTAATCGTCAGTAAGTCAGTACTGTTAGTATGTACGTTTTTCAATTTTTACTTTTTCATAAAGGAAGCTTTATGTGAAAAAATAACAAACTTTTATATGGTTAGTTTTCCGAGCGAAATAAATTATTGAGGCAGAAGTTTGTAAGTTTTTTACATATACTATGTTATGTTTTATGTTAAAATATAACTATGTTTTTCATACGAAATAATTTCACCGTTATTCGCTATTTCCAATACCAAGTTATTCAAACAATTGAGACACTCTTCACATCTAAAAGTTTTTATTTATTCCCGCTAAATTAAATCACTACATTCTTTCTGTACAATGATAACCTAATTATATACAAAAAATTATCAAAGTATTTTAAGTTTTGAGGAAGTTGCAACGTGAAAGTGTTTTATTGAAAGTTCGAACCCTCCTAACACTTGAAAGTTCGCGGTGTTTTTAGCAAATTTTAATCAAGACATTTCTGCGATAATGCTCTATCTGCAAAAAAATATGCGGATATCCAACATTTCGGCAAATCCACACTACGAAGACATTTTTTCGAACATTTGAATGCTCCTTGATTTCTAAACCCCGCTAATCACGCTGTATTTTGTCCGTATGTACCTTGCTTGCTTATTATTACTTACTATTTTCGTAAGAACAATTATCCAGATACCTCAAAAATTGTGAATTTCACCCAACAAAAAAATCCGTACACATATATAGATTTTTTCCTGAATATATATTGTTGGCGTTTCAGAATATTCCACACTAATTACTGTTGCACCTTGAAAAAAAAATTGTCGCGAAAACAAAGCTTTCCTTATGAGAAAGCAAAAAGCCAAAAAGCCATCTCTGCCCATCAGTAACTTACAATTTGGCACAAATCTTTTATAATATGTACAGAAAATTCGCAAAAATTTTTCCTTCAAATATTTATATGATTTTAGGAAAAAAATATTGATGTACATTTTTGAAAATTCATTTCTCGTGCCCACGAATCGATGTCTGACTGAAAATCAACTCGTACTACTGACGTCCTGTTTTTCGGCATTCGTCTCTCTTTTCTCCATTAATTCTCTCTTTACATCTTCGCGTTTAAAGAAAAAGTTCCCAAACAATTCTCTCTCGCGGGAACGAGCGACCGTGTGAATCGATGTTTAACGAGATAAACATGTATGCAAAACTCACCAAACAAGTCAAAGTGCTGAAACGTCAGGGAAAGTGCACTCGCGACCAAAACCGTGGACAGCAAGCACAGGGCCGTTCTGCAACACGTAAAACAAACGTAATGTAATTAATTTACTAATTAACCATTTTTTCACAATCCGCATTAATTATTTCACTTTTAAAATATATAATAACGTCACACCACATTTTTTTTTAATTTCGTAAGCCTTCTACAGAATTGTAAATCTTCGGAATTTGTATTTTGTTTTTACACCAACTGGTTTGGGAACGCGGAAAGGTATTTTTATCGGGTCGAGAGTTTACAGACTCATTTTCCCCTCGCTTCTATCTCCGAAAAACTTTGAAAAAATGTGGATAATAAATAAATCAAAATTCCATTTAAATTTTCAATGAACAAAGTTTATTCCTGAACTGAATTTTATCGATTTTTTAAAACAATACACTTTTCATGTTTTTGAAAATATTTTCCGGATATATTCCTTTTTTCTTTACGAATGATTTACTGTGAAATGTGAAATGAAAGTTCCACAAGTCTCGATGAGTAACAATTTTGACAAGTTTTGAGAATAAAGTTAGACATGGAGATTCGAAGACCCGATTTCTCGTTTTATTTCCTATAAATCCGAGTATCCTTAAAGATATAAAAAAATGTTTATATTCGGTTGAAGGAATACACGTGCTAGATTCCTCTATAAAATCGTTTGTTTCCATTTGCAAACACACACACACACACACACACACACACACACGCAGACATACTTGTATGGGTGAATACGTTCGTGTATGTGGGGAAGACCCAAAATTGGTCGGTATGCAGCACATACGCCTGTGGACATCTCTCGTACACTTTCACCGAGAATTTTGTGCCGATGAACGAGAGAAATTAAGAAACTCGATTCATACAGATGTAACAGTACTTAACACAGTGTAGTAGAAAAGAGAAATAAGAAAAGTTTCCTGGCCTCTTCACGTCAGAGTGACAACGGGAGATAAAGTAATGACTAAAAAGCAAAGAAATTATATCTTCTCGTGATGATCATTGTCTATTCAGATTTCAAATGAATGTAAGGTCTATTGGGTACATTTCCAGTCAACTTCACCAGCGTTCAACTCTTCGATATTTGACTTCGGATTTTTAGTATTGTGGCCCGTTTTTTTTTTAAATCTAATTCGAGCTTCATAAAAAAGTTTCTGCGATAATTATAGTTTAAGGGGTAACAACACTAGAATTTGCAAAAAATTGATTTTTTTTAAATTGGCTTAAGAGATGCTTTGAACCATCTAGAATAAGGGAAAAAAGTTTGTTACCTGTAAAAAAAGGCCCGCACACGGGGCAGCCCCTGCCCGGTGGCAGTGGCTGGTAACAAGCCTTGCTGAAAATTTTTTTATACCATTTATTTGTAGCCTTAGACTTGTTCTAAGTTACAATGAGTGAATAAATCGTTACTTGGGAGGCTATACGCAAACAGCAACAAAAGTTTCAATGCTAATGTTTAGAGCTTGGCTCCGAAGGCCCACTTAAGTGGCAAAAATGTATTAAATGTAGCAACTGATATTGCTGTGTGCAATATTAACGACGGTCTGACTAATGTCCTATGAACTATAAAAGTCTTGGAGATGGATATTGGCCTCCAGGCTTATCATTTTTTCCTTGAAACTGATGCTAGACGGATAAACCACGGTGAGCTGTCTTTGACAGATGCGGCAAAAGAAGCACGCACCAGCATAAAATCAACCAGGACAAAAAGTGAGGATAAATGTTTGGACAGAGCAGGGCAGCTTTATGGTCCTGGGATAGCTAAGCAATGGTATATAATATTTCAAACAGCTAAATTTTTCATTTTTTCACGTCTATATCACATTTCAAAACTTTAAACGCGTTTTTCTCGGAACACAATTTTTCAAAACGCCACTCAGCATAACACCAACAATGTTCATTCTAATCACTCAAAATTTTGAACACATGTTTAAAATAACATTCCGAAAAGAAATACGTACGGGATTTTCCATGAGTTAATTATAACATTATTTATTAAGATATGATTGTCCTTTTGTTCTGTCGATAATTGAATTTTTACCTTAAATGCTTGCTAAATACACCAAAATTAGCATTTTCAAAATCCCTACGTATTTCTCTAGCTATACTCATGTAAATGAATAGAATTGAACAATTTTTTTTGTAGATTCAAATTTGCTTCAGTTATACTGCGTGCCGCAGAGCGTCTCAGATTCAATATGCCTCGCGAAAATGGCTCCAGCGTCACCATTTTGTATAATTTTATTTGTTCACTAGAAGATATGACGAATAACATTCTTGAATACTATTATCCTCTTACTTGTCCTTCCACCCAAAAAAAATCGTGAGAAATCGCTTAATTTCAGACGTTTACCATGGTGTTACCCCTTAAATGAAATATTTGTTTTCTCTTCTTTAGGATGAAGTTTTCTTTTCGGCAAACCACCAGCAAAACAGGCACAATCGTCATCACTAAAGAGAAATTGTATATAATAAAAATCCTATAATAATTGAATTTAAATATTGTAGAATATCATTTATTTAAAAGATTTAGTACGTTGCTGCATTGTTTAAAAAAATGTAAAGATATGGGTGATATACCGGATTTCGAGATTCGCGTTGGCGTAAAACGTCTCATACATAAATGCAAAAGTAGCTACAGTAGGCACGTATTATAGAAGTATAATATACATATGTATATTATTTTGAGATGCCGATATCTACGTCCATGTGATAAAGGTTCGACGGCTTATTTCGGCCAGTGGGTCATTGCGACGAAAGGCAGGACATCTTCCATCGGAGATGTCGAACGATAGGATAGAAAAAGAAGAAGAAAAAGGAATAATAAAATATCGAGGACACGTCGGCCTTGAACCAAAAACTATTATGTCGTATAGTGAAGGCAATGCGCCGACCTTCGAAGTTTGGCAATTGCGACGAGTCATGCCTCTTCATCGACAATCATGGCGAAATTATCTTCGAACGATGTTTCGATCTTTAATTTTTATTTTTGCATCCAGACTGTTGCGATATGCTCGAGATGGATCAATTTTTTTTAGTGTTTTCGCAGAATCTAATTTGCTTAGGTTAGTAATTTTTTTTTCAACCGCAACACGTACAATCCTACGATAATTCTAGAGTTCACCGCTAACGCATGTTTATTGGGCACATTTTTCAACGAAAAATTCAAACGAACGCGAATTTAGTCGCAGTTAAATTGCGGTCATTGACGTGAAAATCCAGCGCAATTGGCTACTTTCCATAAGAAATCGTGCTAAGCTGACCAAATTTTTTTTATCGAAAAAAATGTATAAACTAACGGAAACTTTAAAGTTGAACTCTCATTGAAAATAGCTACGTTTGAGGGGTTACACCAATTTGGTGCTCGGAAAAATAGGTATAAAAATTTTAACGCGACTATTAAGTATATGAAATAATTTTTATTTTTCACAAATACATTATAGTTTTATGAACAAATTAAAAAAAGGAATATAACAAATTAAAAAATTGCGTAGATATAAGTCGTCTAGTAGGAACGTCTTTTCAAACTGGTGGACAAAATATCTGAAGATCTACTCAACCGATTTTGATGAAATTTTCACCACATACGCTTTATAATATTATTTAGGATGTAGCATAGGATTTTTTTTTAAATTCGATGCCACGTTTATTTTTTATTAATTTTTAAAACTCAATCTTCGGTAAAAAATCGGAGTTTTTTTCAAACAACTCTCATTTCTACATAATTTTTTATTTATTTAATTTTCCCTGTGCTACATTTTGGCTATTACCTCACTTTAAAAGAATTGTTTATTTGTTTTTAATTTTTCCAAAAGAGCGTTTTTTCTAGACGACTTATATCTCCGCTATGTTTTAATTTTTTCATTCGTTTTTTTTTGTTGATAAACCTAGAATGTATTTGTGAAAAATAAAAACTATTTCACATACTTAAACGTCGCGTAAAAAATAATTATTTTATTCCAATCGGTACGATAATGGACGCTTTACGCACGCTTCGCGTTCGTAAAAACCCTATTTTCACACCTCGTAAAATAAAATTTTGTATAATACTGGACGAAAAAACTTCATCTAATCTCGTGTGATTGCAACACTCGGCTTCGTCTCGTACTGCAAATTCACACTTGTTAGAAAAAGTTTTCTCGTCCTCGTGTCATAATGTAGTATTTATAAATACCTATTTTTCCGAGCGCCAACTTCATGTAACGCCTTATAAAAAATCAGTATCTTCCAATATTCATTCGTGAAAGGCTCGAACTTCTTCAAGCGATTCTTGAAATTGGCGATTCAATTGCGAACACAATTGACATTGTATTTCGTGTGCGGTCAATATTACAATTACGAAACGTTTCCATTTGATGCTTCACACCACCTAACAATGTTTCTATGAATCGTGATGAAATTTTCGAATCAAAATAGTGGTATTTGATGAAATATGAGGTGATATAATTGAGAGCCACTGCGGAAACCTCGACTTTCCACGATAATACGTAGGTGTCCGTGTTTGTCAGAGGTAAAGGTAACCTGGTCTCTCTCTCTCTCTCTCTCTCTCTCTCTCTCTGTCTCTCTTTTTCCCTTCCCCTGTCTCTTCTTTCGTATTTCATCGCCTCAAGAGCCTGAGGCGAATCGAAATTTACGAGAGACGAGTACGCGAGCGACCAAGTCCAGGGACTTTGCTTTTCCCGAAGAGCCGACCAACCGTTCGTTCTCTGACCAAAGGCGACCGGTGCGTTCGCTCTCTCTTTCCTTTCTTACGACGTCAGTCTCCAACGGCAAACATATATCCGTTACGGAATTTCTTCGTTTGGAATGATCACAATAACAACAACAATAACATCCACTTTCGTTAGCCCTGTTGCGGAATGTGAATTTTATTGCAAAAATTTGGGAAAATGCACTATTTTGACGATCAGAAAGCCAAATGGGTCTTCTTTTTTCCAAAATAGTGGTAATAATTTACAATGTGCGATGTGAAAAGATGCAGTGAAGAATGCAAAAAGTACTTCCGTAAATCGAACAGGCAAGGGAAAGATGGCTGATTGGAGCTATTGTTTAAAAAAGAACATGAATTGCAATGAAACTGCAACTCACGATTTCTTATTCGAGAGAAAAATGTATTGAAAGCGAAACTTGGCGGTCTGAAAAATACCATCCTCACAAAAGCTCCGAAATATGTGAAACTTTTCCAAATCCCGTGAAAAATGGAAAGTGCGTCCGCGATAATCTTTTGGAAAATACTATTGATTGTTCTACACATTGGTAAGAACAATGAGAATTGAATATTCGAAAATAAAAATGTATCACGAAGAAAATGTATGGTCAGTGCTGATAATGAAATGAAAACTTCCTATGACATAAAAAAGGGGGAACATTGCGTTGATTTCATATTTTCTTCCCTTTTTTTTATCGCGGCTCGGTAATAACGTGTTCTCAGAAATAAATATCAGAATAAAATATAATACACTTTACTGTATAACTATTTAACAATTAACGTTTCCGTTATTTTCGTTTTATTATGCGAAGGGAAGAATCAGGAAAGCAAATAAATTTAACTTAACGTATTCCTTTCGCGGAGGGCCGTATTTTGTGGGCGTATGAGCCAGGGCCCTTTTAAATTATCAGTACATTACAATGGCGCCTAATAAAAATAAGTTACAATCAATTATTATGCGCAACCACTGGAATGAAAACTTTTGCACGAATTTTGTAGATTTTTAGGCACCTTTTTCTTAGCTTTGTCATTAAGGGGGGTAAACTCTTTAGAATGTTCAAAAAATCGATTTTTTCACATATTTCGAAAGTATAATATATTGAGAGTATACTGGAAAATCGAAAAATGAAATATTTACGAAGTTATAGCACATAGTCGAGAGCGCGCCGGGACCGCATGCTGTGAACTAGGGAAACTTTAAACGCGATTATCTCGAAACTGCATTTTCAAAAACTGCACATGTTGTAGCTCAAAAATTTATTGATCGACCTGGTTGAAATTTCGGGAGTTTTCTCATTATAACATTAACGGAAGGATATACCTAAAGTTTTAACGTTATCGCGTAAATAAATTATGTTTTTGGGGTAAAAATAGTCGAGCGAATGGTGAAAAATATCAAAATTTGATTTAAAAACCTATTTAATTTTTAATTTTGTACTTTTTTATATTTTTATAGGTATATCCTTCCCCTACAAATGTCAATAATCGAAAAATATTTTCGATTTCTATTTCAGATCAATAGAAAAAATCAGACAAGTAGAGCACTTTTCGATATCACGCAAAAGACGCTTATACCTTATAACGCCGTAATTTTGTTTTGTTAAAAAAAAATGTTAACACTTGAATGTTGTAATAAGATAATGTCAAAATGTTAAAATGATGCGATTATTTAATCACCTTTAAAAAACTTCATGAAAAATGACTCATTTTCGAGCATCTAAAGATAATAGTTTCTTAGGTAAAGGCTTAATAGTTTCTTTAAACATTAGGCGATCCTCTGTTTTTATTGTCGTTAGGGAATCTTCAGAATTTTTACATGCTTAGAACATTGTTCGCATCAGACATCTAGAGTTATTTAGTATATAAATTATCAGATAGAAATATGGCCAGCATATTATCGCCATAAAGTGCTATATAAATAAGACGATTTGTAAAGTTGTTATTTTTCTTTTAAAGTTCGTTAACTTGGCATGAAATTTCACCAGTACACTGGAATGTATTTTTATTTAATTGTAGACAAAAATCAGTTAATTGTTAAATATTCGGATTTGTGAAAGGACTACCTTAAGGCGGGTAACCACTTTAGATGCTTCAAAAAATCAATTTTTTTTAATTTCATGAATCGTTAGCAAAATATCTTAAGAATACACTCTGAAAATTTCAAAACGATATTCAGATTCCCCCTAACGATATGTATATAAATGATAAAGATTCTCCGCTCGACTGCCAAGTGTGTTCATGTATCCACGAGCGCTCGGTTAGGTAGTTTGTTTGGGTTTTCATAACCCAAATTTGGGTTTACATAACCTAAATAAACCCAAAACTCGACCGTTTGGCGATTAGCTCCAAAACATCTCCATTTTGGGTACAAAATAATCGAGGTAGCGGCATGTCTTGCTGCTATTTTATACAATGAAGGAAATTCAGCCCTACTCATGGTTATGAGTGAACTACAAATCGTAATTGGTAGGCAGAGCTACGGATATGCCGAGCAAATGGATCAGATGCGCGTGGCTCGGCAAAATAGAAACAGTTTATTAGAGACAGAAGAAGCTCGAAAAGCTCGTAAAGAGGAAATGCAAGTTTCAAATGAGTTGCATGAGGAAGAGGAAGGACTGCTGTATGGTGCTGGAATCGCTGATTAATCGGTAAGACACTTTATCATTTCATTAAACACATTTGACTTTGAGTTTTTCGTTTGTGAAACTTTAAACGTGTTTTTCTCGAAACGACATTTTTTTCAATTTGCGGGTATCATAACTCAAAAACTAATTGATGGATCATCCTCAAATTTGGAACCCGTTTACATAATACAATTTATGAAAACATGAATCTAAAGTTGGAAAGATTAGATTGTTTAAAACATATTTATTATTGCAAAATGCCGGGAAAAAAATGCTAAAAATCGATCATTTTTTTTCAAACACGTTCCAACATTCAATTCTCGATTTTTTTTTTCAAAATTTAAGTTCATGTTCTTAAAAACATTTCAAGAATGTATAAAAATTTGTTGGACTATTTCAGAGGCGAATTGCGAGCTGCACAATACTCGCAAATCGACAACGACGATGAGGACACGCCAAGGGACACCGCGGATTACACCTTAACTAATGCATGAAATAACTTGAAAAAATTACCAGAGATGTATGAAAATATGAATAAATTATTGTCAGAGTAGTGGAAATTTCCGTTTTTTTTTCACAATAAAAAAATCCAAAAAATCATCTAATTTTCGGTCTCCTAAAGTGGTTGCCCGCCTTAAGGATAGCGTACATTTTATTTTGACCTTACTATATGTACATGTACACATTCACTCACGCACACGCACACATATATACTCACTGCTGCATGGCCACCGTAACTCATAAATGTTTCTATGCAAATCGATGCTCTACACTCGAGAATTTATCTTTCTCAAGCAATAATTCAGTGTCAGTGGGTCAACGGGTGCGTGTGTTTCTCACTGAAGTAAAGAGAAATCTTTTCTCCATCTCCGCGAGTGGTCTGACAAGAGAAGTATGCCCGGGTCCAAACGCGTTTCTTTCGTGTACGGGAGACGAAATTCCGATATCCGGCATTTCGTGGCACACGGCTGGTCTGATCGCTTTCTTCGAGATCTAATGAAATCGAAATTCAGGTCGAAGCATTCCATATTCCAGCAGGTGAAAGAAAAAAAAAATTAACATGACGGAAATCTTGAAAATAATGACATTGAACCAAAGCGAAATAAATCGTATAATTCAGTCTTTACGGAATTTTAATTATTTGAATAATTTCAATTAGTTAATTAATTTGTATTATCTATCCATATTAATTATAACATTTGATTTTTTAAACCAATTACGAAAAGTCTCACTTTGAGATCTTTGTCTTGCAAATACAACGAATGTCATTCTTTATTATTAATCGAGTTTGAAATTGCATCGAAAGTCTGTCTGTTCCGAACTTCAGCATTGGAATAACAAATTATCCAATATACGGGAAAAAAACCTTCAAGATCACTCGAGATATACTGCACGAAGTGTCAATGGGGTATTACGACGGCAAATGTGTGTCGTATAGCAATCGAATTCCTAAGGGTAAACGAGCAGTTATAGTAAAGGCCACACGATAAGAAAAAGAGAGACGATGAAAGAGCAAAGGAACAGGAGGCAAGCCTCGAGGAAGTGACTTGCGAGTTCTTCGCTCGGGTGAAAGTGGTCTCAGCCAGCTTCTTCGTGTGTGCCACTGTAAAAATAAGACTACCGACTACTTTTGCCCGGTTCCTTTCCTATATATATATATATATATATATATATATATATATATGGCTATGTAATTTTAAATGCTACAAAATATTTAATAGAACAACAAATACATAAACGGTCAAAACAAAAGATTACAACATCTTCAAAATCGTAATAAGCAGCTATTAGTAGTTACACGCAGTCTCGGATTATAATTCTTGTATATTCTATTGTACTTCGAATCTCTTTATGCATTACAAAAGACAGTGAATAATTGGTGGTAATAAAGCAAAAAAAAAATGTAACAAACAGAATTCAATAAGTACATGTTTTGTAGCTGTTTTATTTAGTTTTTAATATTTTAGCTTTATTCTATTCTCTTTTTTAGTCGATAAAACGAGAGAATTTTTTCATTTATTTAGAAAAAAATATTAAGGGGTTACGTCGGTTTGAAAATTTCAGAAAATCCTTTTTTAAATTTTATTATCTAATAGTACAATATGTCTAGAATATTCTCCCAAAGTTTTAAGTCGATCGGAGTAAAAGTCTAGGAGAGAGAGAGCCTTTGGGAATTCCCCCCGTTGGGAAAGACCGGCCGGGAGCGACGCGGGTATACGCATTTTTCTCAAAACACTATTTTTGAAGTCGGTGGACACGATTTCTCAAAAACTAATGCACCGATCTTATTGAAATTTTGCACACTTCTTCAAAATAGCATTGACTAGTGATTGAACAAAGGATTTTTTTTCGATTACAACTAATTTTACAAGGCTATACGTAGTGTAAATTGTACCAAATATTGAACTATTTTGTTCTCTACAACTCTGCCAAAAATTCAAATTTCAATTTTTTTTTAAATCCTTCGTTCAATCACGAACTATACTTATCTAATAACAGAAAAAATTTGGTTTTTTAATTGCAGATAAAGCTATCATGAGTTATCCTGACCATCACGAGGAGGACACCTTTTTTTTAGGGGTCTCCGGAAACCAGCTCCCACCGGCTGAATTTCCCAAATTTTTTTATGAAATTTTTAAAAAATATTGTTGAAATGTTGCTCTTTTATGTGCTTAATATTTTGAATAAAATAATTTATATATTATATTTTTTTTTAATAGAGAAAATATGCTTTTTTTGCCTTCGAAATCCACGTAACCCCTTAAACATCGATAACTTATTGTATTTTTCCAACAATTACTGACCTCTACCGGTTTCGATATCGTATCGCGAAATTGATTTAAAAAAATAACATTAATCTTTTCTGAGGTATTAAGAAATTGGGAATCCGAAAAAAAATGAATGTTGATGTTAATTTTTAGCAACGTTTTCGAAGTTTTACTTCAATATTTTTGTCCGAATGAATAATTGGGTTTAAATTCGTATTTTTTTAAATTTATAACACAGCTGTCATTGTTAAATTCGATTTAGTGGTAATATTTTTTGCGCTGTAATAAGTATGGCGATCGCTGCCTGAATCAGTATATCACGAACGTGACTGTTATTCACCTTTCGCTTCTCGTTCTTTGTCACCACATACGCACCTTATATACGTATTACCTTCATCAATTGAAGGTCGTTGAGCAAGACTCGGAACCCTGACCCTTTACGCGCTGGTATAAATCGCGAAAAACTATGCTTCTGACTTTTAAATTCTGCCAAAAATTGAAAAGTAATCGAAGCTACATGAATCAGGCGATCATTTTTAGAGCAAATGATTGCGAAGAGAGAAATAGCTACAGTTTTCGTTATTGTTAGCTCGCGACAGCTAATGACAGGTGCCCTTTCTGCTGTGATCGTCCATGCGATTGACTGTTTTTATTTATCGACAATAGCTTCTATTTCGACATAACGAAACCAAAAAGAAATGAATGCCGATTGAATAAAGACAACCGTAGCGTTTGTCCTATTTGAGTTACATGAATTTGATGAGAGGGGTTTGAAAAAAAAATTTGGTTGACGTAGAGAATGCCGCTTGATTCATCCCGATATGTCAATTAGTTTTCCTGGAACGTCGAACTTGAAAAATAGTTGAAAGAGAGGCGAAAATCGATGGTCCAACTTCGAAATTCTGTCAAAAATCAAAAAATAATCGTACCTTGATGAATCAAGCGGCATTTTAAAGAGCAAACGACAACGAAGAAGATACATCGGAGTGTCAAAACGAAACAGATAAGAACGTTGGACGATTCAGTGAAGCCATTTTTTTTTTGGCCAACGTGGGAAAAAAATTTGGACCTTAAATATTTTTTTTACAAGTTCACGAGGATGTATTTTCACACCCTGAATACGACTTCATCATTCTTTTCACACAAAACCCTAAATGTTAATTCGAAGTCAGTAAAAATCCAAAATCGAGCTAACATACGTAATCTTTAATTTTATTCCCATTCAAAAGTATTACCTATGCCGCCCGACTTAATGCACCCCGTTTAAATGTGGAGTGAGAAGAAGAAAAATTGATGGGTGGCTCATTCATCAACTTTACTTTTACTCAATGTATCCATAGTGGATTTCTGATCGTTTTGCATCGGAAGAATTTTCGTTTCGGTTTCACTGGAATCGGTGGACTGCTCGCGGATGAAAATGGAAAATCAGCCTTCAGACTAAGAGGTGGTCGCACCCCTTTAAAAGCATTTTTTCTCGATAAAAAAAAACGTATCTAATAGTTTGTGATGCTCTACTATATACATGAGTTTCAACAAAATCGAAAACTAACACCAAAGTGATGTTCTTTATTAGACCGATTTGCTGAGTGGCATCCCCCAAAGAATTGCTGAATAATCCCACTCTGAAAGCTTCTTAAGTTCTCATTAAACTTGTATAAATATTTGGACTTAAGAAAATGTT
Organism: Ophion ventricosus; assembly: GCA_963932345.1. Lineage (NCBI taxonomy): Eukaryota > Metazoa > Arthropoda > Insecta > Hymenoptera > Ichneumonidae > Ophion > Ophion ventricosus. The sequence continues at coordinate 16,317,921 of OZ010713.1, forward strand.
CAATGACACCATCAATTCTTGTATAATTTAACAGTAATCACTGTAACCTGGGAATAAAAACTTTTGAATATTCTTTGATCACAATGAACATGTAACAAAACTTATTACAATAGCCGCCGCTTTTTTAACCCTTCGTGATCACACATCCAAATTCAATCGCGATGGTCACACTTGGGTCGATTCTACCCTGTCAGTTTTCAAAAAAGTATTGAGACCAAACTATCCGTCCGAAGTGGTTCAAAAAATTACAGAGCATGCTTTGAACTTTCTAGATGATGTACGAAAAATTTATTTATAATAAATAAAATGGCGACATGTTAAAAAAAATCATGAAGAGGTTAAAATGCAAAAAAGACACGTTTCGCTTAAAAAATCATAGTTCCGTGAATTTTCAACATTTTTACCTAAAAATTGGACATGGTACTCCTTAGATATGCTACTTTTGGGAAAAAATAGTAGTATAGTGCACGTTCCAAAAAAGGTATTTATTCCGACATGTGAAGAGGGTAAATTTGATGGTATGAGGATACTTCAAACTTCAGGTAAGATGGTAAATACAGTCCCATTCGAAGCCGGGAATTATTATATATTTACGCCAAAAATTGATCGACGGGTCGATTCTACTACCCAGAGTGATCACGAAGGATTAAAGAGATTTTTGAGAAAAAGAAATAAATTATCGTCAATTTAAAACTTTTTTTTTGAGGGACTTGGATAATTGATCGAGTACACAGATCAATGTACTCCTGAAATCGAATAATGAGTCATTTTTAACCACATTCTTTTCGGGGTTAAATGTAATTGCCGTGGCAAATAGACTTTTCTAGTTATATAATAGGAATTTTTGGAAGGAGAAATAAATTGATAAAAGAGTTTCTCTAATATTATCAATTTAATTCCGAAACGGGTGAATTATAAATATATATATTTAACGTTTAAATTGGGTAGGGGTTTGTCAGCGTTGTGTACGTCAAAGAGAGGAGGATGAGCTTATGTGTACAGTGGAGAAGAACATAATATGTTGCGAATGTGGTTCTCCTTGACTGGGATAATACCGCGTGACTGAGCGCTCCTACGAGTGTGTGTATGTGGCTCCAGGTCAGATTATACTAGTAATGTGCCTGTTGGCGGAGAATCATGAAAGCGAGAGGCATATATAATCGACGAATTGATCCTAAACGAGGGAATCGTTGACTCGGATTTACGGAAACCAAATATCCTCGTAAAAAGTTATATTTATTTGTTGAACATATTTCAAATTCTTTTTTTACCCGGAATAATATTTCGATGACTAAAAAAAAATAATAAAGCAAGTTCACTTCTTTGTCCCTATAGATTTCGTGAAGGGCTGTCCTTAGTTGAGAAAAAAAGTATATATTAAAAAAAATATATTAGCTTTATTCAATCGTTAGGTATGGGAATATGTGTGTATGTATATATAATTGTGGGAGTACGTATATATAATTGATTACAATTAGGAACAAAAAATACGATTATAGTTCATTTGTAACTTCAACGTGGACTGTTTTTCATGCTACATCATTGCTGATTGAAAGTAAGAAATATTGTGAACATATTTATTTGAACACAGCTAGTTTCGATACTCGCTGCGTTTAACTTCATTGTTCTGAAGCTTCAATGAATTATAAGTTGAAAGTACAACAAAAAAGTCAACTTACTATATTGAAAAATATATAGACATCTACTCTTGAAAGAACCTTTTTTCGCTTGTAGCTTTGACATTCGAATTTTTTAATTGTAGTAAAATAAAAAGATGAGAGATTTTGAGAAAAAAAATCGATAGTTAAAGTGAATGTCTGAAGTACGATAAATAGCCAAAATCAATCGGGTTTAACCTGTTTATGTTCCGCAAAGTTGTACGGCAATTATTTATTATAAAAATGGGCTTGTATATTTCTGTTAAGTCATCTCTTGCTAGAAGTTCTGGGTAAAAAAAAAATTATTTATGAGAACACGAGATGATAAAATCGGGTATGTTAATGCCCAGATATGTAGCTGTACATAGCTAGTTTTCTACATTCTTCTTGATTTCTCGTTTTTCTTTTTCTTTTTTTCATTGTCTGCTCGTCATGGATTGAAGAATCATTCAATCGATGCAGTAGTTATCAATAAGCGGAAGTTTTTATTTTTAACTATCCAATCGTGAGTTTACGGAAAAACACTGACAAAATTTTCTTCTTATCTCTCTGATCAATTGACTTTACTGCTAAGTTTCATATGGTATTAACGCAAAAATAATAAACTCGAAACATTTTTTCTATTCCTTACTTAGTACAGGTGAATGGAAAATAGAAGGAAAACAATTAAAAAAATAAATAAATACCGAGAAACGAAGTAATTCATTGAAATTAATCTGTTAGATATTATTTGCAATCATGTTCAAACGATCCATCGAAAATTATTTTACATATGCCATGAAAGAAAGCGATTTTTCACTAAATAAATTGAACCGAAAATTCGCCCACAGAGTAATCCCCATGAAAACAGTCTATGGTCGCAAAAATAAATACATTTCCATATGTTCATTACACATTTGTTACTACGAATAAAAGGCAGTTAGTGTCGCTTGCAAAAAGATAGTTAGGAAAATGAATGTTTTAAACTTTTACTACTTTTTGGAAATGTGCCGCCACCGCAATCGTGGCATCTTTAATAATTAGGTCATTAACCCCAAGCTCGTATAATCGTGCCCGTCGACGATAACAATTTTATTCGCGCGCATAGTTTCAAAATATAACTAATTAGGCACAATGATCTACTTGCCCCGCATCGTTAACTCGAAAAATTACAGAAATTGACTCCTTTCACGAACTTTGATAGATTTTCAAACATAATTTATTCTTTTACTTCCACTAGTACTATGAAATAGTAGGGAAAAACAGAATCTATTCTCCATACATTAACGCTTCGGAAGAATCGAAACAACATGATTAAAATGCTCGATTTACATTTTTCAGAAGTGAAGCGTGCCCGTGTACAAAGTTGGGAGGCCCGTCCGACCAAAGCGGAACTTTTCTACTTGTTGCTCCGATTCCGATCTCGTCTCACGGAAACGCCACAGACACTCTCTCTTTCTCTATCTCACTCTATACGAGTATAAATACATACATACACATACCATTCGTACACGTATACACGTTCACGAGTTCATCATTCATTTTTCTCGTATTCTTAGCACATTTTATATTCCAGTCTCGTTTACCTTCCGCCTCATTTCCACGCACGTTGCCCCGCATTTTCTTCCCTCGTATACATAATTGACCATAATGATAACAATGAAACATGACTCGAAACTCTCGCTTTTTTTTTCTCACCTTTAACGGCTCGCGTACACGAATAACGCATTTGTGCAATTCAATGTATATTTCTAAAACTTAAATCCCCCACCATAAAATGCTAAAATTAAATTATCTTTAACTCGAAATAAATTGTAAGCGTTTAACAAAGTGTATTTTTTTATTTTGCAAATGAATCGCAGACGCAGTAACAATTTGGGGTTTTGATTCGAGAAAAAAAATGTCATTTATATATTTATACATAAACTCACCGGAATAAAACGATCCTCTTCATTCTCGTTTCTTGATTTCTTCTCTAGTATAATTTTTCACGCGACCGAAAAAAAAAGAGAATAAACTTCTTTGAAAAATAAAATCCCGCAATACTTTCTACCGAGTCTGTCAAGTCTCTTTGCTATGCACACCCGTCGTGCACTACGCGCAACGACAACATCGAGCCTTATGCCTCCCGCGATCGGTACTGAAACTCGCGAAAGGAAGCTTCGAATGCCACACCGGTGTCGCTCGCCTCTCCTTCTTGATCCTGATGGTCGATTCCGTACACCGTTGAGGTGGGAGATACGTTTTACCACGCTCAGAACGACTAGGTCTTCGTGGTCCTAAACTCCTCTCTCTCTTTCTCTCTCTCTCTCTCTCTCTCCCTCTCTCTCTCTCTCTCTCTCTCTCTCTCTCTCTTCCTCTCTTCCTTTCTCTTTCTCTTTTTCTTCGTTAGAGTGGGACAATTTTAACCGCGCGAACACATTTCGAGAGGCGGAAGTAGCAACGTGATGTATACGTTCGAACAGTAAGAAACGATAAAATCCTCTCGTTTATTTTCTAATCACTAACGTCGATGGGAGTAACTTTCGAATTATTTTTTTCCGACATATTTTCCTTTAAATTATCAAAAATTCCACATATTTATTGGCAAAAATGAACATTGTGAATTTATTTTATGATTTTTTTTTAATTTAACAATTGCACGCATTGAGACACGCATTCATGTACTCTTGACGAAAGAAATTTGGGAAGGATTCTTTGCCTTCGATGTGAAAAAAAAAAATGATCAGACTTTGCGAAGACTGGAATGATTTTGAGCTCGAAGAGCTCTCGTCGCGCGTATTTACCTGAATGCCCGAACGGGATAGAGCTCAATTCGCATTCTCCACGTGGCTATGTTTTACAGCATTTTTTTTTCTTCTGCTCTCTTCTCCTTTTCTCATACCCGGTAGGGGAGAGTGGAGAAATGTATTGACGTAAGGGGCAAAAGCATTAGGTTTTTCCTATCGATTCTCGCATCACATTAAACAAGGATTTTCTTTTTTTTTTCTACTCGCTCTTTGCTGCTCGTCCTTTTGAGAAAAATGAATATTCAATCAATAGGACTTTGCGAAAAATATCCGGTGACCTCGAGATCTGGACCCGATATCAAGCAATCCGTTTTGGCGTACGAGAAACGTGACGAATCCCAAGATTCTTCGGTTCAATACAACTTCTTGGTAATCCTGACCAACGTCACTTGTCATTGTGCATCACTTCCATTGTGTAGGAAGCTTCGAGGCTTAATTAACATAGAATGGTTGCATCCGTATGTACATTGACGTCTATATATTCTGTATAAGCATACGAGAATAATTTTCAAATAGAAATCTTACAATCCCTAAGATATGAGAAAAGATTGATCGAAGTATCAAACGTTCAATTGATTTTATAAGAATTTTCAAACATCATAAAATTATGATAAATCGATTAGCAATTCAATCGAGTCTATCGTTTAATTTAACATAGGGGAGAATGGGGCACGATGTGTCATGGGCCACAGTGAGCCACATGTGGTTTCTCGAAGGTTTGTAGCTCGTAAATTCCGAAATTTTATGTATTGGATCGTGATTTATATTAGGTTTCGTCAAGCGTAAAAGAAAGTCGATAGCAGCTCACAAAGGATTATTGAAAATTAAAATTTGATTTGATGCTTGAAAAGAAAAAAATATTTCGCTCGCCGGGGAAACGTAAAATATAACGACACTTTCTGTAGCGGCTCTGGTTTTCGGTCTTAATCGATAGTTTTATTATTTATGGTGCACTCGGTGACTTGTGTTTTTCCATTCGTAATTTAATTAATAGTTATTTTCATCAATAATGAAATATTTTACTAGTGGGCTACAATGTGTCACCGAGTGGTGGGGCAAAATGAGTCGACTCCCAATGAGGAAACAAAGAAGTGACGACGCTCCGAAGAGGCGCAGTGTGTAACGGGCAACTGTCAACCACATGCGATTTCTCGGAGTTTTGTAGCTTGCCAAATCCAAATTTTTTGTGTTGGTCCGTAATTTATATTAAGTTTCGACTGGTCTAAATGAAAGTCAATAGCAGCTCACGAAGCATTTTTAAAAGTCCAAAATTAATTTAAGCCTGGAAAAATAAAATTTCGCTTGTCGGGAAAACGTCCAATATCGTGGGGCAATTGTGTGGAGCACAATGTGTCGTCGAGTTGTTGAGCACAATGAGTCGACTTCCAATGTTATTGGCAAATAATACCCGTTGTTAAATTATCGGTATGTATGAAAATCTGTTATCTGTGTTAGGAAAATATAAGTTTCAACCGGCTCGTTGTACCCTACGTTTCGCAACACTTGACACACTGTTCCCACCTAACTGACACATTGTACCCCACCCCTGGGGCACAATGAGCCCATCCGCAAATTTTTTTCGAACCTATTATTTTAGGATTTTTAATCTTTTTGAAAAAAATATGGTAGCTTTATTGCACGCCCAAAGGTTTATAAAATCGGTTATAAACGTTTTTTTTCTAATCAGAATACTTTCGTAAGAGTAAAAATTCGATAGAAAAAAAGTGACACACTCTGCCCCACCTTCCCCTACATCTTCTTTGGGCTAGCCTGTCTGTATTGAATTCTGTGTAATTATTTCCTTCAAAAGTAACTAGTTTTACCTGCATTTAAACAACAATTATTGGCACGTTTTTATTACAAAGATTGTCTGTTTTGAAAATGTTCGATATGCCTAATGTTCCCTCCATAGCATCATTTTAATAATATGGTTTGATCAACTGGTAAACTCGTCAAAGTTCACGCTATGACATTTAAGCCATGATACGGAAGAACCATTACCGTGCATGGTTTTTTTTTCGTCAATGTATAGCGCATGTTTTCTGTCAAAACTTTCCCCGCACTTCATAATCAAGACATACGTGTTAACGCATACAATGACGGTTGATGAAAAAAAAAAGAAGGGGCATATTAAGGATTAATGATTAGAACATCATCAGTCATTTGATCGACATGAATCATTCCAGCCTTTATTGTTAAGCATTTTGCGTAAGAAACCATTTGTTCAGTGCAACTTCCGCTTGTGAATCAATTGCCACGATAATATCTCAGACGTATTAATAATTACTGCCACGCAGAGAGGATGATAGAGAGGGAGAGAAGTAGAAACAGATAGAGAAAAATGAGGAACGCAAGGAAACGATTGTTGATATGTAAAATACGAAGATTTATGACAAATGATATACATGCACACATATACGTTCAGAAACATGCGTACAATGTATTTACAGAGTGTTACATTCGATTTGTTTCTGTATATTCATAGAACTGAGCATTCACCCTCGAGCTAAAAACGCGGTATATAATTGTACCTTGGCAAGACAGACGTGAATTCTTAAGACCAAGGTAAGTATCCGCCTCGGGGGGTCCCAATGAGGCAACTAGTTTGTACTGTATGTACTATGTTTAAATATACTTGTGTATCTCGTCTCTCAGCAAGAATCACTCGACGCTTCCTGCTTCTTCGAAGAGCTTTGAACTCTCCCCGTGACAGTGCTAGATATAACTAGTGAATAAGATTTTTTTTCTTTTAATTGTATTTTCCGGTCGACATTTTTATCGCTTGTTTGTCACTGAAATATTTGCGAATAGAAAATTTCGATTCAAGCATTGCTTTATTTTTCCAAATAGATTTTATTGGCGAAGTCATCAGGATTGCATTATTCCTGTTAAATAAATAATCGTGTTTTAATTGTTTCAAATACTGATTCTAACGTAGTAATCAAATTTTCTGAATATTTTTGCGTATACAAGAACATATTTTTTTTAATAGTTATAAATATAAATTGTCGATGAAAACCGAATCACTATAATTTGGTAAAAAAAAATCATAGGTGTAAAAAATCATAGAGCAAAAAAAACATAGGTCTTAGTTAAACTAAGCAATTCGTTGAAACCAATTTCTTAGTTTAATATCGAATTTCGAGGCGACACGAAATCTGTCTACTTTGTGATAATTATTGCACACCGCACAACTTAGTTACGATACGGCTGTAAACAGTAGGTGTTCTATACGTGAAAATAAAAGTTTTTATAAGTTTTGAGGATAAGCATTAGTTTATTATTTAAGATAGAATCAATCGTTGATTTTTTGCAAAAATGTTTAATAAATTCGTAATAATAGGTCAGAATTAGACATGTTTATTCACTGGCGCTGTTGTATTCGAACCTCATTTCAGTGAATGGACATATGGGCTCCGTTCTGAAAATTCTCAAATCGGAGCGCAAAATTATACTCATCGGCTGAAATTTTCAGAATTAATTACTGTTAAGAATCGACAATGTACACTTCATGTACATGTTGTCAAAAAATCATTTCATTCGTTTTTTTTTTTATCATTTTGGCAAGATTGAAATTTCTGATTCTCTGTCAAAACAAGCTTTGGTAGTTTTATGAGAATATCACGATGCAAAAGAGCTTTGTGTATTCTTTTACGAAATCGTAATACCAAATATAATACTCATATGTATAAGAATATTATAATTTTTGTGCAACACAGTGATCTCCAAATCTAGTATGTAATAAAAATGATTAATAAATCTTTATCTTCGCGTTCATTTACTTACCAGTAAATGAACGCGTAGATAAAGATTTTGTCGAGTGTCCATTTACTGGTAATTTCGTTCATTTACTGGCGATTTAGACATTTCACTACTTATTTATCAATTCCTCCAATATTATTTGTTGCAATTAGATCGAATATTTTTTTATACTATTAGATTAATATCTTTTGTTAGCTATAGCAATTAAAAAAATTGTTTCGATAATATTTTCATTTTACAGCCCATCTGAATCCTACCGTGTCATTGATTGTCCATTCCCTGGTAGGTTCTCCCGATTAAAGTAATGATTAATTTTTAATCGTTTTGGCTCCATTAACCCTTCGTGGTCACCCTGGGTACAATCTTACCTGGAGTTTAAATTATCCTCATACCATAAAATTTACCCTCTTCACATGTCGGAATGAATACCTTTTTTGGAACGCGCACTATCCTACTATTTTTTTCCCAAAAGTAGCATATTTAAGGAGTATCACGTCCAAATTTTAGGTAAAAATGTTGAAATTTCACCGAACTGTGATTTTTTCGCGAAAAAATGTTTTTTTTTTGCGTTTTCACCTCTTTATGATTTTTCTTAACATGTCGCCAATGTATTTCTTATAAATAACTTTTTCGTACATCATTTAGAAAGTTCAAAGCATGTTCCGTAATTTTTTGAACCTCTTCGGACGGATAGTTTGGTCACAATAATTTTTGAAAACTGCGTAGAATCGAACCAAGTGTGACCACCGAGATTGAATTTGTAAGTGTGACCACGAAGGGTTAATGATTCCGTGTTGTGTATTAGTGGTATGATCAACGTTCTACAGTGTAGTACGTAAGAAATAAAACGTACATTCATTATTGTATATTAGAAAAGAAATTAACGTTACCTTATATTAACAAATCTCGAAATGCAAAACTTGAATATTTATACAAAAACAGGCGATTCCACTAAAGTTCATTGTGAAATTATCGTTAGCCTTCCGCAGTCTCATTAGACGGCCTATCTGGCTAAACTGCACTTTTCTAACGAAGTTAGATGGGTGATTAAAAAATATTCCAAATAAAGATACAGAGTCATGAAATTAAAACATTTTTGGTTCTGTAGAGTCGAAGCCTAATTATTCGCATGGTTGAGAAACGGTCATTGACTTATGGAAGCCTTGTATCACGATCTGTTGTAGTTGAATGTAGTGCACTTTATATGCAGTTATGACTAATCTCGGACTTCCCCGGAAAGGGCGAATGCAATGTACTTTATTCGATCGTCAGCGTGACGCAACGGAGATCGAAAACAATGGTGTAGGAACAATGAAGATGGTTCGCAGGCAATTTGACCCAATTACGCGAGATAACAGTTCCGGGAGTGCATAGGGAACAGTAAATGCAAGTAGTCACGGGTTGTTTGGTCAGACCCGAACGACGGATCCACCTGACTGCTGGCGTTATAAAACTAAGCAATCCACAATATATTAATGAAATGTACAAACACACACTCCTAAACATATGCACATATATATATATATATTTAAATATAATAACACGATACATAAAGTGTAGCAGAGACGTAACCTCCTCGGTGGTAATCGTTGGTTAAATTTCCCAGAATAATTACAGTCGTGCCAGCGTACTCAGATGAAAAAAAATGTATATATGGGGAAATGCTTGAGGTATTTTGATCCATCTACATAATGATGGCTATCAACAAATCTGGCTGTCTTGATGGCGGTTGTCGACATTTTATTCTAATAGAATAACATCGAGGACCAGAGGGTGCTTAAAATTAACTCTATATAAATGAGCTTACGTTTATTCCAGAAGTGATTTTCGGGACAATGGGGTTCATGTTATGTTGAGTATGAGAACAATACATTACTATCAGGTCGGTTCTCGAAGTCGAATGTCTTAAAAATTACATTTGCCCATATATACATTCACGTATAGACGAGATACAATTGAGAAAAAGTTGGGACGCGCGGAAGAAACCGGGGAATAAAAAAACTTGGGAAAAAGAAAGTACTCTATTAGCAGGCGTAAATTCTCAGGTTATTAATCGGTCGCTAACGCAGAAAGTCTTAATTTTTTTATTAATACGTGAAATGGCTCGTGAAATTAGTCGTGGTATAACTTACGAGGAATGTCATTTTAACTTTGGGGTCAGTGGCGCTGGAATATCATTTAAATACATTATGAATCCATCTTCTTTATTTAGGTGGCACTTGATCAACACTCGTCGTAAACGTTTTGATCGAGTGTTTTGCTCGAGAGGCTGATCGATTGTCACCGTAATGAAATGGAACGCGATACCTAACGAAGGAAGATGAATCGAATAATGGCAACTGGTAGAACAAAAAAACAACTGCAATTTTTATTCTCAATATATGAAGGGTGTCTCAAAATGACCTGACATTTTAAATTGCTCGTCATTTTTTTTTTTGTGGCGAACATAGAGTACTAATCTTTGACAACTGGCATCAGGAAGTATTGAGGTTTAGTCATGCAGCACACGATCGAGCAACGCATAGAAATTGTGAAAATTCACTACAAAAATTGTAAAAATGTTGCAGAGACGTCTGGAAAAGTCCGTTGATCGCGCGCTGCGGCGATGTGAATTGGCCACCAAGATCGTGCGATTGACGTCATTAGACTTCGTTCTTTTGAGTTTTCTGAAAGGAAAACTGTATGCCAATGATCCACAGACCATTCCGGAGCTCAAGGAAACAATGGTGCCTGCACCATTAATGAAATTCGCCCGCAATTATGCCAAAATGTTACTGAAAATTTCGTCAAGAGTGAACGTTTGCAAACAGGGACGAGGCGGCTATTTATCGGATATTGTATTCCACACATAACCTCCATGTTCGTACCTTATATTAAAATGAAAATATTCGTAGTTTTCAAACAAATAATACGTTTTATTTAAAAATTAAAATGCCAGGTCATTTTGAGACACCCTGCATATATATATATATATATATATATATATATATATTATTAATTTACCACATTGCAGGGTTCAAACGTATGAAATAAAAAAAGTCCAATTCGCACGCCTCGTGGCAAAGTTAATAAAGAATGCAACGAATAAGCGATGACAATTGTCTAAAAACAATTGGGTCATTAAACGATTTTTTTTTTTTCATTGTAAAGATCATGTGTGGTTTTTAAAGCAAAGAATTTTTTTTTTTTCAGCAATTACCAACGATATAGCCCTTTGAAATTGTTGTTCTGTTCGGCTCGGCGAAAACGCGCCGAGGGCATCCGAAGTTTTATCCGAACGCTCTGTGACGTCACCGTTCGAAATCCGGTATACGAACTACTCGGGTAATACGAGTATTCTGTCAACGATGGCAACGACAAAATCGTATAAGGCTTGTTCCGTTCTTCTTTATATAAATACGACGAAAAGTGCCCCTAATAGGTATTTCCGAATGTGCCACAAGACATAAAACGTCAAAATCTGTCGTTCGATGCAGCACAACGTGTCAACCCGAAATCATCGTCCACCTATTTCTTATGTGCAGACCACTTTGATGTCAGTGCAAACGTGTTATAACATAAACTGATTGAATTTTTTTTTTAATACGTCTTTCTCAAAATGCTTATGATACGTAGCGACAATGAATGACACATTTTTTTAAGCCTCTCCTACCCTAAAAACTTTCAGTTATCCACGATCGGTAAATTACTCGAATTTGCTTTCACAAATCCACTTTCACGCATCGTTGCACGAAAATTAAACTAGTTTTCGACTTTTTCAGAATGCTCAAGATGTTTTCCAATGTAAAATGACCTCAAATTTCACATTTGTGTACACTTGCGTGTAAGCCGTATACATACCCTATTCGGTCGCGTTCGAACGATGACGTGACAAGGGCTAGCGCCGATAGCATGGCATTTCGCGCCAACATCTATAACTTTTGGCTATTCAATTATACAACATTACTTGTTTATTTCTTAAGTTTTATGGATTCTGTATTAATTTGTTCCAACTTTGAATTTGTTGAATTTGAATGGTTTATTCGTTTAATTGTTTCGTTTGTTTGGGTTAGACGGCAATAGGAACAATCGAGGGAAAGACAGTGAACAGTCACGCGCTGATCTTGAAAAAGTCAGAGGGGGGCGGGGGGGGTCAAGTCTCATCGCGATATTTTTTCCTCATTCGTTTGCGCCGTATAACGATCGGTTAATTATTGAAGGCGGTTACTCGTTGATGATCGTGTGTTCTCAAGCTCACGTCGCTGACAATACTTTCACGAGTACCGAGTCCGGCTCGTGGTGGGGCCCCTTATTACATCGGTGGGACTTAGGGGGTCAGCGAGGTAGCGAGGGGCGAAGAGAGGCCCGAGTCACGGGACTCGAAGTCACGGGACCCAGTGAAAGTGTCGGAGAGAGACGGAACAAGGCCGGGCTTCGTTCTTTCTCTTTCTTTTACTTGACGGTTGCGGTTCCCTTCTCGTTTATAGTAGTCGTGTCGCGGCTTCAAACGGTCTCGACACTCTCGCCATTCTTCCATCGGCAACCGCCAGGAGTGGAACGCGAAACAAACAACCTCGAGTCTTCCCGTACTTTACTGCCTTGTTGTCTCTGCATTTCGTCGTTTCATACTTGTATGCAATACGCAACACCTTCAAAAGGAATGAGGATATCGTACAGTCGGAATCAGACGCTCGAATTTTTTTTTTTTTTTAAATCAACTACTTATTTCAATTTCGCTTTTTTCGCGGAAATTATGTTTGTATTTGAAATAATATCTACGGAAATAATCGTCATACCGAAAAATGTGTACCTTAAGGCCTTAGGCCACTCTAGAGGCAAAAAAAAGGGCATATTGTGTGATTTTTATTTCAGCGAAATCATAAAATAAATCGGAATTACAAAATAGGGGTTTTACTATACACGTAATTGACTGTAGAAAATTATTTTTTTCACAGCGATATAAGTCAAAATGGCGCCGGTGCAGCATTTTTCCGATGACGGCTTTATTTCTGGAAGGTCAACGGCTGGACCAACAGCTCCTATAATTTTTGAGTTATGATGAGACACTAAAGTTTTTTCGATTATATATAAGAATAGCTATAGAAGTGCGTAGGATTTTTTTGATATATTGTTTTTTGTCAAAATGGCGCATTTCTAAAACAAAAAGTATAAAATGCCATGAGAAAATCGTCAGAAAATTGTTTATAAAAAAGGAACTATGCAATATAATTTAAAAAATCTTACGTAGTGCCTCAGAAAGTGTAATTCTAAATATACAGTTAAAATTTCAAGTGAATCGGTTGAAATTTGTTTGAGTTATGAGTCCGACTTTAAAAATGTAGTTTTGAGATAAACGCGTTTAAATTTAGTAGAAAGTCACGGACATGAATCAAGAGGGGTTGCACTAGAATTCGAAAATCGAGTACTTAGAGATTTTTCACACCCATAATCTTTTGGAATATAATTTTATAGGTACTAAGGTACATTTTTAACAAAAAAAATCGATTTCTGGAAAATCCTAGAGTGGCCTAAGGCCATAACCCTCCGCGGTCACCCGGGGTCAAAATGATCCTAGGCGCAACTGCAAGCCAAAATCACTATAAGTTGTTGGCGGCCACTATTTATAATAAATCGCTCATTTTTCATGATTATCGTTCTTTATTTCACTCCGAAATGGCTCTTTAGATATAAGAATAAATACCATTTTTTAAACACCCACTATGGAGCTATTTTTTTCTCAAACTATCATATTACAAGAGTATCACTCTAAACTATTATGAAAAAAAATTGAAAATTGCAAGAGTTATGATTTTTGGAGTGAAAAAGGGCTTCATTTACGCATCGAACCCTGGCTGATTTTTCTCCGCCATTTGTAAAATTCTATTAAAATATAATACCAACATTGCCACATTCTAGAATATTCAAACCAATATCCTGAATTTTTATGAGTCATTCGAAACGACACGGTCAACGTGGCAATCGTTTAAACATGGCTGGGGTCATTGCGACCCCCCGCCCCCCCCGTGACCAGCGTGTTATAGCCAGAACGTATGATCGCGAAAGTTTAAGGTATTCCTTTTCGGGAGGGCCGTATTTTGTGAGCGCATAAGCCAGAGCCCTTTCGAATCATTAGTAAATTACAGTGGCGCTTAATGAAAATAAGTTGCAATCAATCATTATACCCAACAATGAACTGGAATGAAAAATTTCGCATAAATTTTGTACATTTAGACATTTTTAAATGTTCTCTAAGAAGTCGCGGTTACGAAAATTCTTCTGCTAGTCGTATTTCTCTAAGTTTTATCATTAATATTTTCTTCAAACATTTGGTGACCTCCTGCTTTTTATGTCGTTACAGAATCTTTAGAATTTTTTACATCCTTGGAGCAGTTTATATCAGAGATCTAAAGTCATTTAGTATATAAATTATCCGATAGAAATATGGCATGAATGTCATCTCAATAGAGTGTGCATAAATTAGACGATTTTTAAAGTCGTAATTTTTTGTAACTTTTTTACTCCGGTAACTTGGCTTCAAATTTTTAAAGTACATCCCAGTATACTGGGATGTACTTTTACTTAATTTCCGACGAAAACCAATGAATTGTTAAATATTCGAGTTCGCGAAAGGAATACCTTAATCGCGCACTATGGAGACGCATTATCCCTTTTTTTTTTTAAATAAATTATAAGTAAGTCTAAATTTTACGGAAATATTGTATCGAAGAGAATTATTTATCGATAAAATTTTTCACACACGTATGGAAAATATACGTATCCACGGAAACTAACGAACATGATAGTAGAAATGGTGTTTTTGTTGAAATTGAAGTTTAGTTCGATGATAAGAAATTGAGGAGCTCGATCTTGAGTTTTGGTACACACGCGACCGGACTGTACATTCCTTCTTCTGTAAACTCTCGCCGCATATACGCTACTCACTTTTATACACACAATGCAGCTGCGACACACGAGGGAGCCGCTGATTACAATATTCAAAGATGCCCAATTGGCGTGTAGTTATGCAAAACGGAGAGAAAAAAAAACGAAACGGAAACAGAGACAGAGGTGAAAATGAGTAAAGTTTATTCAAGCTGTGTATAAACGTAAATATACAGTCGATCGAAAATTTGCATTCCGCATTCGTTTCGGTCACTTTGCAACCCAGTGTTTACAAATTTACATACATCTGTAAGATCTGTACTCTACTGCTTTTTTCTTTTGCATGTACTGGGGTTTCGTAAATATTCTTGAACAAAATGGGTTTGTCTGCAAAGCTGATTATGATCCAATTTTTATTCAAGTCTTCAATTGTAAGGAACAATAATATGCCATGATGCCATTATATCAATATATAAGAATCAATCTCAAATGATCTTTACTTAATATATATAATATATTGAATACACAATATACAAGCAATGTATACTTAATGTTTATAATAAATTATATTCAATTATATATATGTACAAATATATACATTTATCAACCAATTCCGCGAACCGGCGAACTTTAAACGCGTTTTTCTCAAAAATGATTTTTCAAAATCGGTAACCACGATATCTCGAAAATCACTGCGACGATCAACTTCAAATATTACAAGCTTCTTTCACATATCGAAAAGCAGTGAACGAAGGAAATTTTTTTTCGATGCACACTTTTTATCTACGGAAATAGAGCCTTTTTTCACCGAAAATCCATACTTTTACTTTGGACTGCGATGATTTTTTCGAAAATCAATATTTGATTAAATCCTTCGTCCAACCATCAGATAATTCGCCATGCAAAAACTAAATGCGTTCGTTTTTATTTATTTCGGATGGTTTATTTTTATAAATCACTGCATCTATAAATATTTTTTAATACCAAAGTTGTAAAAGATACTTCAAACCATAATCTTTATGGTGAAAAGAATTATTTGCAAACATGTACGCGTTTTCCCAGAAAAATTCACAAAAAATCCTCTTTTTCCCGGCAACGAGCTAGGTGTGACCCATTAAAATTCTTCATTAAAATATAACATTTCAAAATATTCTCTAAACATTTCAACTCGAACCGTTCAAAATTGAGGGGAATTACGGACATTTATAGGTAGGTTTTGCGAACTGGCGAACTTTAAACGCGTTTTTCTCAAAATTGTTTTTTTCAAAATCAGTGACCACAATATCTCGAAAATCACTACGACGATCAACTTCAAATATTACAAGCTTCTTTCACCTATCGAAGAGCAGTGAACGAAGGAATTTTTTTTTTTTCGATGCACAGTTTTTCTATTCACAGAAATAGAGCCTTTTTTTAATCGGAAATCCATATTTTACTTTGGACTGCGACGATTTTTTCGAAAATCAATATTTGATTAAATCCTTCGTCCAAGCACTAAATAATTCCATGCACAAACGAAATGCGTTAATTTTTTTTTTATTTCGGATGATTTGTTTTTATAAATCATCATATCTATAAATATTTTTCAATACAAAAATTATAATAATTGTAACAAAAATACACAAATTGTAATGATTTTAACGATAATTTGAAAACGCGTGCTGGTTTTCAAGTGATTTTTTCTCACCATAAAGATTATGTTTTTAAGCATTAAACCATAATATTTATGGTGAAAAACAAATTTGAAAATCTGCACGCGATTTCCCAGAAAAATTCACAAAAAATCCTCATTTTCCCCGGCAACGAGCTCGGTGTAATCCGTTAAAATTCTTCGATTCTAATCCTCTTGCTTATCATCACTGAAAGAAATCGATTTCCGATTATCATGCCAACATCCTGTGCCTTACCCGTAATCGATATTTTTTTCTTCAATTAAGCAAGAAACAAAAAAAAAGAAATATTGTCTTTTTATTATGACCGAGACTGCTTGGAATTTTGGAATCACGTCGCCCTCGACACTTTACTGTCCAACGAGCGCGAAATTACGACACTTTGCGTTCTCGTTTCGTCGACTCCAAAGGAGTAATATCGGCGACGGGTGAGAATTCATAACGATTGCGTACGATAAACGAGGCTGATAGCTCGAACGAACGATAATGAACGCGATGACGTCATCCTTTACGAGCCAACAGTAATTATCGGGGTCTCACCGCGCACTCCTCGCCCCGCAGATTAAACTCGTGAGCAGCATGCCACGCAAAACTTTCTTCGCGATCTCTACGAATTCCTTGCGTGCTGATCGATGCACGAAACACCTCTCCCGTATTATACGACCAGTATTACCCCGAGGATACAATAAGAAGAAACAAACAAAAGAAAACAGCTAACCGCTATCATATTATACACGTCCGGTATGAAAAACGTGGGAAATCGATTCGTTTGATTCAACCGTATGTTTGACTGAACATGGTTATTTGTAAGTTACTAAATAGATTGAGCAATATTTGCTCGAGCAAGCAAAGCACGACAAGCGGAAAATCTTGTACTTCTTGAACCGAATCCACGTAGGTTATATTTTACCATTTTTTGAACCGTTTTTACAAGTACCATGTAGGAAGGTAAACATTTGAGCCTGTACACGTGAAAATTCATCGAACTCGGGTTATTCGATACGAATAAAATTCAGTACAATCGAATAAAATTATTGTGTAAATCCTATATATTAGATGAAGTAAAAAGTTCTGAGCATTTTTTCGCGTTATTTCGACGATGAAATTAACATAGAATTATCCGATTTAGATAAAATATGCGCCGTTTTGTTCGATAACTTTTGTCCATTTTGAAGGCAATTTCATAATTCCGCGATTGAAGAAGTCCTCGTCCCTATTGGTAAAAAACTTGACCAGCTCATATTCACAAGCCTGTCTTGAGGCCAGTTTTGTACCATCAAGAAAATTTTGCAAATGCTTGAAAAGGTGATAATCGCTTGGTGCCAGGTCTGGACTATACGGCGGGTGCGATAGAACCTCCCATCCAAGCTCTCGGAGCTTCTGGCGCGTCGTTAAAGATGTGTGCGGCCTGGCGTTGTCTTGATGGAACACAACACCCTTCCTTTTGGCCAATTCTGGCCGCTTCTGGTCGATCGCCTGCTTCAATCTGGTCAGTTGTTGACAGTAGAGGTCCGAATTGAGTGTTTTGCCCGATGGGAGCAGCTCATAGTGGATGATTCCCTTCCAATCCCACCAAACACACAGCAAAACCTTCTTGGCCGTTAATCCGGGCTTGGCGATCGTTTGGGCCGGCTCACCGCGATTGGACCACTATCTTTTTCATCGCCAGTCACCATCCGCTTCACAAATGGGTCGATTTTGTTACGTTTCAGCAAAGAATCGCAGGCATCAATTCGGTCCAAAAGGTTCTTTTGCGTCAATTCGTGTGGCACCCATACATCGAGTTTCTTATTGAGACCAGCCTTATGCAAATGGTTCCAAACGGTTTTCTGGCTAATCTTCAGTTCCTGGGCAATGGAATAAGTGCTCATATGCCGGTCCGACTCGACGATTTCCATGATTTTATCGACATTTTCGACGATTGGCCTACCAGAGCGTGCCTCATCTTCGACGTCCATATTACCAGAACGGAATTGTTGGAACCACCGCTTTGCAGTTGCATTCGATACTGTATTGGGTCCATAAACAGCACAAATTTTTTTTGGCCGCCAACTTCGCCTTTTCACCTTGGTCGTAGTGGTACTGAAGAATGTATCGAATTTTCTCTTTTTTTACCTCCATTTTGGAACGCTGTAACACACAACTGGCTTCACCAAACACAAAACTGTCAAAGAACTTTTTTTGAAGTGTAATGTCACTTTTAAAACGCCGTATAGTATGACCCGATGCGATGTATACATCGTGAGATATGGCTCATTAAAGACATCTAGCGGAAAACGCTCAGAACTTTTTTACTTCACCCAATATTTATGGGTTACTGATTTGGAGTTATCGGAATTGTACATATACGAACTTAGAACTGTTTAAATGTTGAAATCACCAAATACTCAAATCACCAAATATAGAACAAATTTCAGAATGGAAACCGTAGTCATAAGCAGACAGCAAGCGAAACACTGAACAAAGCTCGATCCAATGGAAAAGTAACATATTACCTATCTGAGAATCGCTTATTCTAGTACCGCCTCCCTTTCTCCGTATCCGCCATACGAGCTCTACATTCAAATAATGCGTTCCCAATGCAAATTTGTTTGGCGTAAAATTCGATTTACTACCAAAGCACTACCTTGCAGAGAATAAAAATCGATATTAATCCTTCGTGGTTACCCTGGGTAGAATCGACCCGTCGATCGATTTTTGGCGTAAATATATAATAGTTTCCAGCTTCGAATGAGACTGTATTCACCATCTTACCTGAAGTTTTAAGTATCCTCATACCATCAAATTTACCCTCTTCACATTCCGGAATAAATACCTTTTTTGAAACGCGCACTATGCTACTATTTTTTCCCAAAAGTAGCATATCTAAGGAGTATCAGGTTTAAATTTTAGATGAAAATGTTAAAAATTCACGGAACTATGATTTTTTTGGCGAAAAGGTGTCTTCTTTGCGTTTTCGCCTCTTTGTGAATTTTTTTTGACATGTCAACATTTTATTGCTTATAAATAAATTTTTCGTACATCATCTAGAAAGTTCAAAGCATGTTCCGTAATTTTATGAACCACTGCGGACGGATAGTTTGGTCACAATACTTGTTTGAAAACTGACTGGGTAAAATCGACCCAAGTGTCCGAGAGTCCGAGAGTCAGGGCTATGAATTGGATCTTTTCAGAATCCTCATAAATTGGACCAATTTTCCTACTACAGGGGCCAGTTTCGGTAGAACATTTCTCTTTATAAATAAATTATGAAAACATAGGGAAATAAATTATCGGACAAATGTTATTACAAATTAATTTTATTCGAAGAACTCATTATGACAATTATGAAGATTACATTTCCATGCGAAAGCTGCATCATCGGGCTACATCTTAAAAAAAATAAACTGCATATGGTAAATAGTTTTTTTAATTCGTTTTTTTTTGTACCGCTGGAAACCGACTGTTCAAAAGTATTGAAAAAAAATCATACCTTTGGAATCGTTGAGAAACGGATCAACCTGTACATGATCTTTTTGGTTGGAAATTATCTTGGCTACGCCCCCACTTCGTTTGAACCACGACTTTTGGACCACCCTGTATATGTGTTCATAAATATGCAAGAAATATTATGACACTGCTGCCAACGTTTGACTACCCGTATTACACGCTTTTTTAGCAACAACGGCGA
The DNA here is from genome assembly GCA_963932345.1 of Ophion ventricosus. NCBI lineage: Eukaryota > Metazoa > Arthropoda > Insecta > Hymenoptera > Ichneumonidae > Ophion > Ophion ventricosus. The sequence goes on from OZ010713.1 coordinate 16,338,310, forward strand.
AAGTATTTATGTGTTATTTGTTTGTGGATCAGTAGATTTTCGGTGAAAGTAGCTCCTATGACTGTCGTTTCGTTCAACCGCGTGTGAGGCGGTATGGCCGGTGTTGTAAGAATCTCTTTTGTCAGTCAAAAATTTCTACAGGCCCGTGAGAATTGTTTTTTTTTTGTTGCCCTTGACAGCGAGGCAAAAAGTGAAGGAAGATATGGACTATAAATCGATGTTAATAGTATACGAATACGTGTCAGTGTGTCGGATATTGTGTCAGTATAATGCAACGGCCATACCTATTAGTCTTGCTCGCACCGAAGGATTACTCAACCAAATTATTGTTGTGTGTCTATAAAAATGAACGCAGAGACGAAACGTATTCAATTTAGCAATTATCGAGCAGAATTTCTCGTACGTCGATAATCAGAAACAGAAAACAATGGACATAATAATTTTGAGAAAATAAAGTTATTTTACAAACCTCAACAATTTCAACGTAAGATATAAAGATACACGTTTGTCTCCAAATCTAATGAAATACATTTTTCAATTTTTCCGTTGACCACTTTTAATTATTATTATTTCTGAAACTTCTTTTCTATGATATTTTGAATATTGCTGTTTTTTTTTAGAAGTGGGTCGCATTGAAATGGACTTTAAAGTTTATGTAAATAGTATTTTCAACACGATTGTGCATAAGGAAAAGGTGTACGAGATGATCCCCCTAAGGGAGAATGCTCGTAATTTCAAAGATATTCAACATAATTAAGATCTGAAAGCGTTTCCAGATATTTTTCCCACCAGTTTGAAAAGAGGGTCCTACTAGACGATTTATATATCCGCCGTTTTTTTTTGCATATTTGTTCATAAAACTATAAAGTATGTGTGAAAAACAAACATTATTTTATATCTAATAAACGCGTCAATTTTTGTAATTATTTTTATACCTCTTTTTCCGAGCGCCAATGTGGTGTAACCCCTTAATTTAAAGATCACACGAAGAATCCTAATCCATACATTCGTTCATAATAATTCTATGACCAAAAACTAGCATTAGTACTTTCTAAAAAAACAGCAACGTTGGAAAATTTCACGTTATGAGGCTCGTGAATAAATACCAAAAAGTCGACAATACTGGTGTTATTAATTATTAATTAATTGAATGACCAGTAATATTTCTTCTCTTCAAATCCACCATTAACCGTATACTCCCTCTCTTTGGAAAGCCTCCATTCACCATTTTTTTACCCGTAGTACTTGACTGACATTACTGCGACTACTTTTCATCGATTAGCGATATTTTTTATTGGAGGTAGTTATATCGCGAATCCTCCTTCGACTTTACTTCCTATTTGCTCGAAATCTTGCAGGAAAATGCACACTTGAAAGTTCCATTAATGCCAACAATTATGGGGAAGTTGACAATTTGTTTACTGATTTGTAAGAAAGGCATATTTAAAGCAAATCTAAAGGCAAATCTAATGACCGCAATTAGGACTAATAATTTGGGATGTCATTTATATCGAATGTGAATAGCATGCGTGAGCAAACGACTCAACATAGAGTCTGCGAAGAATTCGATGAGGACACAAGGACGTGCAGAATAAATAGAATGACGTACGAATACGGAGTCACCCACTTTTATTTGCTATTGCCAACAGGGTGTGCGTGTGGGTGCGTGCGAAAGAGTGAAACAGAGACAGAGAGAGAAAGAGAGTAAGAGAGTATTGCGATTGATGACGATATAGATGACATTGATGACGAGAGAGAGAGAGAGAGAGAGAACGAAAGAAACGCAATTTGCGATTGAAATCGGTTCAAGGCCCAATCCACCGACCGATGGACTCGTAATCGTGCCTTGGATAATCATAGTGGGTCTTCTTTCGGAAGCTGTGCACGTTCTAGTCGATTTATCCGTTATCACCCTTTCAAATGACTTTACTAACGTTTTATTTCAATTTTTATTTCAAATATTTTATTTTTATTTTATCAATTATAGAACATTTAATTCGATTATAGGACATCGATATAATACGCAAAAAAAGATGAAAATACCATTCTGGACTTAAAAAATATAATACGCAGGATTTTTTTTTGTGACATACACCTGCGGGTAAATATTGTGGATTAATATAAGCTCGAATACATACATGCATATACCTCCATTACACCTTTCTCTGTTACATCACGATACACCGATTATCCCACACCCACATCGTATCGAATACTTACGTATGCGATAATTTTTACAAACGAAGAATTAGACAAACGTTGCGTATCCTCGTGTACTCTTTTTCCACTTAGTACACGATATCATTATATTGCGGCATGAGAGAATCATGGATTTTTCACAATTATCTACATTTGATCAGAGCCACATAAATCATGGAATTTATTTGATATTGCACAGAGAATTTCGGTGCATGAGATACACTTTTGTTATTTGTTAAATATCTGCATTTTCAGTACAGTTTAATGAAATTCACGGTGGATTGATTATTACACAACTTTACAATTATTATTGCGGTTATTGATTAAATATTGTGCGTTTTCGTATTTTCATCCGAAGACATTCTATCCAAGATCGAACATTTAATTGTTGGAACAAAATTAATATCGTATCGATAATTGTACACATTTTTGTCACTATTGCACACAAGGGTGGCAAGGTGGATACTTTTCACTAAAATATATACACGGAGAGAATTAAAAAGTAATTTTTGTCGTGAATTTCACGGTAAAAATTACCGTGATATATTTCAATGTGGTGACAAGTGAGAAAAGCATAATAATTCGTATGCGACAAGTTTTTTTTAACTCACGTTACAGAAAATTTCAAATACGTAGCTAAAATTTTACTATACAAGAAGGGTAGCGCGCACGATAACTTTTACCGAGAGCACAATACATTTTCCTATAACACTCATTAAATTTTATAATAAATCTTAAAATAACTGTTATAAAGACGATACTTTTTTATAGACATTTTTGAAAGGCATAAAATAATAAAATGCACAGTAAAATTTCGCTGATATTATATATTTTTTAAATTTAAGTTTTGCGTATTTTGTTACACATCAAAATTTACTAGAAAATCTGGTAAAATTTTCTATCTGAAGAAGAAATTTTATTTTATTTTCGTGAAAATCTGTGTTTTACTCAGTAATAATAAGCGAAGTTTCAGGGTTGTCATCTGGTTACCGTTACTGGACGGTAATTTTTAACATTTAATTCTCTCCGTGTATATAAAACCGTTCCGTGACTAACTGACAGACAACGCACAGCCTAAACTACTGAAGATAGAAACATGAAATTTGGTACGTATGTTCCCTAGTGGGTGTGCAGGTGCACTAAGACAGGATTTTTCGAAATTCGATCCATGAGGGGGTGAAATGGGTAAATTTAAAAGTTTGTATGGAAAAAAGTATTTTTTTGGTCGGATTTACTTAAAGCTTTGCATAAACACTCTACAATAAAATGAATGAACCATATACTCAGCATATCCCAAAAATTCAACCCTTAAGGGGTTACAAGGGGGTAGAAAAGTTTGTGTAGAAAAATATATTTTTTTGGTTGGGTCGACTTGAAAAATGGCATAAGTACTCTACAATACAATTAATGGAACACGTATTTCAATATTTTCCAAAATTTAACCCTTGAGGGGTTGCAAGGGGGTGGAAAAGTTTGTGTAGAAAACAATATTTTTTTGGTCGGTTTTACTTGAAACTTGGCATAAACACTCTATAACGAAAATAATAAAACATGCATTTCAGTATTTTCGAACATTCAACCCTTAAGGTGTTGGAAGGGGATGGAAAATTTTGTATAGAACAAAATATTTTTTTAGTCGGATTGACTTGAAAAATTGCATAAAATCTCTACAATACAAATAATGAAAAACGTATTCAATCATTTCCCAAAATGTAACCCTTAAAGGGTTGCACGGGCGTGGAAAAGTTTGTGCAGAAAAAAATATCCTTTTGGTCGATTCTACTTGAAATTTAGCATAAATACTCTACGATGCAAATAATGCAACGAATATTTCAGCATCTTCCAAAATTCAACAAGATTGAATTTGAATTTTGGTTTTTTTTCTTCTTAAAATATAAAACTATTCCTTGACTGACTGACTGAATGACAGAAAACGCACAACCTATTTTTGCTGTGCGTTAGATTTGAGGGAAGATTGTTTCTCTCACGGTCAATTTTACGTAGCTTGCTCACGCGTAAGTTCGCCCACGGGCCTGGTGATATTGTTGCCGTCCAATAAAAAAAAAACGAAAAAATATTGTTTATAAGAAAATGCTCTGAAAAGGAATCTAATATTTACACTCCCACGGCGTCATAAATTCCACGCGGAGGAAGTCACGGGTAATAAATATATCCTCATATATATATTTTCGAAAAATAAATTCATTAAAAAAGAGACCCCCACTAATTTAAGTTGGCGAAATCAGAAAAGTCATCGATTAACAGACCAACTTAACCTTCTCCGTTTAAAATCAAAGTTTATCTCCGAAATCTGCACGGACGAAGTTGCGGGTAAAGGCTAGTCTCATTGATAAAATTTTTAAGAATTTATTAGCCTCGGTCATGTCATTGAAGTTTGCATCGTTGGAACGCAACGAAAGTTCAATAGATCGAACTTTTTTTTGGCATATTTAGTGTAAAAAAAACACTTGACCGTTTTTTTAGGATCATAAAAAATCGACAGCCTACGTTTGGACGATAAGAATTTAAATGATAAAAAAAAATGAAGAAATTTCAAAAATAAAAAAGAATTTTCGTTGCATTCCAACGATACAAACATCAACACGATCATTGGCCGGCAAATCCCGGAAGTGCAAATGATTTATTCGTTTATTCGAAGCGTGAACTGTTATTAGCCGTTCAAACTCTCAAATCTTGAGTCATATGTGTATTCGTGTGCAGGGATCAGATTAAAGTGGCATGTAGTGAATGTGGGAGATTGGGGGAGTAATATCGTTGAAGTTGATAAATAAACGGACCAGGAACAGCGTCGAACGAGTGATGTAGCCTCTCGGGCTTTTATCTCCTGCTCGCATATACACGTCGAAATATATACAAGCCGTGCACTGACCCGCTTTCCGCCTTTAGACATCCTTGTTTCATAACCCAACAAGCCACGAGGACTCGCACAATCTGTACAGCATACTATGTGGCTCGAGCGATAGCGGCACCTTGCAATTTTCAGCGCGAGAGTGCATCAACGCAAAGCGAATACTCATATTCTTTTTCGTTATTGTGCATCTTCCTCCTTTACTTTTTCTCGCCGGTACATTAAGAGCATGTACAAGGTCAACGTAACCTTACAAATTTTCGAACTGAGTTTTCTCATAGATGGTTGACTTTTTGTTTTTAGGAGGAACAAAATCATCAGGCTCTGGATAATTTCCTGATGCAGAGTTTGACGATTTTTCTTTTGCCCTAAATATGATTCATCTTTGAGAAGTCTCAGTTCGAAAAATTTAGCTAACTCTCTCGCACTTATAGGTCACGTGCATTGGCGTTTTTATGACAATCATCTTTTTTTTTTTAAATAAAATTTACATATAGTCGATAATCACGTAATTCACATGGAATAGGAAACTTGATTTGACCACACGGTCATGTTAACATTAATATCAAACTCTAGCAATACCTTAAAAAATAATCAACTAATTTTTCATCATGCTTTAATCCAGTTACCAGTCTTGAAAAAATTACTTTCGGTAGGTACTCAATGACATGAGTGTTAGGTTTCTATTTTTTTTTGCAAATCGGTCCAACATTTTTTCAGCTGGAATTTTTTTAACAATGTCATTCTCCATTTCGAAGTGGTCGGAAAATCATGAGTGATTTTACGGAAGCCATACCAAATGATAAAAAATAAAACTTACTGCAATTTAAAATGAGAGAAAAACATTGATTACAAAAGATATTTCAAACAATGATTAATGAGACGAATGGAACTGCTTTACTGTTTTATCAACTATTGTTTTAAAGTTTGATTTTCTGCTTGATAATTGTATTCGTATATCTGGGGCAGCATCCATTCTAGACCTACATTTATTTTTCGGGTAGGCATAAGCGAAAAAGCTAATTAAAAAAAAGGGAGCAAGATTAGGATTGCGTTTTTGGTAACTTCAGGGTATTCACCTTCAACACTAACCCAAAACTGGAAACATTGATTACAAAAGATATTTCAAACAATGATTAATGAGACGAATGGAACTGCTTTACTGTTTTATCAACTATTGTTTTAAAGTTTGATTTTCTGCTTGATAATTGTATTCGTATATCTGGGGCAGCATCCATTCTAGACCTACATTTATTTTTCGTGTAGGCATAAGCGAAAAAGCTAATTAAAAAAAAGGGAGCAAGATTAGGATTGCGTTTTTGGTAACTTCAGGGTATTCACTTTTAACACTAACCCAAAACTGGAAACATTGATTACAAAAGATATTTCAAACAATGATTAATGAGACGAATGGAACTGCTTTACTGTTTTATCAACTATTGTTTTAAAGTTTGATTTTCTGCTTGATAATTGTATTCGTATATCTGGGGCAGCATCCATTCTAGACCTACATTTATTTTTCGGGTAGGCATAAGCGAAAAAGCTAATTAAAAAAAAGGGAGCAAGATTAGGATTGCGTTTTTGGTAACTTCAGGGTATTCACTTTTAACACTAATCCAAAACTCATTAATTGACACAGACTCAAACGTGTGTTTTAGTGCGGACGAGCTCTGAACATCTATCAATGATTCATATTCCAGTACGGTTAGCATGGCAGGTTTACTTTTATTGACAAATGGATTTTGTACCCACTCGTTGTCATTATCAAAATAATTCGGGAAGTAATCTGATAAAGACTTCAGCAGGCTTACTAAATGTCCCATTATAATCTTTTGGATTTCATTTCGTAATTGTAACTCATTTTCTTTTAGAAAATTAAATAAAAGTGGAATACATTCAACATTGCTATTTTGAAGGCACGTATGCCAATTTTTTTTTTTGTAGCTAAAATATACCAATGCTTTGATGACAAAAACTTACTAATTCGCGGAACCCCGGTGTTCCCCACGGAACCCTTGGGTTCCGCGGAACACAGTTTAAGAACCGTTGCCTTAAGGTATTCCTTTTACGAACCCGAATATTGAACAATTAACCGATTTTCGTCGAGAATTAAGTAAAAATACATCCCAGTATACTGGTAAAATTTCAAGCCAATGCTTTAAGCGAGTAAAAAATTCTGAAGATTCCGTAATGATAATAAAAACCGGGGGTCACCGAATGTTTAAGGCGGGCAACCACTTTAGATGCTTCAAAAAATCATTTTTTTAAATTTCATAAATCGTTAGCAAAATATCTTAAGAATACACCCTGAAAATTTCAAAACGATGTTCGGATCCCTTCTAACGGTATGTATATAGATGATAAAGACTCTCCGCTCGACTCCCAAGCGCGCTCAGGTATCCACGAGCGCTCAATTAGGTAGTTTGTTAGGTGGTTTGTTTGGGTTTCCATAATCCAAACAAACCCAAACTCGACCATTTGGCGATTAGCTCCAAAACATCTCCATTCTGGGTAAAAAATGATCGAGGTAGCGGCTTTTTTTGCTGCTATTTTATTCAATGAAGGAAATTCAGCCCTACTCATGGTTATGTATAAACTGCAAATCGTAGTTGGCAGGCAGAGCTACGGATATGCCGAGCAAATGGATCAGATGCGCGTGGCTCGGCAAAATAGAAACAGTTTATTAGAGACAAAAGAAGCTCGAAAAGCTCGTAAAGAGGAAATGCAAGCTTCAAATGAGTTGCATGAGGAAGAGGAGGGACTGCTGTATGGTGCTGTAATCGCTGATTAATCGGTAGGACACTTTGTCATTAGATTAAACACATTTGACTTTGAGTTTTTCGTTTATGAAACTTTAAACGTGTTTGTCTCGAAATGACATTTTTTGAATTTGCGGGAATCATAAGTCAAAAACTAATTAGTGGATCATCTTCAAATTTGGAGCACGTTTACATAATATAATTTATTAAAACATGAACTTAACGTTGGAATGATTAGATTATTTAAAACATATTTACTATTGCAAAATGCCGAGGAAAAAATGCTAAAAATCGATCATTTTTTTTCAAACACGTTCCAACATTCAATTCTCGATTTTTTTTTTCAAAATTTAGGTTCATGTTCTTAAAGAACATCTCAAGAATGTATAAAAATTTGTTGGACTATTTCAGATGCGAATTGTGAGCTGCACATTTCCCGCAAATCGACAACGACGATGAGGACACGCTAAGGGACACAGCGGATTACACCTTAATTAATGCATGAAATAACTTGAAAAAATTACCAGAGATGTATGAAAATATGAATAAATTATTGTCAAAGTTGCGGAAATTTCCGTTTTTTTTTTCACAATAAAAAAAAACCAAAAAATCATCTAATTTTCGATCTCCTAAAGTGGTTGCCCGCCTTAAAGAAAATATTAATGATAAAACTTAGAAAAATGTCACTAGCAGAAGAATTTTTGTAACCGCGACTTTTCGGGGAACATATAAAAATGTCTAAATCTACAAAATTTATGCGAATTTTTTCATTCAAGTTCATACACGGAGAGAATTAAAAAGTAATTTTTGTCGTGAATTTCACGGTAAAAATTACCGTGATATATTTCAATGTGGTGACAAGTGAGAAAAGCATAATAATTCGTATGCGACAAGTTTTTTTTAACTCACATTACAGAAAATTTCAAATACGTAGCTAAATTTTTACTATACAAGAAGGGTAGCGCGCACGATAATTTTTCCTGAGAGCACAATACATTTTCCTATAACACTCATTAAATTTTATAATAAATCTGAAAATAATTGTTATAAAGACGATACTTTTTTATAGACATTTTTAAAAGGCATAAAATAATAAAATGCACAGTAAAATTTCGCTGATATTATATATTTTTTAAATTTAAGTTTTGCGTATTTTGTTACACATGAAAATTTACTAGAAAATCTGGTAAAATTTTCTATCTGAAGAAGAAATTTTATTTTATTTTCGTGAAAATCTGTGTTTTACTCAGTAATAATAAGCGAAGTTTCAGGGTTGTCATCTGGTTACCGTTACTGCACGGTAATTTTTAACATTTAATTCTCTCCGTGTAGTTGGGTATAATAATTAATTGTTACTTACTTTTTTATCAAGCGCCACTGCAATCTACTGATGAGTCGAAAAGGCGCAGACTTACGTGCCCACAGAAAACGGCCCTCCGCAAAAGAAATACCTTAAGGCCTTGGACCTTGTCTATTTTCTTACGATACCCAGGTGACCAGAAACCAAATGATAAAAAAGTATTTTAGCAAATTTGCTTCTATGCTGTGTAATGATTTTTCCAAAAACCAAACACTAGTATTTTATTGCCTTTCGAAAAAGTGAGGTGTTCAAATTTGCAAGAATCTATGATATTGTGCTTGTGTTCGACGAACTTGAAGTCTTCAAAATTGCTATTCAAAGTGAGAAGAAAAACATTCATTTACAAGAATAATCAGAGTGTATAATGTGGTACTACACGAGCATCATTGTTTTCTCAAGGAGGGAAATTCAATTCTGGATTCAGTCTTGTACAACGATGTAATAACTGTAAAAATATATATATATATATATTGGTTTACCTGTCGTGTCTTGACGAGGTCATCGGCCATTTTTCTCCCTCTTGTGTATACATTTCTCTTCTCTTTCTATCTCTCGTTTCTCTCCGCGTGGATGAAACGATCATTCCGCTTCCGGTCTCCGGAGTTGCGAACACGAGATTCCAATTGCTCCGTACGGTAAAAAATTATGTACCGAGATATCATCTATGGTCATATCACTCGCGGTTATAATGTTTTCTTAAGAATCCTCCCTATAATTACAATGTATATATAAATACGGGATCTTCTAGGTCAAATCGACATGGCCATGACCACGTACACATTTTTTTTTCCTTCAATTTTATTAAAATTTTGTTCTTTCACATCACAAGAGTTTGACAAAACCATTGTATAATTATTTATAAATTTCTATCGTTGCTTTGCTTCTTCGTCGGTAATTACGTTTTCAGCTGCAGCATGTTATCGATTTCTCGATCGATCTTTTTTCGTCAACCACTTGCGGTGAGCTTGTATCTGGATAAATTAATAACATTTCTTTATTTCTCGTATTCTCGTCGATATTGTTTTTAATCGATAACGAAGCATTCTTGTTTCATATTTTATTATTCAATGTTATCAAAATTATTATCGAAAATTAAATTCAATTAAGGTGTTAATCCACCTTGGCGCTCGGAAAAGTTGGTATGAAAATAAAAAAATATTTTGACCCGACTAATAAATATATAAAATAATGTTTATTTTTCACAAATACATTATAGTTTTATGAAAAATTAAAAATAAAAAAAAAACGAATAAATTTAATTGAAAAATGGCGGAGATATTTCTCCTAGTGCCACCCCTTTTGCAATCCTTGCCGATGGTGGAATTTTTTAGGATCGAAAATACTTTTAAAGATGAATATAGGGGGTCTGATTTAGCGAGATGTCACACGTAACTAACGCTACCGCTATTCCACTGCGGGTGGCGGACCCCCATCCAAAGCAGGGTGGGGGACCTGCAATATGCTAAATGCCTGTGATTTGTTGAAAAATGCTGCATTACATGTAGAGTGATTTGTGGTTAGAAGTTTTAAGTTTCAATTTTGGTGTGTATATTACAATGTTGGTGGGTTGGGTTTGTAGGGAATTGTCAGGATTTGGCGGGGTTTGTTGAGGTTTGTCGAAGTTTGTCGGGGTTTGTCGGGATTTGTCGGGTTTTGTCGGGGTTGGTTGAGGTTTGTCGAGGTTTGTCGGGATTTGTTTGCGATGGATGGATGGATGGATGGACGGATGGACGGACAGATGGACGGATGGATGGATGGATGAATGGATTGTCAGAATATGAGACGAGAGTGAGAATGTGAGAAGAGAATGAGAGGGTGGGAATGTGAAAAGCGAGTGAGAGAGTCAGAATGTAAGAAGAGAGTGAGAGAGTTAGAGAATAAGAGGCAGACAGACAGACAAAGAGAGAGAGAGAGATAGAGAGAGAGAGAGAGAGAGAGAGGAACTCATATTATTTGCATGCACCTTTTTTGATCACCCGAAAAGTGTGATTACATTTTCAATGCCATGGAATAGTTGCAATTTGTGTAATATTTGTAGCTTCTTCTCTACCAGGCATCGTCTGAGCAATAAAAAAAAATCTACAAATATTACACAAAGTGCAACTATTTCATGGCATTGGAAATGTAATCAGACTTTTCGGGTGATAAAAAAAGGTACATGCAAATAATATGAGTTGCTCTCTCTCTCTCTACTCTCTCTCTCTCTCTCTCTCTCTCTCTCTCTCTCTCTCTCTCTCTCTCTCTCTCTCTCACACTCACTCTCTTCTCACATTCTTGCTCTCTCACTCTCTCACTCTCTTCTCACATTCTCACATTCTTACTCTCGCGGTCTCTGACACACATTCTCACAATCTTACTTTCGCGGTCTCTGACACACATTCTCACTCTCTCACTATCCAACCATCCATCAATCAAACACAAACGAACAAACCCAACTTAACACGAACAAACCCAAGTTAACCCATACAAACCCGACCTAATCCAAATAAACCCAACTTAAGCCACCAAACCAAAACAAACCCACCTTGACCCAAACAAACCCAACTTAACCCAAACAAAGCCAAACAAACCCAACTTAATCCAAGCAAACCCAACCGAACCCAACTTAACCCAAACAAACCCAACTTAACCCAAACAAGCCCAACTTAAACCCAAACAAACCCAAACCCAAAAACAAACCCCAACCTAAATCCACCAATATTGTAATGTACACACCGAAATTGAAACTTACAACTTGTAACCAGAAATGACTCCACACGTAACGCAGCATTTTTCAACAAGTTGCAGGCATTTAGCATGTCGCAGCTCCCCCCACCCTGCTACAACACAGCGGCAATGGAATGGGGGCAGCGTTAGTTTCGTGTGACATCTCGCTAAATCAGATCCCCTATGTACATCTTCAAAAGCATTTTCAATGCTAAAAAGCTCTCGTAAAGAAGGGTAATAGCTACAGTATAGCATAGGGAAACGTTTGTTTTATAAATCGTAGAAATGACAGCTGTTTGAAATAAAAATTCTGATTTATACCAAAATGTTGAGTTTTTGAAATTAAGAAAAAATGAACGCATCACCCGATAAAAAAACTCTATACTACACCCTAAAGTTATGAAGAATATGTGGTATAAATTTCATGCAAATCGGTTGAGTAGATCTCGAGATATTTTGTCTACCAGTTTGAAAAGAAGGTCCTACTAGACGATTTATATCTCCGCGATTTTTTCATTTTTTTATTCGTTTATAAAACTATAATGTATTTGTGAAGAACAAAAATTATTTTATATATTTAATAGTCGCGTCAAATTTAAAAAAATTTTATCCTTTAAAAATAACACAGAGAGTTATTTTTTTTCTCTTTGCAAAATACGATACTGAAATCACTGCGAGAGACGAGACTTCGAATCAACCTTAGACGTCTCCCACACGTGTGCATAATCTTCCCAAATATTGATAGCGATTATTCATACAAATCTGTATTTAGTCATATTGATTAACATTACACGATAATACGTATACATCGAATGAGGTCTCGAGAACCTGACCTCCATTCCCAAGTGTCACACAAGGTCTCGCGGAACATTTTAAATCCTTGTAATCGAGGTCTTTACCAATTTCGTTGCCGGCCACTTTTATCCCCCCCCCCCCCCCCTACGAGGATAGCAAACTGTTTCTCGTATCGTCACCGCTATGCACTTTTCTCTTCTCGTTACTTTTTTTTTAAATTTCTATCACCATCGTTTTCGCCATATTTCCCGTTCTGTACCATCTGTACATTTGTAATTTCAACTCCGACGAGCAAATAGTGACTCTCACGTGGCTTGATTATGAGGTCCTGAAGTCGCACGGCGTTATTATCATCATTATCATTAACCAGACCGGAAGAGAGGCTTTTCTCGGTGTCGCGACCACTCATAGGTGTATCTCGATGGCTCCGTAGTCAGTGAGTACTCACAGGCTCGTCTATAGTCTATACTAAAACAGAGGCTCCCAGAGTGAAACAGTTAAGAAAAGGAAAAAAAAAAAAATTGTATATAACGATTCCGAGCACGTCATAGTTCTCCAGCCGGACAAGGGGAATAAACCGGACCGCTTGTTCGGCTAATCGCACTTTCCTGACTCGAGACAGCAACCATCTCGTCACGAGGTCGTTCTCCTTGTTCTTTTTTCTCTCCTTTTTCCTCAGTTTTTTTTTTTTTTTGTTTCTCTTTATTTCTGGCACGAGTTATTCTTCGTCGACCCTCGCTCACTCTGGTTTTTACCTGTATAACTATATACGTATATTTGTACGTGCACAGCACTCGCTCGACTCGTCGAGAAGAACCGATCGTATTGCTTTCTCCAAAACGAGATTCCCGTCATTCGCTCCGCAAACATTTACAGCCCCATGCGATTGGTTTTTTTTTTTTTTTTTTTTTGTACCGGTATATTCGATCACTTCGAGCCCGAACAGGAAATCGAGTCTTCTTTTCTTGACATAGGAGCTTGTTCCTTTTCTTCTTATCGTATGTGCAAACGATATGATTTGTCAAAAGATCGATAAATGTTTTCGGAAAATAACGTGGTAAAACTTGTATTGCAAGGGTAATGAACATTAAAATTATAGACGACGAGTACGGGAAATCATAAACAGCAATTGTACGTATGGTTGAGCCAATATGAGTAAAGAAATTTGGTAATTATTGAGAATCCGAAATTCACCTCAAACAGTTGTGCAACATCGCTTCATTAATTTCAGAAATTTTTTTATGACTCAAAATAGAAATTTACGCTCGGGGAGAGATGTATATATCGTAAAAAAATTATTTTTTTGTCCTACATTCTGTTTTTTTACCTGAGCAAACCCAATTTTTTTGTCAATGTTTTTTTTTTTTTAATATGCTTCCTTTTCTGATATTTTAATATTTTTTAAGATCACAGAACGATATAAATTACTGTTAAACGGAATACTCCAATTTTTCGGTGGAGTCCGTAATTTAAATAATTTTGACAAATTCGAAGATTTAATTTTTGCCCCGGTTCATGAGTGAAATTTTCTTGTTTATATCTAGAAATACGGAAAAAGTGTGAGTGTTTTAACGGAGGTTTAGTTTTGTTATCGCGATACAGACTACGCTGCACCCATGGCAATAAAAAAAGTATACACAAAGAATGAAAAATGCATGATCGATTAAGGGGTTACGTGGTTTTCGAAGCCGAAAAAGCATATTTTCTCTATGTTTTAAAAAATATATTGGGAGTACAAATTAATTCGGTCCGTTTTTTTGTGGTAAAAAAACCATTTATTTCAAAATAAAAGGTATGAATAGATCAATCAAAGTATTGTTCATCGCTGACTACTACTTTTTCCCACCTCTCAGGCAATTTTCGAATTCCATCTCGAAAAAAAGTCTCGTCTTTTGAGGCGATCCAAATTTTGAGCCAATTTTCGATTTCTGCGAAAGAAGTGAACCGGTGACCTGCTATATCCTGCTGCATCCGTCGAAACAACCAGTACGGCCAGTATGAATACGGCGGGTGCGGTAAAATATCCCATTTGATCGTTTCCAAATATTTTTTTACGACTTTTGCGACATGAGGCCGAGCGTTGTCATGCAGAAGAATAACTTTGTCATGTCTTTGCTCGTATTCCGACCGTTTTTCTCGTAATGCACGGCTCAAACGAATCAATTGTAGTCTATACCGATCGCCCGTAATGGAATCGCCAGGTTGTTCATCGAGTAATGCCTCCAATTCATTGTCTTCGAAATTTTTTTGGCTGTCCAGGGCGAGGCTTGTCTTCAACGCTGAAATCACCGTTCTTAAAGCGTCGAAACCATTCCCTACATGATTTATCAGTTGGAGCATCATCACCATAAACTTCAACAAGCATTCGATGCGCTTCAGCTGCACTTTTCTTCCAATTAAAGCAGAAAAGTAAAACTTCCCGCAAATGCTGCTTAGTTAACACAAAATTTGACATATTCAACACAGTAAAAAACAAGGTTTTTAATGGAACTCAAAGCGACATAAACTGAATGTTATTGACAGATGTCTAACCTCTCTGAAATCACCGAAATCAGCTGTCACTATGAAACATTCATAACAGCCAGAGCCATCTCTTGAAAACGGTCCGAATTAATTTGTACGCCCAATAATATGTAAATTATTTTATTCAAAATGTTAAGCACATCAAAGAGCAACATTTCAACAATATGTTTAAAACATTTCATCCAAAAATTTTGGAAATTCAGCCGGTGGGACCTGGTTTCCGGAGACCCCTAAAAAAAGTGCCCTCGTGGTGGTCAGGATAACTCATGATAGCTTTATCTGAAATTAAAAAACAAAATTTTTTCTGTTAGTAGATAAGTATAGCTCATGATTGAACAAAGGATTAAAAAAAAATTGAAATTTGAATTTTTGGCAGAGTTGTATGCAAAATAGTTCAATTTTTGGTACAATTTACACTACGTGTAGCCTTGTAAAATTAGTTGTAATCGAAAAAAAACCTTCGTTCAAACACTAGTCAATGCTATTTTGAAGAGTGCAAAATTTCAATAAGATCGGTGCATTAGTTTTTGAGAAATCGTGTCCACCGACTTCAAAAATAGTGTTTTGAGAAAAATGCGTATACCTGGGTCGCTCCCGGCCGGTCTTTCCCAACGGGGGGAATTCCCAAAGGCTCTCTCTCTCCTAGACTTTTACTCCTATTGACTTAAAACTTTGGAAGAATATTCTAGATATATTGTACTATTAGATAATAATTTGCTCGATACATTATGAACGAAAATCCAACAAAATGGGAAAGGAAATGAAGTTAGCCGTGGAAGAAACGGGAGATGGGCAAATATGGCAAAAAATAAGAAACGGGGATACGGCCGGTGTCGAGCGGGCAATGGAGCGAGCTGGCAAAACAAAAATTGACCAGGAGATACAGGAAGACTGGAGCAAGATAGAGAGGTCAACGTACTGCAGCGGGTACAAATTCAGGAAGCAGAATTTAGGAATAGAAGGATATTGGGAGAACAGGGAAATAAAAGGAGAGACAAAGGAGGCGTGGGCGAGAATGAGATGCGGGAACGTAGGAAAAGAAGGAAACAAGGGCTATACAGATACGAACTGTCGGGCATGTCGGACACAAGTGGAGACCCTGGCTCATCTATGCGAATGCGGAAAAATTATGGAATTAATAAAAAAAAAAGAAGTGGTAGATGATCTGACGGTATGGGCGAATCGCAGTGCAGGGGAGAGCCTAGAAATAAAAATAGAGCGGGCATTGAAGGGAGAACCGGTGCAAGAGCTGTGTCAGTATGTGAGAATGGCTGAGCGAGTGAAACAAAAAATGTAAAATAAAAAAAGGAATTTTATTGAGTGATAAGCTGATGTTGTATGGGAAAAATATGTATAGGGGGGGTACTGTGTAAAAACCCGAAAAATCCTAAGAAATAAAACTACTACTACTACTATTAGATAATAAAATTTAAAAAAATGGATTTTTTGAAATTTTCGACCCCACGTAACCCCTTAACTTAACTTTAGGACATTACGTATATTTTTTTCACGTGGTCTGAAATAAATCTTTCTTCTCATTAAAAAGTTTTCTCCTTATGTTTTTGAACGATTGTATGCTAATTTATACAAATTCTTTTATTGCATTGTTCAATTTGAATAAAATTCATGTAAATTCTACATAAATTTCATAAAATATGAGTTTGTTTGGGTGATAATATTTGTTTAACTCAGTGAAAGCCGAATGCCAATTTGGAAGCCAAAGTTTCCATATAAAATGTATATCATCTTTTCAGTGGGCCTTGAACGGAACGCAATTTTTTTATCTGAAATGTTTCCTTTTTTCCAAATTTAATTTTTCCGAAGATGTGCCGAAAAAACTGTTTGAAACTGTTTCACGTGACACGGCGACAAAGCATCGTTGATCTCGCCGCGACATAAATCATTAATAAAAAAAAAATTAAATAAACAATGAGTGATATTCAAAAGAATATCAGCGATGAGTGGCTCCAATGCACGCCGCCGAATCTAAAGGAAGCCCCGACAAAGACGACACACGAAATATTGCCATAAAAATTAAAATACCTCTATGAATCGACGTACGACGCATTTGTGTACATGCTGATACATTTCAAAGCTACGTTTGGTGTTAGAAATACATTAGAAGAATGTTCATTTTGGTTTTCCTGAAATCGGTGGACTGTTTGTGGATGAAAATGAAAAATCACCCCTTGAAACGCTTCACTCTAAGGGGTGGTTTTACCCCTTAAAATCGTTTTATCACCGAGAAAGAAAAATACATGTCTCACGATCTTGTAAGAACTCACGTATGGGGTAGAGCATTAAACATCATTATGTTTAATGCTCTACCACATACGTGAGTTTTTACAAGATCGAAGACGGACAGAGCAAAGTGATGTTCCTCGTAAATCTTACAAAACATTGCAGAGACATTTTTCTCCATAATTTACGACAA
Organism: Ophion ventricosus; assembly: GCA_963932345.1. Classification (NCBI taxonomy): domain Eukaryota; kingdom Metazoa; phylum Arthropoda; class Insecta; order Hymenoptera; family Ichneumonidae; genus Ophion; species Ophion ventricosus. The sequence continues at coordinate 16,355,955 of OZ010713.1, forward strand.
AAAAGTTTTTACCTATCAAAGAAATCTACTGAGAACAGCGAATAAAAGTTTTACAAAATTTTACGACAATTTTGCAAACATCCGTCGATCGTATTTAATTGTAAGTGAGACCGGAAGTGAGGCGTGCCCTGAACATCCTCAGAGTAAAGAGAAAAAAGCAATTTGTCAGCGAGAAAAAAATATCGGCATTGCGGGGGAAAAAAAATGAAACAAATGGTGCAACAAAAAAAAAAGCGGATCGAGTAAAAACTTTGGGATGGACGAAAAAGAACGAACAAAAAGAAAAGTGATATTGCAGGAATGACGACGTTCGTCGTCTAACGTTTCATCGTCTCCTCCGTGACTCCTAGCGCAAACGATATTCCTACCGAGGTGGGTCACGGTCTCGTGTGTGACAATTTTTCATGCGCTTTGCTCGTCTTACTTGTCTCTCGTACTTTACAGCATGTCGTGGACGTGCTCGTGCCTCGTAGCACGCGGTATTTGACTCTCTTTCGCATCGCCAATAGCCCTGTGCAAAGACGGTAGAATCATGGTGGGGATTTTCATAAGCTCGAGAGAGCCCACATCCGTGTGGGCGATCACGCGGCGCGAGGATTTCGTCATAGACCGAGAACAGCCGTACACACATTTGCACACAGCTTGCCCACACACACACACACACACACACACACACACACACACATGTATATGTAAATATTCACACGAGAAATCCGAAGGCGCACGTGACATCAGGCAGCTAACTCGATCTATTCATGAGATATACACCGGAACGTAAATTGATGTCTATCAGCTGTTTATTTATCATAATATACGAAACGTTGATAACAAAAAATAATCGAATCATTAAAAAATTTGTGTTAAACTTATAAATCGTTGAATTAATCGTTGATGGATTGAGAATTTTTTTATTGCAAATTGCGTTATCAAATCAGATTCATATGTGCATCTGTTGAGGGGCCACGTCCGAGTAGACGGCGGAAAAAATACTTTAATTTTTGGGAATTATTATCTCAAAAACTATTTGTCCGATTTCATCCAAGTTTGTTTTATTCGAAAGTGTAAATATCGAGGTATATTGACAACATTTTATTTTTACATGTACACTACCGGCGAAAAGTCTTCGGACAAAAATTCAAAAAAGTTCCGGAACCATTTTTTATGCCATTTCGCCGATAGTGGACATAAATGAATACAATAAACGGCATTTTGAAGGGAAGGAATTCACCTTCATTCCGTTTTGTTTTGAAAATTTTTTACGATTTTGTTTTTTACCACTAGTAGCCTTTTTTCGAAAATGATCATTTTTCGCCTTTTTTTTTGTTCCTTTTCTGGTGGAGCCTCAAGCTTTAATTTTGTTTTTTTTTTAAAGCTGCGTGGGATTTTTTTTTCTAAAGATATTTTGATTTTTTGAAAAAGAGACTAATTGAAAAATAACGTGTAACGCGAAAACGACAAGGATTAAAGAAAACCTCAAGATAGTAAAAAGTCGAATTGGATTTCGTTGAGTTCGCGAGAATTTTTTCAGATTTATTTTCGACATTTTTTTTTCTCCTATTTTCGGTAGAAAATCAGATTATTTAATTACCGTAACTCAAGAAAAAAATGTCGAAAAAAAATCTGAAATAATTTTATTGCGTTGAAAATAGAACAATAACATTTTTTCCTCTCTTGAAATTTCACCACAAACCCCTTAGTTCTCGAGTTACGGAAATTAAATCATCTGATTTTTTACCGAAAATAGGTGAAAAAACTAAAATAAAAAAAAATTCTCACGAACTCAAGGAAAACCGATTCAACTTTTTACTATCTTGAGGTTTTCCTTGAATCCTTGTCGTTTTCGCGTTACACGTTATTTTTAAAATTGTCGCTGTTTTTTTTTAAATCAAAATATCTTTAGAAAAAAAAATCGTACGAAGCTTTACAAAAAATAAAATTGAATCTTGAGCTTCCCCCTTTATGATTACGGTCAAAGAAATGCATAAAAAATATTTTGTCTGTAAACGGGGTTCACCAGAAAAGGAACAAAAAAAGGCGCAAAATGGTTTCCGAAAAAAGGTACTGTCGTGAAAAAAAAATAGTAAAAAATTATTTTAAAAAAGCAGAATGAAGGTGATTTCCTACCCTGCAAAATGCCGTTTATTAAATTCATTTATGTCAACTGTCGGCGAAATGGCATAAAAAATCATTCCGGAACTTTGTTGAATTTTTGTACATTTTCAAACTATGAATAGCTCTTATCCAAATTCGAAATCAAACTGAACGACAACCTCGATTGAGCTACATACGATACAGATTAACGTGAGTTGGTAAACAAACAGAAGGTATTCGAAGTGTTGTCGATGACTACGATCTCCGATATCTCTCATTTCAAGCTAATTTCGAACACCTATTAAAATGAAATACAAATCTAAATATCTTGGATCACTACCAAATATTTGGCAGTGATTCGAGATATTTAGATTTGTATCATCGATACTGACCTTGAATGACCTTGAACGACTTTGACCCCCAAATGTTTTTTATGCGGCTTGAGGTGCTCCACGAGATGGTTGAAAAAAAAATGTACCATTCCCTTTAAAAAAGTGGAGGTGACCTTCACTGTGCGTCAGCGCCTCCAACGAAATAAAAAAAAATGGTCGCATTTGATGGCCCCCTTCACACCGTACAACTTTTGTCTGGAACATTTTTTTGTGACGTCGATAATTACCGAGTTATGTCGGGTGGCAGTGATAAAATGGACACCCTCTATATGTAATATTTAAAAAGAATAGCTTGAAGAAATTTTTAAAATATTTGAAACAAATGGAGTCGTAGTAGGCTGTGAAACAAGGAAAAAACTTATTTGATTTAAATAGATCCTACACGGAGAGAATTAAAAAGTAATTTTTGTCGTGAATTTCACGGTAAAAATTACCGTGATATATTTCAATGTGGTGACAAGTGAGAAAAGCATAATAATTCGTATGCGACAAGTTTTTTTTTAACTCACGTTACAGAAAATTTCAAATATGTAGCTAAAATTTTACTATACAAGAAGGGTAGCGCGCACGGTAATTTTTACCGAGAGCACAATACATTTTCCTATAACACTCATTAAATTTTATAATAAATCTTAAAATAACTGTTATAAAGACGATACTTATTTATAGACATTTTTGAAAGGCATAAAATAATAAAATGCACAGTAAAATTTCGCTGATATTATATATTTTTTAAATTTAAGTTTTGCGTAATTTGTTGCACATCAAAATTTACTAGAAAATCTGGAAAAATTTTCTATCTGAAGAAGAAATTTTATTTTATTTTCGTGAAAATCTGTGTTTTACTCAGTAATAATAAGCGAAGTTTCAGGGTTGTCATCTGATTACCGTTACTGCACAGTAATTTTTAACATTTAATTCTCTCCGTGTACTTAAAGAAAATGTTTCATTTTAGCAGTGTAGTATCCTCCAAATAACTATTAACTATTTCAAAATGCTTTACAATATCGATATGGTTAATTCAGTGCTATCACGAAATCGGCGCACAAATGCTAACGCTGCAGATGCCTTAATTCTAAATAGAAGGTTCTCATAGAATTCTATCATTTGTTTCCTTGCAATGGACAACTTCCGAATATTATCAGTACAAAAACTAGACAGTCAATACAGCCAAAGACGAGTGGATGATCCGGCAAAATGTTTATGTAAGACTTCAAAAAATCCAGACTCGAAATTGCACTTTGTCTGCAAGGATCCTCCTTGATTACCATACGGACGCGGAAATTTCGTAAACATCATTTAAATCTATACTACCTGTACGGCTCGCACGTGACACCACGTCATCGTAGCTACCTGGAAAGAAACACGAAAGCGATTATTTGAATTTGGACTGTCAACGCTAACATATGAACGAGATCCGGTGTGATCCGGGCACCCGGATCACGCTGGAATTAATGAGACAGGCTGTTTGCCTGAGGAAAATCGAAACAACAAAACGACCATGAAAGCTTTTTTTTTAATACATTTATTTTATCATCATTTATTTCTTGTTAATTTTTATACACGCGCGAAACGTGTCGATGATTCGACTGGTAGCAAGCAAAAGGGCGTATCTCGCACGTTTTAATACACAACAACGAGGACCGTACGGATTTCGGTTAAACGTTCGTATGTGTGAATCGCTGCCGCGAGGATTCGAACGTCTCGACGGAGTTTTTTTTGTTTTTTCTTTTTTGAAGAATCGACAGGTCGAAGTGGAAAAAAAGTGGACAGGATTCGAACGATAGGAATAGACGAACGAAAACTAGTTGTAATGAGATTACACAAAAGTCGTTAATCACTTTCGAATTTGCGAGACCAACGTTTTTTTTATGTAACTCGTCCCCCCCCTGATATCTCAGGTCAAATCGACGAGGTCAAGATACTTGGAATTTTAAATGCTTCTCTTTTGCCAATCTTCAATATTCACGTCTGATGGTATTGTGTTCCAGAAAAAAAATTATGCATGTTTCATCTGAATGTTGTGTACTGGATCATTAAATGATTTTTTTTCATTGTAAAGATCATGTGCGGTTTTTAAAGCAAAGTATTTTTCTTTTTTTTTCAACAATTAACAACGATATAGCACTTTGAAAGGGTTGGTCTATTCGGCTCGGCAAAAACGCGCCGAGAGCATCCGAAGTTACCCGAGCGCTCTGTGACGTCTCCGTTCGAAAGCCGGTATCCAAACTATTCGTGTAATACGAGTATTCTGTCAACGATGCCAACGACAAAATCGTATAAGGCCTGTTTCGTTTCTCTTTGTATAAATACGACGAAAAGTGCCCCTAATAGGTATTTCTGAATGTGCCACAAGACACAAAACGTCGAATTTTGTGGTTCGATGCAGCACAACGTGGCAACCCGAAATCATCGTCCACTTATTTTTGATGTGAAGACTACTTTGATGTCAGTGTAAACGTGTTATAACATAAAATGCATTGAAATATTTTTTTTTAATAAGTCTTTCTCAAAATGCTTATGAGACGTAGCAACAATAACTGACACAGGGGGCTGACACTGGGATAAATTCTCCTAACGTAACGTGTCCCCGTTATTGTCGCCACGTAAACTAACCCACCGTGCGGCGCTAGTAGTCGCCCGCATGACCCCCACTCCGCAAAGCGCCTCTCCGTATTATTTCGTCATCTTTTTCGTCGCGTGGACCAAGTGGATATTTTTTTTCGTTTTCTCGATCTGTCGTTGTTCTCGAATAAAAAAATCGTAGTGTGGTGTTACAAAGTGATAAAATAATAAACAATTTTAGTGTAGCGATAAAATAAAAAACAATTTTTGTGGTTTTTGTGCTTATATTTAAGAATGCCTGCGTGCGCGGTCCTTGGCTGCACGTCCGGTAATCAATCAAACAAGGAAAAATCGCATTTTTTCAATGTACCAAAAGATCCAGAAGCGGATGCAGCAATATTCTGCACGTCTCAACGCAGAACAAAAAAAAAAGCAATCTCGACAAGAAAAAAATTGCAAAACATTGTACAACGTGACAAGTCCATTATTAGAAAAAAAATAATGTTATCTGTTTATTTCGTTCAATAAATATTTTTATAATACATCATATTTCAACAAGTGTAAATATTGCATCCCTCCCCATATACACATATACTTTTAAATTCTAATCTAAATAATGAATTATCCAAACGCGTCGAATGCAAATTATGCCGACGCTGCGCGACTGGAGTGGGTCATGCGGGCGACTACTAGCGCCGCATGGTGGGTCAGTTTACGTGGCGACAATAACGGGGACACGGTAGACCCAGCAGTGCCAGGGGGCTGAACTGACACTATTTATTAAGCCTCTCCTAACCTAAAAAATTTCAGTTATCCACGGTCGGTAAATTACTCGAATTTGCTTTCACAAATTCACTTTCACACATCGTTGCATGAAAATTAAACTAGTTTTCGATTTTTTCAGATAACTCGAGATGTTTTCAAATGTAAAGTGACACCAAATTTCACATTTGCGTACACTTGCGTGTAAGCCGTATACATAGCCTATTCGATCGCGTTCGAACGATGACGTCACAAGCGCCAGCGCCGATAGCGTGGCATTTCGCGCCAACATCTACAATTTGAATTATTGTGATATAAAAACAATTAATAATAATCTTTACAATTATTTCAAAGAAAAACCCTTTTGACATTCTGTTTAATTATCAGAAAAAAATCAATTCTAAATTTAAAAAACGAACATTTTTTTTAACAACTCAATTCTGTTGAAATCAGAAAGTAATTTTTAGTTAGAGTCTTTAATTAAAATCAAACGACAATTTTTTTTTCTGACGTTTAATTGTACAACTATGATCTATTCTGTACCATAACAATAAATAATTTCGATGTCGAAGGAGAAACAACGCATCCAGTTATGCACGCTGTTCTATCTGTGATTATTGCGAATTAGTGCTCGATTTTTGGTTTTTCTGTCGTTTCTATTTTAACTTCATTCGCCACGAAATCACTGCCGCGAGTCCAGTGCACGGAGAGAATTGAATGTTAAAAATTACCGTGCAGTAACGGTAACCAGATGACAACCCTGAAACTTCGCTTATTATTACTGAGTAAAACACAGATTTTCACGAAAATAAAATAAAATTTCTTCTTCAGATAGAACACTTTACCAGATTTTCTAATAAATTTTGATGTGTAACAAAATACGCAAAACTTAAATTGAAAAAATATATACTATCAGCGAAATTTTACTGTGCACTTTATTATTTTATGCCTTTCAAAAATGTCTATAAAAAAGTATCGTCTTTATAACAGTTATTTTAAGATTTATTATAAAATTTAATGAGTATTATAGGAAAATGTATTGTGCTCTTGGTAAAAATTATCGTGCGCGCTAGCCTTCTTGTATAGTAAAATTTTAGCTACGTATTTGAAATTTTTTGTAACGTGAGTTAAAAAAAAACTTGTCGCATACGAATTATTACGCTTTTCTCACTTGTCACCACATTGAAATATATCACGGTAATTTTTACCGTGAAATTCACGACAAAAATTACTTTTTAATTCTCTCCGTGTGGCTTGAATTTCTTCTTTTTTTTTTATATTGTTCTTCTGTCCAGTAAATTAGATGGCAACAACTATGAGACGAGTCTGGCTGCCAAGACTCGTCTCATAGAGGCCACAAATGAAAATCAAGAATTCAAATCATCAAATCATCCTCTTTCTCTTGATTAGAATGTATTACAAAATTGAGCGATAATAGAAATAATTCTGGACTGTCAACGAGAAAAAAAAAAAAACTTTTGTAATTACAAAAGCATTTTTTTCAGTATCTTTTTGACAACTCAGAATTATTTCTTTTTGATGATTGGTGTGGGTTTCGCACAAAATTCCACTCAGCAGACTTTAATTTTTTGCCCGACCCACGCAAAATCCTGTATAGTGCTGCTTCTCGCGAGCAGTACAAGGGAGAGAAGCCTCGTAAAAAAAAAAAAAAAAACTTTAAGGATGAGGAAAAAAGTTTGTTGAGGAGATTAAACGATTGTCTGATAGCAAAAATGTCAAGAACTCCCGACGTCATATTTGAATAATAGTCAGTAAAAAAAAAAAGCGGCCAAGAGATTGTAACACCGTGTCACTTAAAATTGTGTGCCTCGAATTCATTTTCACTATTATTAATTTATGTTTCTTCTTTCAATGGTGCAATAAAGGGTCGTAAATTTCGTTAACTCATTTTAGAAACAGAATAAACTGAGAATTTGCATTTGCAATCGTGGCGCTAAAAACATCTTTTATGAATAATTCATCAGTTTTTCGCCAATGGGTAAAATTTATTTTGCTTTCTTCTTCGTAATGCAAATTCTCGAGAAGAAAGAACGTTCACCGGTCCGTCGATGCGCGAGAATTTGTTGTTTTGCGCTCCCGAGGGATAACAGTCGAGACGACAGGGCGCTCTATACTTGAAGAGTTTACAATCGAGCAAAGGATAAGAAGCTCCGTCACAATTTATGATAATCACGATGAAAATTGATTGGTCCGAAGAACTCTCCAATTATACAATTCCATTAAATGAGCAACGATTTCGTCATTGAGTGCACACGCGTGTGCATGTACCAATGAACGTTTCTCTCGCTCATTCATCCTGTTATAATTGGAATTTGCAACAAACAAAATATATATATATATATATATATATATATACAGGGTGGACCACGCAACGTGTGCACCTCTTTTACGACCAAAATATGCGTTGCACAAAAAAAAGTTTTATACAAAAGTTACATGGTTTATAAGGTTACACTATGTGGTGCATTTATTTTTTTTATAGGTGGAGGCGCTTCGAAGATTTGAAGGTCAACTTTGTTTTTTCAAATGGAATGCTATGATTTTATAGCGTAATATGATAGAGTATCGAATTCTGAGTAAAAAAGTATAGACCTTTATTAGCCCTAGAGTTAATAGCTAACGAGTAATTTCACTTTATTACTTTAAAATTTTCTTCACGTAATATCAAGTTGGAGATTCAAATCTACTACAAATTTCTGAATGGCAGTGTTTACATCACAGTGTTTATCAATATGAACACATTTACCACATCACACACACTTATCATGATTCACAATCTTCTCAATGATTGTAATCCAGTATTAAAGTATCCTTCGGTGATTGTGCGTGATTATTATCAGAAAGATAAAAGTGAAAATGAATTTTTCTAATAGTGATACTATTAGAGATTGATATTACGTGAAGACAATTTTAAAGTAATAAAGTAAAATTACTCGTTAGCTATTAACTCTAGGGCTAATAAAGGTCTATACTTTTTTACTCAGAATTCGATACTCTATCATATTACGCTATAAAAAATATAGCATTCCATTTGAAAAAATAAAGTTGACCTTCAAATCTTCGAAGCGCCTCCACCTATAAAAAAAATAAATGCACCACATAGTGTAGCCTTATAAACCATGTAACTTTTGTATAAAATATTTTTTTGTGCAACGCATATTTTGGTCGTAAAAGAGGTGCACACGTTGCGTGGTCCACCCTGTATATATCTAACGGGGAAAGGTAAACGACGGAATCCTCGACGTTGATGTATAACGGTACAAGACACATAATTTACAACACATTTGTTTTTAATGAATCGTTCAATTTACAAAAGCATCAATATACAACGAATACTCCTGTTACGTGAACGCAAAAGTGCATATATTGTCAATCGGTAATAACGTCACCTCTGGCATCTCTGACGGTGCACGTCAGAAATCTCTCGTTTTCACGACCTATCTGCACTTTCGAGACATCACCACGAGTGCAGTTCGTGCTTTTTATAATAACGTCTTTTAATATCGGGTGTCAAATAATTTATTTATGATAAATATTGTATGCTGGTTATTTGTCGACAAGAGAAACGAAGCCTGATGCAGGACGGCTTCTTGGGGTTGAATCGATAAGCCAAAAAATAAATCTGACAGAAGAGGAACATAGCAATGCCTAAATATATTTGAATTATTTAAGTGGAATTCTCTGTACGTACGTTGTATATGTTTTTTTTTCTTTTCTTATGTATACGTTCGTTCATGCACCAATACGTATTAATAGCTGAGACTCCTGACGTGCACCTTGACGACCTTTTCACAAGACGTTCACCGTAGATCTTCTTGGCTAGCGTAGACCGATCGAGTAATCATACTTCATTCATACATATATAACATCTTTCTTGAGAGGTTGAAATACTCTCGTTTGACCCCGAAAATCTCGAAATCTTAACAATTAGTACAGTTATTCTTGATTATCTTTTGATGTTGCGTGGCTGTATTTAATCAACGTGTAGTGTATACACTGACAGAAAAATTATTTTGCTATTAACTAGATGAGTCTATGTGATTTTTTTTAAATTTGTATTACATAGACTTGTCGTGAATTCAAATTTTTCCAATTGCATTCCATTATTAAAATTATTTATTTTAAATATATGTATTTATTCAAATCAAGATCCATTTAATATCGTCTAATAACTCAGTATTTTATTTATTCCTAATAAATCTGTGATTTGGTATCATCTGGTCGTATAAGACAAAAGAGATAGACGGAAAAATGGTACACCATTCGGTCTCTTAACAATCTCATGGCTTTGTTTTCATTTGAAGACTGTTGTAACATTCTGCAGTTGACGAAAAGGGAAAAGTCTTTCTATAAATAGTCGCGCCTGTTAATAAAAAGCACGACGATACCATTTTTTTCCAAATAACAGCCTTGTTAGTGAAAAAAAAGAAAAATTATTGAACATTTTTAACCGCACTTTTATGTCATGAACCTATATTCCTTTCTCGTATTCATGCGATATATCGTATTTTATCTTTATTTATTTAATTTGAATCTAATCTTTATTTATTTAATAGGAATATATTTAATATTTAAAAAGAATAGCTTGAACAAATAAAAAAAAAATTTGAAACAAATAGGGTCGTAGTCGGCCGTGAAACAAGGAAAAAACCTATTTGACTAAATAGATCCTATTTAAATTAAATATTTTTTTTTGCAGTGTAGAATTTTGCTGCCTTCCAGTCAAATTAAGACAAATCCCATTTAAATGAAACCTTTTTTTTGGCAACGTAGAATTTGGCTGTTTTATAGTCGAATTACGAACAAATCTTAATTAATGAATACAGTTATCCTTGATGATCCTTTGATGATCCCTGGCGATATTTGATCAAGGTGTTAATGTATAGAATTTTGCTGCTTTCTAGTCGACATTGGTTCATACGAATTTCACTCGAATTATCGTAAAAATGCCTTCAAAATAAAACCATTATTCAAGCTGTTCTTGTAGATTTTCTAACTTGTGTAGAAGACTGGAACAAATTATTTTGCACTGTCGACGAGTTGGAGATAAAAATTTGGAAATATAGTGACAATTTCTGAACATACGCGTGAGGCGTACGAAAAAAAATACTTCAATAATTTGTTTTTAACAAATGGATGAACACATAAAAAAAATCATCCGGCCATACGACAGAGAATGTTATAAATTATCCTCTGCCCTAATCTGAAGTGAATCGGACGAATAGGCTTTAAGATACGGTTTACACCCGTTTCACAAAACATAGTTTCGAAAAAAAAACGCAAAAGACGAAAGGGTAAATCGCAGTAAAGCGGTTCGCCGTAGTGGACGATCAGACCCTTCACAAAACTCTTCACAATTCGCTTAATTTTTGGAATTTCTACAAAATAATTCTTGCTAATTAATGTGAAGGAACTAGTCTATAAACTGTGCATTAAAAGAAACGTATTTTTTATTTATTTAAAGCTTATGCAGAACGCCCAATCCACTGCCTCCGCTTTAGCGACACTCGACAAAATACGATAAAATCCATTAATCTAACTGGAAAAAACAATGAAATTAAGTCATCATCACGTCATGATTTTTATCTCGGTAGATGAATCGGATCTCCGCATTACTCTTACGTGGAAAATGTACAGGGTAGAACAAATCTACGTTCAAGAAACAGCTTGACTATATGCTCGGAGTAAGTTTGCAGCGCAGATAAAACATCGTTGAATGACGGAAGGGGGCTTCTTTTCTCATATCGAAATGTTTTGAAGAGTCGATGAGGCTGTATCGATGACGCAAGAATCACGAGAATTCGTGACGCCACGAGGCCTGTAGATATTCTGGTTTCCATCTCCATCAATCTCTGTCTCTCTCTTTATTTCTCTCTCTCTCTCTCTCTCTCTCTCTCTCTCTCTCTCTCTCTCTCTCTCTCTCTCCCTGGAAATTGTGGAATCCATACGTGACGATGATAATGATGATCATGACGAAGAATAAGAGGAGGAACATCGATTCGTCGCTTCGTGGAAGCGTGCGAGCCTCTTCTTTTGTGGGACATTCTCTCTTCTCGCTTCCTCGGCTGCTGTGGCTACATATATATTACAAACAATTGCAAACACATACACATCTTGGAGGTTTCCTTGAGATTCTGGGACTTCCAGCATCATCGATCGCGGCCTCGCGAGCCATTCGCGACATCATATGCCTCTTATATAATTTCGCGTTCTCAATCGGTAACGACACGTTGACAAATTTCAATAGACCGTTATGATCCAAAAGAACGAAGGCAGCGCGCTCTCGCCAATCGAGTTACGGCGGAAGATAACGGGTTTCGAACCGGAAGCTAGCGAATTAAATTATCGCAAATTATAACGAATTAAATTATATCAAATTGTGCTGTTTATGGAGCCAATAGAGTATCGAATGTAACAGCAAAGCGGTGGTTCCAAAGATTCCATTCTGGTAATATGGACGTCGAAGATGAGGCACGCTCTGGTAGGCCAATCGTCGAAAATGTCGGTAAAATCATGGAAATCGTCGAGTCGGACCGGTATGTGAGCACTTATTCCATTGAAAACTTTTTGGCAACTGCTACCTGGGAAGCCAACAATCGGGGAATGTGGCGTTTACCTCCAGTGTCGAAAAATTCAAATGACTCGAATCCCCAAACAGGAAGTCGTCGAATGTTGCGTGTACGTTCCTAATTCGCTGCAATTGTATCACGTCATCAGCAAAAATCCATTCGTGCGTATTCCGTTCTCGGTCGTATACTACGGGACTGCACAGAGAAAAAAGTCCATAGGGACAATGCCGAAATTCTGTGCGGCACCTCAGTGTAAAACGGAATATAAATCGTATAAAAGAAAATGCTCTGTTTTTAAAGGGCCAAAAAAAAAACCAAAATATTTTTTAAAAAGTGGCAAGCAGCGATTCCCGAAGTGGTTTTAAAGCCATCATAGCGCGTTTACGAAGAACATTATGAAAAAAAATTATCCTCTAAAGAACGGATAAAACGCGGTAACAAGCAAAGGATTATTGCTCAAGTAAGGTTACTTTTTTTTTTAATGTTTCGGCAAACCATCTTCAAGTCCCTTAAGAGGCTATTCTACTGTGAAGGCTCAAAAAATAAGCTTTTTTTTCTGAAAACTGTTGCATGTATCGGTACAAATTGTATTTTGCTTGAAGGTACACTCTTATAGAATAAAAAACAATTTTTTTATTGCATATAAATGTATATTTATTTAACAATTTATAATGGTGTAAAGGCATGAAAAACAAAAAGTATGTCGCTGGCATCGATGATTTGCGCTCTCCAGATAATCTGACACATAAAATTCAAAAAGATTCTTAATCTGTATAAATGCCGCTATCGCACGAACTAGAATTATTAAAAAATATCAATTTTTACTTATACTTTCGCCCGAATTATGACGAAAAAAAAACGTTTCTCAAACATTTTTATAAAAAACGACGCCATTTTGTTATTTTGCAATATAAAATAATAATTCTAGTTCGGGCGATAGCGACACTCATACAGATTAAGAAACTTTTGGAATTTTTTGTTTCCGATTACCTGGAGAACGCCAATCATCAACGCCAGGGACATATTTTTTTTCATGCCTTTACACGATTATCAATTGTTAAATAAATATACATTTATATGCAACAATAAAAAAATTGTTTTCTATTCTGTAGGAGTGTACCGTTAAGCGAAAAAAAAGTTTGTACCAATGCATGAAACAGTTTTCGAAAAAAAAATATTAAAAATAGATTATTTTTTGAGCCATCACAGTAGAAACGCTCCTTAAATATTGTATTTAATTTGATATTTAGTCTTGCTATGTGTAAGTGACAGACACATATGATGTTGCTGTCTATTTCGCACACGATATCCCCTTTCCTATGCGCACCATGTGGCCGGAAATTAAGGCGGGCAACCACTTTAGATGCTTCGAAAAATCAATTTTTTTTATTTCATAAATCGTTAGCAAAATATCTTAAGAATACACCCTGAAAATTTCAAAACGGTATTCGGATTCCTTCTAACGGTATGTATATAAATGATAAAGACTCTCCGTTCGACTCCCAAGCACGTTCAGGTATCCACGAGCGCTCAGGTAGGTAGTTTGTTTGTTTGTTTGGGTTTTCATAACCCAAATTTGGGTTTTCATAACCCAAACAAACCCAAACTCGACCGCTTGGCGATTAGCTCCGAAACATCTCCACTCTGGGTACAAAATAATCGAGGTAGCGGCATTTCTTGCTGCTATTTTATTCAATGAAGGAAATTCAGCCCTACTCATGGATATGAATGAACTACAAATCGTAGTTGGCAGGCAGAGCTAAGGATATGCTGAGCAAATGGATCAGATGCGCGTGGCTCGGCAAAATAGAAAAAGTTTATCAGAGACAAAAGTCGCTCGAAAAGCTCGTAAAGAGGAAATGCAAGCTTCAAATGTGTTGCATGAGGAAGAGGAAGGACTGCTGTATGGTGCTGGAATCGCTGATTAATCGGTAAGATACTTTATCATTTGATTAAACACATTTGATTTTGAGTTTTTCGTTTGGGAAACTTTAAACGTGTTTTTCTCGAAACGACATTTTTTTCAATTTGCGGGAATCATAAGTCAAAAACTAATTGATGGATCATCTTCAAATTTGGAACACGTTTACATAATATAATTTATTAAAACATGAACCTAAAGTTCGAAAGATTAGATTGTATAAAACATATTTATTATTGTAAAATGCCGGGAAAAAAATGCTAAAAATTGATCATTTTTTTCAAACACGTTCCAATATTTAATTTTCGATTTTTTTTCAAAATTTAGGTTAATTTTCTTAAAAAAAAAAAACATCTCAATAATGTATAAAAATTTGTTGGACTATTTCAGATGCGAATTGCGAGCTGCACAATTCCCGCAAATCGACAACGACGATGAGGACACGCCAAGGGACACAGCGGATTACACCTTAATTAATGCATGAAATAACTTGAAAAAATTACCAGAGATGTATGAAAATATAAATAAATTATTGTCAGAGTTGCGGAAATTTCCGTTTTTTTTTTTCACAATAAAAAAAATCCAAAAAATCATCTAATTTTCGGTCTCCTAAAGCGGTTGCCCGCCTTAGAGCAAAAAATGGACGCTAAGCGAAACTTATCCCACTACCGTCATTTCAAAGCCTGTATGTAAGAACGTGCACCATACATATCAATACGTATCCCTCAGTGTGACTTCCGGTGGTGAGACTCGAGCTCTTGTAAACCGGAAGTTTGCCGCTGGTGCAGCACGCGCCATTCGCTAGATTTTTTTTTCGTTTAGAATGAATTGATTAAATAATTAAATAAAACAAATACGTACGTAGCAAGCAGGTATCTTTCATTGTGCTACGAGAGTGAGATATATATATATATATATATGTTCTCACGATTGTAAATTCGTGAAGCGTGCGAATGTTTTCTGCTCCCCTGCTGGCAGGCGAACAGGGACCGCGTCGGTAGCGTCACCTCGTCATGGATATCTAGCGAAGGGTCACTCAGTCTTGCCTCGAGAGGAGCGCAAGGCAGCAAGGTAAATAACGTACGTAATAATTTCGTCGATTATCGCGGGATCGTCACAAAGAATTCCGGTGGCCTTGCGCATACACCGAGAGCGCGCCGGATCGTTAACCGACAATTAACGTGATTTTATAGCGGCTTTGAGCAATACGTCTTCGTCGCAGTTCTACGTTCTTTTGCTTCTCTTTTTTTTTTTTTTTTTTCTTTCTTTTCTCTTCGAGTTCTTTGCTCCTTCGGAAAACTCGAGGGGCTCCTGTGTTGATGCAACGCGGGGGAATCGAGCGGGGGAAGGAGAATCGGTCGAGCGTGGACCCTTCAGCGCTATTGCAAAACTTTTACACAAGAATAATTTCTTCGAGCCTTGAACTCTTTGTGAGACCAAATTTAATTTCGATATTCGTAAATGATAACTGGATTTATGCAAATATTGGCCGTGTATCGCACGCTGCGAAATTTCGCCGTGCTCACGATGGTATCGCAAAACTCATAGTTTTTGGCTACGAGCCACTGCAAACTACCGGCAGATGTCGCAGCAACCGTCTGCTACTCACACTCCTCACACTACAGCAAAGAGCATCGGCCCAATAGGCGGTGGGGAAATTAATACATTCGGTTTTCTTGATTGTCGATAATATTTTGGACTTCGATGATACAATTTTACTCACTTTGTGTAAACAAAACTGTAAGCGCCAATTGCTCCGTCCTTTTTACCATAAAATCAGTTGAAACAACGTTCAAAATGTATGTTTTTTTTCACTTTCGAGAACCTAACGGTCCTTGAAACGTGTATGAATTCGATGCGTCACTTAGCAATTGATTGATTCATCCTATGGTAACTGCAATCTGTAAAATTTTTTCAAAATGTAGAAAGATGTCGACCGTCAGGCTCATTCCACAACAATATCGCATGTACACAATAAATTTAATCTTAATTAATTGTATAATTTAGCCGAAATCAGGGTTCAAAATTTCGAAGTGGTCGTAGCGTGTGATACGTGGTGACAACAAAATTGAGATCGAACTTCGACACCAAACGATACTTTTCCCTTCGCTTTTAAGGTAGTAGTCTCGCAAAGGCGTTTTTCTATAGATTTTTTTTTTTAATTTTGAGGACTCGTTCGAGACAATATTAAATGATAATCTGCAAACTTTCAAAAGGATTCACCGTTCTGTTTTCGAGATATTGGAAATCAAAGATTTCATGGTTTTACACGTGTTCTTGTGGGGAGCAGTGGAAAATTTTACATTTCACGCAATAACTTCGAAACATTTCTACAGATTTTAGCATTGAAAATGCTTTTAAAGATGTATATAGGGGGGTCTGATTTAGCGAGATGCCACACGAAACTAACGCTACATGCTAAATGCCTGTGATTTGTCAAAAAATGCTGCATTGCATGTAGTCATTTCTGGTTACAAGTTGAAAGTTTCAATTTTGGTGGGTTTGGATTAGGGTTTGTTTTTTGGGTTTGGGTGTGTTTGGGTAAGTTTGGGTTTGTTGCGTGTAAGTTTGTTTGGGTTTAAGTTTAGATGTAAGTTTGGGTTTGTTTGAATATAAGTTTGGGTATGTTTGGGTTTGTTCGGGTTGGTTTGGGTTTGTTTGGATTTGTTTAGATTTGTTGATTGGATGGACAGATGAGGTGTCCATTGGATGGACAGATGAGGTGTTGATTGGATGGACAGATGAGGTGTTGATTGGATGGACAGATGAGGTGAGAGGAAAGTGAGAGAGTGAGAATGTGAGAATGTGTGTGAGAGAGTGAGAATGTGAGAATGTGGTGAGAGACCGCGAGAGTGAGAATATGAGAAGAGAGTGAAAAAGAGAGCAAACTCATATTATTTGCATGTATCTTTTTCTATCACCCGAAAAGTCTGATTACATTTTCAATGCCATGAAATAGTTGCACTTTGTGTAATATCTGTACATTTTTTTTTAAATTCTCAATTACAAAGGAACTTATGACGAAGTGGGTAAAAAAAATCATGGATTTTGACCGTCTAATTTCAGCGATATAGCGATTTGTCTAGCGACGCTAGCGCCATGAAGCGACTGGAACCGACTAGAACTAGATGACAGTAGTGTGTGCATATCCGTGTACGCAGAGTATCTCCGATTAGTAGCCGGAATGGATAGTCTGATACAAAAGTCAGGGTTAGGTAAACATTATATTAGGCGTTTTCATCATTATAAGTTTTTACATCCCGATAAGATGTACAACCTACATTACAAGGATATTTCGCAATATTTCGAAGCTTTCATCGATTGAGCGATGAATAAACTTTTCAACGTGACCCTCTGTGCCAGGATTCTCTAACGTTTTACCGACAGTTTCTCGTTATCGTTAGCTAGCGACAGCCAATCAGAAGCGCCCCTTCTTCTGCAATCCTCCACGCGATTGGCTGCCGGCAGCTAACGATAACGGAAACTGTTGCTGCAACGTTAAGAATCCCGGCAAAATGTCAGTTATCGATACTGGGGTATCGATATATGTCTTCAGTATCGATTATCGCAAGATAAGTGTCATGGCCGCTGTGCTCGGTACACCGAAGCTGCTCACGTTAACACTCGCGTAAGTTCAATTTTACTGTTAACGTGTAGTAAAAATAAGCGGTTCACTGGTATAAAGATCACGCAATGAATTTCATCGGTCAACAAATCGCTAAAATATTCAAGAATGAAGTGGTCAATGTTAGTCATGTGTGCAGTCTCGGGCGAAACTATTCGTTCAAGAGCCCCTACGCTCCTGAAACTTTGTATCCAAAGAGTACAATAAAGCTCTTCACGCCGAATTTCGTAAGTGTTCTCTCCAAATAACTAAAAAATGATTTATTCGTTGCTTTCTCGATTCTGCGACTCGTGAAAGCGCTTTATACGACGTAAACACGCGACATAACCTCAAATTCATTGGTCATCGGTTTTTTGCGCGAACGATGCAATACCCGCGTCGTATGTCCAGGTTCCCGAGGATCCAAAGGCTAAATTTAACGGATTTATACCCATGGACCAACTTGACGTGACTTACAGCAGAGCAGGGGGCCCCGGAGGTCAACACATCAACAAAACCAACACCAAAGTAGATTTGCGCTTCAAGGTGGAAACGGCAACTTGGCTGGACGATGAGATAAAGCCGAAGTTGATGCAACAGGTCAGCCCTCGACTGTTTCACGAAGCGTCTACTTTTTTGTAGTATTTATTTATTCTTTTTTTGCAT
This sequence comes from Ophion ventricosus, assembly GCA_963932345.1. NCBI lineage: Eukaryota > Metazoa > Arthropoda > Insecta > Hymenoptera > Ichneumonidae > Ophion > Ophion ventricosus. Next base: position 16,374,546 of record OZ010713.1, read on the forward strand.
GATTTCTGCACGAGACAGGAAAAAGGCAGAATAAACAAAGAAGGATATCTGATAATAAAGTCGGACCTTACGAGATTACAAAATCTCAATCTAGCCGATGCCCTCAATCGATTGAGAAACATGATCAGAAAAGCTAGCGCGCCCGAACCTACGATACACCCGGAGACGGAGGAAATGCTGAGGAAGAGACACTTGAAAGCTGCTCGAGAACGCCTTCATGTCAAGAGAGCAAGATCACAGATCAAGCAGAATAGAAATCCCGGCAATGTCGATATCAATTGATTTATCGTGCTCTTGCATCAACCCCTGTAGATAATTATGAATATATATGTATATCGCCACGAAACCGGAGTAATCGTTTGTTCGTTCCAGCACTTTCCTAGGTCCGGTGGACTTGGACTTATGACCGTGTAGTGTCTATCGGAATACAATGGAATCTTTTTGCCGCTTGATTATTACATTTTCTTAGACGATTTAAACTGTGAAAAGCACTCAAAGGTTTTTTTTCGTATACTTATCAGAGATCAGCGGCGTTGATCTGCTAAGGATTCTGGATAATATTTAAAATTAAGAAATAAAAAAAGAATTTTGTTTGCGTTCCAAAAATGCAAACTCGACACAGTGTGATCTTGAAGTACACGTCATTGAAACGCAATGAAAGGTTTTTTTTTCAAACTATTCACATCTTTTCTTGTTCGTTTTTTTTCTATGAAAATCATTCAAATGCTTTACAGGATTCTCATCAGAGAGTAGCAATTTAAATTTGCAAGTAGATTCTGTTTATAAAAATAAATTATGGAAAAAGAATTTTCGTTGCATTCCAACAATTCAAACGTAATTTTCATTTCTTTTCATTCTCATTTTTTTGTGCTGCTTAAATGTTTTGTACGGGATGAAGAACTTCGATATAGGTGATTTTTTCAATTGTTTTTTTTTTTTTTACCACGATAAAATTCATTATGTCAATAACAGTGAAATTTCAATTTGACCATAAGAGAATACGTATTGAAATGAAAGACAGTCACCTCATTGAACACTGTCATTGTAATTGAAACATATTTCAAACGATTAACACTTCATCAAGCGCATGGCGTCTTTGAAGACCCCAGGCCCTCACATTTCCGGTGTTGATGCTACAATCATTTCTTTCCGAAACCGAATATCACTTTTTAACAATGACTGAACAATGTGGAACCTGTTAATCCTCGTTACGGGACTTATGGACAATTGCAATATTCAGATTAAACTCATAATTTTTTTCTGCGATCCAAGCCGTAAATTGATCAAACTCTCCAGGTATCTGGGCTTCCTAGACCAATGATGAATAATTTCTACTATCTTTTGCACGAGTATTATCAATTTTTCTTCCCACGGAGAAACGCTTTCTCAAACCGTTCCTTTTTCAGATTTAATTCTTAAGGCATTCCTTTCGCAGAGGGTCGTATTTTGTGGACGCATAAGCCAGGGTGCTTTTGAATAATTAGTAGAATACAGTGGTGCTTAATAAAAATAAGTTACGATCAATTATTATACCCCACAATGAACTAGAATGAAAAATTTCGCATAAATTGTGTAGATTTAGACAGTTGTACATGTTCTCTGAAAACTCCCGGTTACGAAAATATTTCTGTTAGTCACATTTTTCTAAATTTTATCATTAATATTTTCTTTAAAGATTCGGTGAACCCCTGTTTTTATAGTCGTTACGGAATCTTCATAATTATTTACATGCTTAGAGCAATTTATATCAGACATCAAGCGTTATTAAGTATATCACTTATTGGATAGAAATCATGGCTTGAAATTTGACGAGTACACTGGGATGTATTTTTACTCAATTGTAGATGAAAATTCGTTAACTGTTAAATATTCAGGCTCGTGGAAGGAGTACCTTAAGTAGTTTCGACAACAAAATCGAAATGCTGGTAGACGGTTGAAATTTATATAGCGGAGAGATTAATTTAGAATGCATTAACTGTCCAATAATCAATCGGTTTCACAACATAGTTTTGGAGATTTGTAATGTTTTATCCACACGGAGAGAATTAAATGTTAAAAATTACCGTGCAGTAACGGTAACCAGATGACAACCCTGAAACTTCACTTATTATTACTGAGTAAAACACAGATTTTCACGAAAATAAAATAAAATTTCTTCTTCAGATAGAAAATTTTACCAGATTTTCTAGTAAATTTTGATGTGTAACAAAATACGCAAAACTTAAATTGAAAAAATATATAATATCAGCAAAATTTTACTGTGCATTTTATTATTTTATGCCTTTAAAAAATGTCTATAAAAAAGTATCGTCTTTATAACAGTTATTTTAAGATTTATTATAAAATTTAATGAGTGTTATAGGAAAATGTATTGTGCTCTCGGTAAAAATTATCGTGCGCGCTACCCTTCTTGTATAGTAAAATTTTAGCTACGTATTTGAAATTTTCTGTAACGTGAGTTGAAAAAAACTTGTCGCATACGAATTATTATGCTTTTCTCACTTGTCACCACATTGAAATATATCACGGTGATTTTTACCGTGAAATTCACGACAAAAATTACTATTTAATTCTCTCCGTGCATTTGATTAATAGACATGACACCTTGGAAGCATCAGTTATAGGGCTGTAGGGACAAAAATAATACCGCGATTTAGATTTAAAAAACTGAAGCAAAAAAAGCATATTTTTTCTATTTTTTTAAAAATAATATATAAATTATTTTATTCAAACTGTTAAGCACATAAAAGAGCAACATTTCAACAATATTTAAAAAAAAATTAATCCAAAAATTTGGGAAATTCAGCCGGTGGGACCTGGTTTCCGGAGACCCCTCAAAAAAAAGTGTCCTCGTGGTGGTCAGGATAACTCATGATAGCTTTATCTGAAATTAAAAAACCAAATTTTTTCTGTTAGTAGATAAGTATAGCTCGTGATTGAACGAAGGATTTGAAAAAAATTGACATTTAAATTTTTGGCAGAGTTGTATGCAAAATAGTTCAATTTTTGGTACAATTTACACTATGTCTAGCCTTGTAAAATTAGTTGTAATCGAAAAAAAAGCTTCGTTCAATCACTAGTCAATGCTATTTTGAAGAAGTGTACAAAATTTCAATAAGATCTGTGCATTAGTTTTTGAGAAATCGTGTTCACCGACTTTCAAAATGGTGTTTTGAGAAAAATGCGTATACCTGCGTCGCTCCCGGCCGGTCTTTCCCAACGGGGAGAATTCCCAAACGCTCTCTCACCTAGACTTTTACTCCGATTGACTTAAAACTTTGAGAGAATATTCTAGACATACTTCGTTCATTAATGATACTCGAAAAAGAGTGAATTTTGAGCTCGAGCCATTTGTTTTCGAACATTAACGAAATTTGTAGCTTAAGTAGTCTCGCCAAAGCATTTTTCTATAGATTTTTATGTTTATTTTGAGGTCCCATTCAGGACACTATTTAGTGGTTACCTGCAAAATTTCAAGAGCATTCACCGTTGTGTATTCGAGATATTGGCAATCAAAGATTGCACGGTTTTACACGTGTTCTTATGGGGAGCAGTAGAAAATTTCACATTTCACGCAACAACTTCAAAACTTTTATACAGATTTTTTTTTAATCTCAATTACAGAGGAACATATGACGAAGTGGGTTAAAAAAAAATCACGAATTTTGACCGTCTAGTTTCAGAGATATAGTGATTTAAATTAGTCTGGAGCTGACTAGAGCTAGATTACAGTAGTGTGTGCATATCCGTACACACAGATTATCGACGTATTAGTAGACGGAATGAATAGTCTGATACAAAAGTGAGGGCTAGGTAAACATTATATTAGGCGTTTTCATCATTACTTTATAAGTTTTTACATCCCGATAAGATGTACAATCTACATTATAAGGATATTTCGCAATATTTCGAAGCTTTCATCGATTGAGCGGAGAATAAACTTTTCAACGTGACTGTGGCGAGACTACTACCTTAAACGTGGCAACGCCGCTTCAATTAGCTCTGTCGAGTGAGCCACTCACAGTCAAGCATTATTTGGCGGGTATTTGAAAATCGGCGGATGTTGGTCCGAAAATAAGAAACTGTATTTACTCGTCCGCTCGACATTTTTAACGTTTTCTCGTTTTTGCCGGCTCAACAACTCTTTATAAAACGTACGTTGAACGTTTTTTACCATCTAAATAGCCCGGAGCCGACGTTGCTTTAGCGACAGTCAATCGTGCCAATAGTAGAAAATGCCGCTGCTGCCAAGTCTATCGGTTATTTTTTTCTTGAATAAAATTGCAACATATTTTTCTACTTAATAGCAAGAAAGACAAGCATTAATATCATTTCCCGACTTGAAAATATTTTTCAACAATCTTATGAGTTGTAGATTGCCCAATAATTATTTTTACATGAAATTTTATTCGCAAGAAGTTGGCAGCCTGCCGAAATCTCATTGTATTTTCATCCCCACTCTTGCAGCCAAAGAACGGTATCGAAACTCCTTAAGTTCTAGATCAAAATGCAAATAAATATTACACAGCGTCGAAATAATCTTACCTGAAATTCGCTGGCTTTTTTACGTCGTAAATTCATTTTTAAATTACGCTCTGCAACATTTTTATAATTAATCGAGTCGTTTTGTAATTTATAATAATGCGGTAAAGACTTAAATATAGACTTGTATCTCATTTAGCGTTAGCATTTAATGTTTTTTTTGTTATAACAATTAGAATAAGAATGTTTTCGAGGTGCCGTATTCGACGATACAGAGAGGTTCCATAGTAGCCTTAACATTATCGAGGACACTGCACGCACCTGCTCACGTTGCTATAGAGACGACGAAGCTTACAGAGCCAAACAAAAAGTGTATAGTTCATATCGCAGACACGTTTGCTAGCCGTACGTATCTTCGATAAAGTGCAAGAAGCATCGAAGAAAATGTCATTTCGTGATTTGCGAAGTAAGTATCATACAAAAATTCACTCACTTCCGGTCCGTAACTAGTCACGTGGATTTTCATTGATTTTTTGTTTGTTTAGATTTCACAGAAATAATGAGGGTACTCGGTTATCCTCGGCTGATATCATTGTCGAATTTCCGCGCGCCGAATTTTCCTCTCGTCGCTGAGATATTGATCTGGCTTGTACAAAGATTCGAACCAGATCTCGATCTCCCAGCTGATCATGCGAACGAGCAAGATCGAGTTGCACTGATACGCCGAGTCGCCGAATTTATGGTAATATATTTGAAGCAAGCTTCACATATACGCGTGTATTTTCAGTCGATTTGAATGGAACGAGAAAATTCACTGCAAGTTCGAATTTCGCAATGTGGCAAAAAAAAAAAAACTGAAAAACATCAATCGAATAAAAGAAGTTCGATTTTCACCAACAATTGTGGTAAAAGTTGTCAGTAATTGTTTGGGCACCCATCTACTAATAAATTCCAATGAATTGAGTCATCACTCTGAATTTACGTATGCATTGTTTCCACCTCTTGGAATTATCATTTTGATCATTTTCAAATGGACTGTAAAACTATTTGGAAACCTTTGAAGTGTAACGTATGTTCTTGTGAGAAAAAAAATTTTAATTTACAATTTTTTATTCTGTTTCTTGAAAACAAAAAAAAAAAGAAAACTTTAAGGTAGTTCTGTAGTTTTGTTCAAAACTTAGGAATTGCCTGAAATTTAAGTATGGTGTAAACATGACCTTCATGGACTGATGCCTAAATTTTCAATACGATTCACCGTTTAGTTTATGAGATAATTGCAATTGAATATGGGTCTTTTTGTACGCGATCTCTATACCTAACACACAAACCGACAGGACTTTGCTCACATTTTTCATTATGGGTTCTAAACGGATCTTAGAATTTATAAATAAAAACACTCGTGTATGCAGTACTATTGTGGGATTAATTTAAAAAAAAATGGCAATTTTTAACCGTTTAGTTTCGGAGATATCGGCTTTTACAAAGTATTAATTTTATTCCACACCGAACTCGGGCAAAACCAGGTGCGAGGAGCTGATTGGCGCGTGGCTGGGAACTTGAAGCGTGTTTTTTTTCCGAGTTTTAGTAATTCTAAGAAGGTTTGAAATAGATTTATTCTGTCAACAAATTTAATTTGTTCAATTCGTGCACACATATCTATTACATTTTTCAAGCATTTCCGCTTCTTACAACGAACCATCCTCAATAGAACTATAAATTAATTCATTTAATTTTAGTAGCAGTTGCTCGACACTGTTGAGGCTGTTAAAGCTTTCAGTCTTTTGTGTCTTTCAGTCTTTCAGTCCGATGGCTTTTAAAGCTTTCAGTCTTTTGTGACACACGATGACAGCGCCGCTTTGTAGAGCATACAGAGTATGCAAGCTCTGTCAAAAATTCCCAATCAACAGCATCATATAGGCATTGGATTTTAATATACGCTGCGGCCGAAACTTTTAGCTCATACGTGTACCTACAGAAAACGTCATTGACCCTTTATACGACCGCGTGACAGTTCTGCAACAAACCATCTACAGTGGGTAAAAAAAGTATTTGCACACCGCGTGTTTTTCAAATTATCCTTCCACAAAAAATAAAATGCTTCAGCATTATATTTTTTTCTCGAAAATTTTTATCGAACATTTTATTTTTCTTCGAAAAAAAAAGGCTAAAGTATTTTATTTTTTTTCGCCGGCTAATTTTGCAAAACACGAGGTGTGCAAATACCTTTTTTTTACCCACTGTAAATCCTCACAAAGTCTCACATTGCCATCCTTTTTCAAATCAATGTAACACGATGGCTGAAAACCGTTATATACTTTTTTTTAGTGCAATTCATGCAAACTAGATGGCGTGAGTTGGATCAAAATTTCTTCGATGTTCACATGTCGCGAGAATTCGAGTGTGCATAAAGTTTGCGAAAATCGAAGAAAAATATAAAAACAACAAAAACTAAAGGTTAGGGTTTTTTGGGCTACAACAAGCAAAATAACTGCTTCAAAGCATTCCATTCATCATAAAGGAATGTTAAGACACAATGTAACATGTCTGTCACACTTCCTTTATTACTTTTTAACTAGCCCCCTGATTGAATTATTCAAAAACTAAATAATACATGTTTTAAAATTTATCAAAACCCATCATAAACTCAACTATTTTTAAATGTTTACATTGTTGAGTTACGAAGAATTAAAAGACAGAGTATTAAAAATAAATATATATTTTGCATGTTGATATTTTTTATGATTTATTTTCATGCATTTCTTTCAGGCTCTGAAAACAAACGTAAAATTAAACACGAGAAAGCTCTATCAAGCGGACGGTTACGCGGTGCAAGAGATGCTCAAAATCGCTAGTATGCTGTACGAGGCTCAGACGACGAGCGGCATGGACAATACTTTGTCCGAAGATTTGCGAGCTCTGCGAAATTTCGACATATCTGACAAATTAAATGAATTGAAGGGCACGAGACAATTGGCGAGCGAATTGACCGTGAACGGTGCTACGCTCTTTGATCTTCTCGGTCGCGAGGTGGAATTGCGCGAGATGCGAAATTCCAAGGTCTCCCGACAATACGATAACTCAGAGATCGAAGTTGCTCTCAAGGAAGTCATCGAGGCTACCAGTACAGAGATCGAAGATACCAAAACACTGATAGACAATGTCAAGGTGCTTTTTTTCTCCAATAATTCATTCACTCGTTCTCTCTCTAATTCTGTTCATAAGTTTGAACTTTTCATTGACAATAAGGTTCTATTGGGGGTTCGTGATGCATGTTCTTTTTATCTTTCCGTTTGTTCTATATTTTCACCTTGCCGAATGGAAAAAAAAGGACAACGAGCAGAGTCTCGAGGTTCGAATCGAGAGACGCCGCACGGAATTGGACAGAAATCAAAAGAGGCTCCAAACACTGAAGAAAGTACGTCCAGCTTTTATGGAAGAGTTCGAAAAACTCGAGGTAGAGTTGCGCTCGGTGTACGACGATTATCTACAAAAGTGTCGTTACCTCGCGTATCTCGAGCATCTTTACGAGGACGCTGCCAAAACCGAGCAGGAAAGATTCGAGCGAAGGCAAGAAGCGATAGACCTGTTTTTTTGCCCTTATATCACGAGCAAATGATAGTTCTTTTACAGTATTCGTGTTTTCTTTGGGGGCGGGGGGCGATAAAAACAGGCAAGCTGCGACGAAAAAACAGCTGGAACAATTACGTGCAGAAGATTCAAGTTTCGAGAGCATTATGGAAGGAAACGATTCGATATTCGCGACGAATCTTCAGGATCCGTTGGCCCTGGGTGAAGTTGAACAAGGAGCAATGGAAAAAGCCAGTGGTCAGCCTGCTCGTCAGAAGCAAGGCAAGTGCATTATCGATTTTTTTAAATTTTTATCGACTCTTCGAAATAGATATTAATCGATGCTCCACTGTTAACTGGTAGTGAAGTAGACGAATTTCTCAAACGATAACAATTTTGCGGACTGATTTTCCACAACTAATTCTCATTTAATCGAAATATCAAAGTGAATAATAGGTGATCTAAAAAAAATCGGTAGAAATTGAGACAATTATTTTCCTCGGGATACGAAGAGGGACGTTTTGTGTGCGTAAATCAATATAAGAAGAACACTAGTTACTTTTTTATATGAATATTTTTATCTACTGGCAATTTTTGGCATTTCTGTGTTCTCCATAGGAAAAACGAAGTTATATTGAAGTTAATTATCTTCAATCTTTCTTTATACGCATCTACGAGCTATTAAAATTCTACCCCTTCACTTTTTCACCCCCACTTATTACAACACTATTTCCCCCTCATGAAAACTCTCAGAGTATTTTCCACGGAGTTTCCCAATGCACTACCGTATCGCATACGCACAAGGTGTCGTAATTTATTGAGTTCCATTTGTATTACCGTAAAACATTCGATAAAACGGCCGCTCGCTCAATAGTCGACGCCTAAGCTGTTTAACATGGGAGATCGCTGCTAAAGTACACTGACCACGCGTCCACTATTTTCGCTTACGTTTTCCATAAGATTATTGACAAATATTAACAATTCTTGACACTATCTCGCACGTTCATCCATAGTAACAAGAATTTTATTAACCCTTCGACTGCACTCTGGGTTGTTTGGGTTAATTGGGCGCTTAATTTTTGTTGTTCTTAAAAAATAAATTAATGGCCACAAAATAAGGATCATTGACTAGAAAAAACGTCTCTACAAAAAAAAATGCATATTTACCGAACTACAACGATCTGAACAACGTTTGGGGTCCGATCGACCCCACATGCTGTCAGAGTTTCTTGGCGGAAGTGTGCAGTTGAAGACAGTATTCCAGTCTAGAGGCCTAATCTTTGAGCGTTTTTTCGAGCTTGTTTAAAAAAAACTACTTTTGGTATCCATTTTTTACCGTCTTTTTATTGATGTTTCAAGAACTTATACAAAAATGTTTGTGCAAAAAAAAACAAAATTCATAAAGTTATGGACTTTTAAACACGACCGTGACAAAAAAAAGGTTGACGCGGTCGACATGATTCCAAAGCTCCCATCCATCTAAAACAGAAATAGAACCAATTTTCTTTATCAATAAGAATGTCATTATGGCGGGTACCAAAGAGAAAAAAAAGTTTAACAGCGACTGTCTGAAAAAAGTTAATTTTTCGCCCGATTTTCTCAAAGTTAAATTTTTTTTAAATAGTAATAATGATAATGTTGCTATGCCCGAGGTAGGGACGATAGAGGGATATATATCGAAGGTACATTCCAATTTTGAAGTCAATCAGTTGAATAAAACTCGATATTTTATGTCAAGCAGGTTGATAGAAGTAGTATCGAGGAAAATGCGTTTAAATTTTTGAGTATAATTTCAGTCAACCGCAACTATGTAAGTGGTATCTCAACATATTGTACTATTAGGTAATAAAATTTAAAAATGGATTTTTCTAAATTTTCAAACCCACGTAACCCCTTAATTTCTCGACAGTTTCTCAGTCGATTTATTTCAAACTTAGCATAATCGTTCGCTTGATCTTCAATCTTGATGATAAAATATTTTTAGAATTTACGTTCCATTCGTTTTGCAGTCATTCACGTCTGCAGAAGCTGTTCTTCCATAAGCGATCGTGCTAAATTCATATGTTTATAACTACTAAATTATTTAGTGAAAAATTCTGAAATAATTCATGTATTATTATTCTATAAAAAACGATCATTCCTTATATTTTCAAGTACTTCAGCGATTTTTTAGTATCCATCCAGTAATACCTTAATTGATACCGATATCATCGCGGATAAAAATCGACAACGCTATTCGTAGTAACCGAAGTTCATGACTTTCTAACGGTACTGATCAACAACGATGTTTATAGAAACGGCTGGCCGATCGTCTCGCGTCCAAATGGGCAATCAACGACGAATTTACGGTAGCATGTCCGGCAGACAGAGAGGGCCGATACACGAAACAAACGACAGTGTTGGCTCGTTGGACAGTGACAGCGATTTGCTGATCGACGGTGATCTGGACGACGACGAGGATGACGATGACGACGAAGAGGACGAAGATCTCATGAATTCAGCCGTTCCTCATGACATCGCAGCTTTCGATATGAAAACGAATCCCGAAAAGCGTTCGGTCAGCAAAATCGAACATTCCGACGAAGATTTTTAATTGAAACAACACATGTATACACAGAAGAAACTACGAAGGTATTACAAACGATTCCCTTCAATATCATGTATTTTATTATAATTCTTAGTCGTTCGGACACGTTGCTTTGTCGCCGTGTCATTTCGTTTCAGCACCAGATCATCGTTTCTAATAACGTATCATTGTACGGGTATGAAATTGTCAATTGGGCTTTATATTATAGCGCTCATTTGATACAAAGTGCTCGCGCACGCGTGGGTGATCCGAGGTCTGCGTGGCTATTTTATCGTTCTTCTCCTTTTTCATACTTCTCATTTTTCTAACTGTATCGAAAGGCGCGGCAGCGCCGTGATGCTACGTAATTCAAAAGAATTTTTAATAAGCGTCGAAGACAGCACCGCGCTCTCTTATGTACAGCAATGTAGTATTATATTCAAGAATAACCTATTACAGTAGGTTGACACCTCCTTATCCAAAATCGAATAACCACTCTTTTTGCACAACGTTCCGAGCTTCATTTAAGGGGCATCATCACCGTGTTAGGCTGAAAGCTAAAATGAGGACTTTGAAGTGAAACAAAATATTCTTAAAAATTCATTTTTTTGGGAAATTCATAATTGGAACTGCCAAATATGCACGAAAAATATTTCAGATACGCGAAAAATCATAAATTTTGTTTGCAATGGTGGAAGACAAATATTTTAGAGATTTATCTTCCAATGTAAAACGACGACACTCTGGCCGTCCGTTCGAAGCCATCTTTTTATCTGGAGCTTTGGGTGGTGAAATTTTTTTAATTTTTCGGGCTGGAGTGAAATACCAAAGCCTTTTATAATCTATATATATATATAAAATAGTTCCGTGGTTGATTGGATGGCTGAATGACATATAGACATATATAGAGAGAGAAATTTGTTAGATATATTTTCCTTAGAAAGTGTAGAGGTGCACTAATAAAGGATTTTTCGAAAATAAACTACTGAGGGAGTGACATGGGGTGTAAAATTTTGTATGAAAAATTGTATTCAATCTTCAAAATAAATAATAAAACGCACATTTTAGAATTTTTTACAACAACCCCTAATTAGGGATGTAATTGGGTGTTGAAGTGCTCAACCTAAACACCCAATAGCTTGAAGCCAAAAGTACTAAAGATTTTTGCGATTAATATTTTTGTAAAAAATGTTTTTTTTTTCGTAAAAAATGTAAATATTCGAGATTTCTGAAGAAGTCAATATTCCAAAGAAATTCCTACTCATTCGTTAGTGCTCGATAGCCGCATAAAAAAAAACACTTTGGTATTTTGGCCCGAACTCAAAAGTAAAATTTGGAAAAATTCCAATCCGGAGGGCTTCAGTAAAAAAAATAGCTTCTGGTAAACCGCTACAAAAATCTTTGAAACTTGTTTGTACTCTTTTTTTTGGATATATTTTGGACACCCAATAAAATAATTGGACTAAATTGCATTATAAAAAAAAACTTAAAATTTCCCATACCCGCTTTCGGCCTAACATTCTGCCGCGTGACCCGTTAAAAACATAAGAACCGTGGAATATTGCAGAGACATTGTTTAACTCCGAATTTGCCACACGTACAACAGATATGTAGAGTTCTGTTCAATCGCATTGGACGTTTTGAACCGAAGATAAAAAACGAGACGAAAATGGGGACAGATAATTAGATATTGCATCGATGTTCGTACGTCAAAAAAGTCTGGGCGCAATTGCCAGACTGGAAAAAATCGAATGCTCCATTTAATACGCCATCTCGGTCTCGTCAAGCGATCGATTGTTATATCTCTTTTTTTGAGCAGCTTATCAATCTTACGATCTACATTATGATAGGTAGGTTTACAGTTCTTCCTTTTTCGTTATAACTATAGTTATTCGTGGGTCGCAATCTTAGAGTAACAAAAATGTACGCCAGTCCACGTACGATCATATCGACTCTTGCTGAAGTACAAGTGTTTTTTTTTTGTTTTTCTCGAACTTGTAGTTTATCGATGTTACAACGAGGAAAAGAAAAATGAACTCGTTCTATGGTAGCGCATTATTCTTGTAGCTTCTGCTTTCTCAACATGGGCATTCGTTCGCGAATTCCTTCTCCCGAGCAGGGAGTGTCCACATTCGAATGAAACGCTATGATGATTTTATAACAAAATAATTATTTACTTAGCTAAGTCTTCGCAATTGCTCAAGCAATTTTTCACGTCTCCAACATTTGATACCTAGGTAAAAACAAAACGTTCACCGTAGATATAAAAACGTTATTCGAGAATCTATTCTCAATTAATTAGGTCGTAAAATAATGAATGAATGAATGAATGAAAAAACCAGATTTTTTTTTTCAGGAATCAATAATATTTTGGAGAAACTGTTCGTTTACCCTGACTATCGATGCCATCGCTCCAATTATTATTCTCAACTATTCTGTCACTGAATAATTATGAATCAATGTATTTGACAATTACGAGATTTGTTTCCGAACTCTCATATTCCTGTCTTCAAGAATGTCGAGTGTTTTTTTTTTCTTCGAGTGACAATCATTTTTCATTCGGAGGCAGAAAAGATTGGTTTTTAAGAACGATGAAACCGTTTACCTGTTTTTAAGGGGGCACACCCGCGTAGACGACGGAAAAATATATTAATTTTGGGAATTATTATCTCAAAAACTATTCGTCCGATTTCATCAGAGTTTGCTTCATTCGAAAGTATATATATTGAGGTATATTGACACAAAATGTTATAAATATATATTGACCGGGAGCTCTGTTATCGTGGCTGGCGGAAAACATCTCCCTCGTGATATTGCATGCAGTCGGTTGATCTGAAACTAAAATATCGTACAAATTCTTTAAATGTAAAATATAAAGCCCTTCGTATCGTAGGCTTTTTTACTCAATATATTTTTTCTTTATCAAGCCAGAAAGGTCGGGAATTTAAGTTAATTTTAATCATGCCCCATTTTGTGAAACAGAAAGTATGCAAAAATGCCTACGATGCGAAAGGCTTTACACATGACATTGTAAGAATATTTTCGAATTTTTTTTTCAGATCAACCGACTGCATGCAATCATGAAGGTCGCAGACTGTAGCAGGGAGGGACATGTTTTACGTCGGCCACAATAACAGCGCTCCCAGTCAATAAATATTTATTTAAAAAATTTTCAATATACCTCAATATTTATACTTTCGAATAAAAGAAACTTGGATGAAATCGGATGAATAGTTTTTGAGAAAGTAATTTTCCAAAATTCATCCATTTCTTTCGCCGACTACTCGGATGTGCACATCCTTAAGGATGTGTTACACATACGATCTCAGACAAATGTTTAATTGGATGATAAAAAGAGTTACTAATGAATCGTTCGAACAAAAAAATATTCTACGATCGGTTAAAAATATTCACGCGAAATAAAATTGTTGATTTTTCTGAATACTTATGATTTTTTCAGAACCTTCTCTCCTTGTAAAAGGTTTCATTTATAAATCTGTTTGTTCGATTATTTGGAAATCTCTTAGGAGTAATATGGAATCTGTTTACAAAAAAAAAACAATTAGCGATTGTATATCCATTTTGCAGAATTAAAAAAAATCCAAAAAGAGAGAAATGTCTGTAAAAATGCATAGCTATTGAAAATAAGAGAAGACATTGCGTACGAAGTATTCATTTTGCTGATTGTTGAACAATCATTTGCTTAAACTATTTGTTAATAACTCTTTCGTATTATTATTCGTAACCAGTGTTCACAACTTCAATAGGTCTGCATTTTTCGAATTTTCGCCGAATCGTCGAGTATCGAAATTGTGATCAAATCAAACTGTTGGCTGGGAACGTACGTGCGACACATTCTCAACGAACTTTCGTCTATGATGTTCGTGTATAGCGCATGATACATTGATTATTCGTTGACTAGTCAATTTGATGTGCTACGTATATCCTCCTCCTTCACTCGCCACATCCTTTTTTCTCATTTTTCTAACGACAAATAACATTACTTACAAGTTAACACGTCGTCGATAATTATCAATGTTCTGGCTCGCAACAAGCACCATACACTTTCGGAGTGATTGCCGAAAAAAAAGTGCTCGATGGACAAATCAGTCAAGCACACGCAACCCTGGTAGCGAGATTTTGTGTCGATCACCGTATGTCAGCCGAAAAGTGAAATTTCACTGTGTAAAACAACGCTGAACGGAACTGTATTGTTATAAATTTAAGATCAAATCTCGTTCGATGCTGGCAGTTGAATTTGCAAGGGTCGTCGTATTGAATTTAAGGGAGACTGACAATCTAGAGCTCGGTAAAAAGGTGAATTTCGACCATTTTTTTACATGGGTACCCAGTTCATATAATGAAAATTCCATTTCATGACATTTATTCTACATGTCTTCAAATATATTTTTTCCGGGCTGCAGCCATTTGTAATCTCCCTTAAGTATGCAATTTTTGAATGCGTAACCATTAAAGATTTTTCTTTGCCAGAATGCTCCGTTCGCAAGGTGCGCGTCGAATTCGAATATCCTGAACGTTCGTAATACAAGAACAGTACGAAATGAAATACCCTGACAGATATATTCAAGATTCGTCACGTTTTCGTCATATAAAAATTCACTTTGAACGCGGCCATAACACTCGCCGCTAGTGCCACCTTACTGCGCTCATTCCCATTTACAGTTATACTTAAAAATTAATATCTGATACGTTCAATGCGTCCCCTCTCGTTCCACCTGTCTCTCCTTTCTCTCTCTCTCTCGTTCACTCTCTAGTTACGTTACGACTTACGCCATTGAGATTCACCGATATGCGCAATTTCATTAAGGTCGGCGGTTTCATCGCGCAGAGAAAAACGCAGGGTTCCCTCAAAATATACGTTTTAAGGTTCGAATGCATAGCCATACGTGTATGGGCGATTTAAGGGGGAAATACGTGTAGAGCATCGAAAAAACGATTTCTTTTTTACGTAAAATGTTAGTTAAGCATCTCAAGAATCAGTCTTGGAATCGTTGATTAGCCAGTAAGTTACTAAAATCATCGAGTTTTCGTAGTTCGAAACTTTAAACACATTTTTCGCAAAATTACATTCTTTAAGTTTGCGAGAAACATAACTTTAAAACGAATTAATCGATCGTGCCAAAATTGTACACACAACTCAATAACAATATTACCTTGAACTTACACCTACGTATTTAGAAGAATCATTTTTAATAAGTACTTTTTATCGCAAAAAAGAACGAACATTTTGTGAGGAATTTCAATTACTTTGTTCGGAGTGTCCCATTTTTTAAATTTTCAACTTTTTAAATGTTTCTTAGGTATAAGTTCAGCATTTGGATATTAAAATACTCAAAGTTCTTGGCTCATATTTTTCAGAACAATATTGAAGTCGTTGGATGTCCCACAAACGGACCACTGCCGTCAAAACTTTGCTGGAAGACCACGCTATAACGTCGCCATTTTGCAATGTTTTTCAACCAAAGTATTTTTTTAAACAGTTTAATTATGTAATTGTACCTAAAGTTTCATGGATGTAAAACGGTTTGTTCTTTTCCAAACAAAAAAAATGATCAAAAGTGGGTATTTTTTCGTCGTCTACGTGTACTTTCTCCCTTAACGTTCAGAATCTTCATTGTTAACGTCCATCTTGAGGCGCTTTTTCATCGTTGCGACTCACGAGGAAGCGCAGAGACAATAAATAAACTGTCAAGAAAATAGTACACAAAAATTGCAACAAAAATACATTTAAATTTACAAATACAAATAAAATTCGACTCCACGCAGGGAAAACCTCTTAATATCACTTCGAATATTGCGTAGCATGTTCGCGGTCGCGAAAAAGAAAAACAGATCGATAAATATTAGCAACAAAAAGCTCGATTAATTTGCGTCGTGAGAAAACGATTTAAAAAAATCATTTTACCGTTTACGCACGATTGTAGGCTCATGTTAGGCGCGCTCTAGGAATTAGGCTGTTTTTTTTTTTCAAAATCTTATATCCTTCCCTAATTACCCGATTTATAGCGTATAAATAACGATTATACAATGGTATATCAAATCGCGAAAAAGCATCTAGCGTCTTTTGCTTCTCATACTGAAAACACGAACCCGCAGTCTCCGCGCCGAACTTTTCAATTCCATTCTTCGACACTAACCAATTATTCCGAGTCGTTATTTCAAAGAGGCTCTCGCTCATTCTCACCGTAAAAAAATAACGTCTTGTTTGACTCTGACATTCCATTTTGTTCGTGACTTTGGGTTTTTTTTTTATCTGCTTTATTTCGCGATTACTCTCGAATCGTTCAAAGCATTGACGCGGTCTCCCATTGCAATCGTGCGTGTCCGTAGATTCGAAGATTCGTCTGAAAAGTACACATCGTGAGTGCAACCGTTATTCGGTTTCTGCCTCATGGGAATCCTCGCCGAATTCCATCGAGAATTCTTTTATTTTCGAATTCAAGTATTCAGGGATACCAAATGGCCCATCTCTCTTTCTATATCAATGTCTTCCCGGACATGACTCGTCTCTTTACGAAGAGGGTCCGATATAATTGTAGAAATATGTTCTGGCCGTTTTAAGCGTCCCGGTAACATTGCCCAGTTCCCAGTTCGTCTGGGTCGAGAGTTTTCGCTACCTGGGAACTTTGTTGACCGAGACGTGGCTCGTAACGTCGGATGCTCGTGGACGATAAATCGGTACAGGCTCGAGCTCGGGTAAGTTGCATTCATTGCCAAGTTCGGCCCACGTATTGTCGACACTGTCAGCTAATCTCTCTCGATATTTGTAGGCCGTACGATCGACGACCGATTGCGTCTTGACGCAATCGTCACCGCCGAACTCGCATACTCTATAATGATGGAGTATCGCGGCATCCGACGGTACGTTCAGTGTACCGTGGCCCGGTATAAACTCCCATACGAAATGATTTCCCGCTTCAACCACGTCACGTGGCTTGCAAACGTACTTGGAGCGTTGCTTTTGGGGATGAAGCTTCGATCTTCTTCGCGTTTTCTTCAGCGTTATCAGGCCCGCCTCGGCTGCTGTCTTGCTTTTACGTATTAACGCGTCGTCCGCCCATTGCAAATAGAAAAACGCATTCTGGAAGGAAAAAGCTCCGGTCGTTCGCGTATTCAGTCGACGCTCCATCCATCTGAAAAGTTGGTGAACAAGAACGGTCAACCGAGTGTACATACCTCCAACTTACAAAAAAAATCGATTTTTCATTATTCATTATTATTCTCTGTACTTGTACGCGTCTTTACGCAGAGAAGAATGTCCATGGTATTTACAAGAAACGCCCATGGTAAAAGAGAGAATAGAAAAATTCCCTATAGTTTATTGACACCGCAATCATAATATGGCTAACACAACTACACGGAGAGAATTAAAAAGTAATTTTTGTCGTGAATTTCACAGTAAAAATTACCGTGATATATTTCAATGTGGTGACAAGTGAGAAAAGCATAATAATTCGTATGCGACAAGTTTTGTTTTAACTCACGTTACAGAAAATTTCAAATACGTAGCTAAAATTTTACTATACAAGAAGGATAGCGCGCACGATAATTTTTACCGAGAGCACAATACATTTTCCTATAACACTCATTAAATTTTATAATAAATCTTAAAATAACTGTTATAAAGACGATACTTTTTTATAGACATTTGTGAAAGGCATAAAATAATAAAATGCACAGTAAAATTTCGCTGATATTATATATTTTTTAAATTTAAGTTTTGCGTATTTTGTTACACATCAAAATTTACTAGAAAATCTGGTAAAATTTTCTATCTGAAGAAGAAATTTTATTTTATTTTCGTGAAAATCTGTGTTTTACTCAGTAATAATAAGCGAAGTTTCAGGGTTGTCATCTGGTTACCGTTACTGCACGGTAGTTTTTAACATTTAATTCTCTCCGTGTATATAAGCGAAAAGTATATCCAAACATATGATTTCGGTGGCGTGTTTGACTATCTATTATCCCTAAAATGATTATTAACTATTGTAAAAGGCTTGACAGTATAGATATGGTTAAGGGGGGAAAACCCTTTACAATGTTCAAAAAATTGATTTTTTTCACATACTTCGAAAGTATAATATATTGAGAGTGTACTGGAAAATCGAAAAATC
Organism: Ophion ventricosus; assembly: GCA_963932345.1. NCBI lineage: Eukaryota > Metazoa > Arthropoda > Insecta > Hymenoptera > Ichneumonidae > Ophion > Ophion ventricosus. The sequence continues at coordinate 16,393,296 of OZ010713.1, forward strand.
GAAATATGAAATTTTTGCGAAGTTAGGGAAACTTTAAACGCGATTATCTCGAAACTGCATTTTCAAAAACTGCTCATGTTATAGCTCAAAAAGTTATTGATCGATCTGGCTGAAATTTTGGGAGGTTTCTCACTGTAACATTATCGGAAGGATATACCTAAAGCTTTCAGGTTATCGCGCCAATAAATTACTTTTTTGGGGCAAAAATTGTCGAGAAAATGATCAAAAATATGAAGATTTGATTAAAAAGCCTACTTAATTTTTTATTTTATACTTTTGAAATGTTTTTATAGGTGTATCCTTACCCTAGACATGTCAATAATCGAAAAATATTTTCGATTTCTGTTTCACATCAATAGAAAAAATCAGACAGAGCACTTTTCGATATCACGCAAAAGACGCCTAAAGGAATACCTTATAACGTCGCCATTTTGTTTTGTTTAAAGCAAAAAAAATTAACACTTGAAAGTTGTAATAAGATAATGTCAAAATTTTTAAATGACACGATTATTTTATCACCGTTAAAAAAAATTATGAAAAATGACGCTTTTTCGGGCGTCTAAAGGATGTTTTCCCCTTAAAGTATTACTGAATGGACCATCGGGCAAAAAGTTTGTCCAAAATGGGCGAATCGTGGATTTACAAGTCTAGATTATTTCGTACATGTTTAGCCTTACAAATAGCTAATTTAATAATAAATCAACACTTAGAAATGTTAATTTTCCACTTTTGATAATAATTAAACTCAAATTCGACGATATTGACGTGTGCTTGACTGAGGTTTTGTCAGTGACTGTACACATGTTTCAACTGTCCAACAAAAAATGTCTCAATTTTTTCATTTAATTAATACGTTTAGATAATCTTATTATTATCAATAATTACCAAAAAAGTATATGTCAGTCAGTCATTCGATCAGTCAAGGAAATGTTTTATCTTTTACCATACAAACTTTGCAATCCCCTTTTTCCCTCAAGGATTAAATTTCCAAAAATGCTAAAATTTCATTAATTGTGTCTAGGAGCATTTATACAAAGTTTCGAGTAAATTTGGCCCGATTTTTTTTAATTTCCAGACAAACTTTGCCACCCCCTTGCGCCCATTGGGGGTTGAATTTCTAAAAACGCTGAAATACGTGTTTCATGTATTGTGTCAAGAAGCACGAATACCAAATTTCAAGTAAATCCGACCAGATTTTTTAAAATTTCCATACAAACTTTGCCACCCCTTTTCTCCCCTTAAGGGTTGCTGTCTCAAATGGGCGGACGGATGTAAAGTAATTATAACGATCCCTACACTAATAGTTACTTCATTTAGCTATATTCCTTTCCAAGATTGCACCTGCAAAAATCGATACACCTTTGCTGGTTAAGAAATCTCATTAAGATTGATTGAATAAAAAATAAACAGAATCAATATTATTTTCATTCGCTACAGAAGCTCGAATCAATTGCAATGCGATTTTCTTATCAGGGGTGCTCTGGATATTGTAACTCGTTTTCTCAACAGTTTCGCAATCCTATAGCGTTTTCTTTAATAATATACACAACCACGAAATGACATGGATTTCCTATAATGATTTTTTGGATTATTCAGTGCCCTCAATATTATCTTGAATAGCAATAGAAATTTATCCAATACTATTGCCTCTCGCTGCAGCGGCTTAAATAAATTGCAATGTTATTTGCGCCGAGAGCGTGTTTTACACGTGTAATTAATCTTCCTGACAGTTCTGAAGTTCTTCCACAGCGCTCACCCTCATAATTTCATTAATTAAAAATTTTGCTTGATTTTTTTTAGCCAACCCAGTCTCTGCAATGCTACCTTTCATGATAGTGTCCTCGACAGTGGACTTTAATAAGATTTTTCAATTTCAACTTAAGGCAGTATTTTTGTCCAGAGTGCTGTTTCGAAGGTGGTTTTTAGGATGGAATAACTGTTAATCTGGTCCAGTTTTTTTTCCTGACATTTTTTACACGTGTTCATCGATCCTCCAAGAATGTGTACAAATTGAAGGGGAAAAGATTAATATCATCTACGTTTGTTTACAACGGTGAGCGGAAAACGTCCCCAATTGACGACCAGTGTTGTGGACATTGTATGAATGTAAAAAAAAAAAACAAACATATTTTTAACCCTCAATCCGTGAAGGTTTTTGAGGCACCTTAATCTCGTGAACCTGAGTCACTACCAAACCAACAATTGTCAATGAAAAAATCTGAAAAAATTCATGGTCTATCTTTAGGCCGTACTTCTCAAGGGAAAATGGTTTTTTCTTATTTTTAATATTTTTTTTTAAATTAAATAGCAACCTCGAAAGAAAATTATTTGGACAGGACAAAAACGACCCAGGTTCACGGATTGAGGGTTAATCTGTATGAGTGTTGTAATGTTTGGTACCAGATTCAGCAAAAAAAAAAAATTGAGAAATGACGGCATGCTAAACTCTGATTATCAATTTTTTCTATTTTTCTGATTATTGTACGAGTTATACGTATTCGAAAAAATTATTTCGACTCGACTCTGCTACCAACGTTGATAAACAGTCCACTGAAGGTGTATGCCAAATCTGGGCTCAGTCGGCCATTCGGGTATCAAGATATCGTGGTTGCTGATTTGAAAAACCGTTCCGAGAAAAACGCTTTTAAAGTTCACTGCGCCTCGACCGCGTTCCCCGAGCATACTCCTTATAATTTCTATAACTCGACTGATTTTGTGAATATCATTGAGGTATTTTTTTCGCAGAAGGCCGTATTTTGTGGGCGCATGAGCAGGACCCTTTTGAATCATTGGTAGATTACTGTGGCGCTTAATAGAAAATTACTTACAATCAATTATTATACCCAACGATGAAATGGAATTAAAAATTTTGCATAAATTTGGTAGATTTACTCTGAAAAGTCGCGGTTACGAAAATTCTTCTACGAGTCACATTTTTCTAAATTTTATCATTGTTATTTTCTTCAAATATTTGGCAACCCCCAGTTTTTATTGTTGTTACGGAATCTTCAGAATTTTTTTAATCCTTAGCGCCCTTTATGTCATCTACCTAAAGTGCTCCACAAATTGGATGATTGTTAGTCATAAATTTTTATTAAGAGTTCGGTAACTTGAAATTTTACTAGTATACTGGGATTTTTACTTAATTGTAGACGAAATATTTTTACTTAATTGTAGACGTAATTAATACTTAAAAGAGATATTGTAACTTTTACTAATTTAATTAATTGTTCACTTAATTCATATTTAAAAAGGATATTTTTACTTAATTGTAAACGAAAATCAGTTAATTGTTAAATTTTCGGGTTCGTGAAAGAAATATCTTAAACGTTTTTCACAGATGATTCAGAAAGGCCTGTAGAATAATAAAGTTAAAAAAAAACGATTTTTTCACATTTTTACTCAACAATACTGCATTAATTCAAAGCAACGCGAATTTCTATGAGAATCGTTTCATATGGAACGAATCAGTCTTCTTCTTTAACCACAAATTGAATAGAAAATGAGCAAGTGTACTAACTCACCTTATCAGATTGAGTATGGTATCGTTGTGACGCGGTATGACAAATTCATCGAGATCGAGTAGAGCAACGTACTCGTACTTGTACATTGAGCGATATAGGCAATCGTTGAGAGCAGCGAAGAGACCCTCGGTACGGATCTCCCGTTGGGAAATCATGTCGAGATGATGCCATGGCAGGAGGCTCACGAGGCCACGGCTCTCATAATATCTTAAAGCACATCCAGCTTCCGAACCAACGGTGTCGTTGTACAATGTTACGTGGCTCGCTCCCAAAAGTCGGTGCAACTCGATAAACTCGACGAGCTGAAGTACCTGGACAAGCGAAATAATATAATGAACGTTGTTCCGTTTCTTCCATCTCGTATATACTCTACCACTCGATCTCTACTTTCAGGCTCATTCAACAACAAATCTGGAAATTATTTCCTCGATGGCAACGAACGATTGCACGCGTTAGAAAAAAATATATATGTAGAATAACATTTGTGATACTGAATTTAAAAATGCCACCGACATTGGCATAGCTAGGGGGAGGGGGTGGGGAGGGATGATTGTGATCAAAACCAATTTTTGTCAGGCCCCTCCTAGCTCCCCAGAAAAAGCCAGTTACGCCAAAGGCCACCGTTGATCTTTATGTCGGTAAAAAATTGTAAATCACTTTCACATTGATCGAGGATCAGTCTTGTGGAGAAATGAATTGAAAACGGTGGCTTCTTTATGAAAATGGCACGAAACTGTGGGAAAACAATAAACACCGATTGTTCGAGACGTATAAAAAGTTGTAGACATAAGTTTGCTTTTTCCAATAAAAATTCGAAGCAAATTAGTATCTTCGTAATTATTTTCTTACTATTTTGGAAAGTTTTGTTGAAAGCGAACTTACACTATAAAGAAGCAATTTCCAAATATTTAATTGATACTTTTTTTAGGGTATAGCCTTTAAATTTATTGCAAATTAAAATTTGTAGAAAATTTGAACTCCGTTATTCTTCCATGGTACTCTTCAGAGGTGAAAAATTTAATCCTGATGTCTCAACAGTTTGTTGCAGTTGGAGTGTGCACAAGAAATATTCGTGAATATTTGGAAAATTCATGAAAACAAAGCTTTTACGGAAAAAACGATTATTCAAGTTATTTTTGCGATACAGCTGATCGCTTACCAATATATGTTACAACAAACAATGATCGAAATAATTTTGCATTTAAAAAAACCATTGCATAGTTCTCCACAATTATTTAAAAAAATTTCCATTCGATAAGAAAGCTCGAACGGATTGTGAATTCCTTTCGGGCACATCACCAATGTCCAAGTATATAAGCAATACTTACTCTGTTGTAGTCGTAGTGAAGAGGCTTAACGCAAACAGCCAATGGTTGTCTTTCCTTGGGTCTGTCCTCGGGACGATTTTGCACAAGTAAACGATTCGCCGGCGATACTCTCAGTCTTGATACTATACTCACCGTGTCAGGTACTTTATCGAGAATTGGTGATTCCTTCGGTAACGGGCAAATAACGAAACAAGCGCTGTACTTGAGATTCCAGTTTTCTCTGATGACCTAAAAATAAGAAAAGAAAACGCATCTCCCGATATACATATAGATATATTGTATATACGTACTAGCTGGTTCTTCGACTTTTTTTTGTCTATTTTCAACGCAATAGCATTATTTCAGATTTTTTTTCGATATTTTTTTCTCGAGTTACGGTAATTAAATCATCTGATTTTTTTTACAGAAAATAAGTGAAAAAAAACATTTCGAAAAAATATCGGAAAAAATTCTCGCCAACTCAACGAAAACCAATTCAACTTTTTACTATCTTGAGGTTTTCCTTGCAACCTTGTCGTTTTCGCGTTACACGTTATTTTTCAAATTGTCTCTTTTTTTTTCAAAAAAATCAAAATATCTTTGAAAAAAAATCGTACGAAGCTATGAAAAAAAAAACAAAATTGAAGCTTGAGCTTCCCCCTTTATGATTCCGGTCAAAGAAATGCATAAAATTTTTTTTGTCTATAAACGGGGTCCACCAGAAAAGGAACAAAAAAAAGGCAAATAATGGTCGTTTTCGAAAAAGGGTACTAGTCGTAAAAAAAAATAGTAAAAAATTGCAAAAACAAACGGAACGAAGGTGAATTTCTCCCCTTTACAATGCCGTTTATTAAATTCATCTATGTCAACTATCGGCGAAATGGCATAAAAAATCGTTCCGGAACTTTTTTGAATTTTTGTCCGGAAACTTTTCGCCGGTAGTGTATTTTCATCTGGTTGTGTGTTTGCACTCGTTTTAACCGTTTGTTTGTTTAATACAAACATAATGTTTGTATGATTTTTACTGAAATATTAATTAGCTACATAGCGTGATGTTTACTTGCCTAAATTATTATACATTCCCCAGTCTAAACTGTGTTTCTGTGAAAGATCAATCAAAATGGATTCAATAGTTCTTCAGTTATAAACAATCAAACGTATAGACCGTTTTTTTTTTAATATACGATTTTTCCCCTGGATTCATTCAATGTCTTTTTACTTTATTTAATGTGTATTCCCATTGTTTCTGATTTCCCGTCTCTCCTTAGCTATTAAGCATCACCAAAATCAAAAAAAAAAAAAAACAAGGGGAATCAGAATATCAATTAATGCCGCACCTTTACTTTGGCCGCTACGGTGACCGATGCAGTAACATTGCCGGGGTTTATTTGACGATACCAAAATCTGCACCATACCCTCTCCGGTCCACGAGTCTTCGTAGCACCTATGACCCTTACGAGCCCATGATTACCAACACCCGATGTGCCGCCCACTCTGTCGTCGTAATATGCCGAATAAACGAAAAATTTAAATCTGAAAAAAAAGCAAACAGGCATGAACTTAGGAGATATAGCTAAATTAGCTTTCAAAATAAAGCTTCGATGCATAGTCACAGGAATTTGCGATCTTGTCTTTACGTGAAGCATAAATAACCTGCCAGGAAGTTAGTCGACTTAAGGCAGTAGTCTGGTCTAGAAATTTGACAAAATCGATTTTTTTTTCATTTTTTTATTCCTTAGACCTTTCTTAATACGCTCATGAAAACCGTTTATTGATATTTCAAAAATTAGCAGAGTAATAGAAATTATAAGCAAGCCGCGCGCTCAGGTAGAGCGGTGGGGAAGCAACTTTCAACGCGTTTATCTCAGAACTATGTTTTTCAAATCGGCGCCCACGATATCTGGACAACTAATTGACCGATCGAGGTCAAATTTTGCACATACCTTCGGTAGCCTCTTTCTGAGGACTGGTAGCAGAATTGAGTCGAACAATAATTTTGCCCACATTTGATAACTCGTCGAATACCCGAAAATGTATGAAATATCGTTAATCTAAGTTTAACAGGTCGCCATTTTGTAACAAAAATTTGTTAAGTACTAATTCTGCTACTAGTGCTCAGAATACTCATACAGATTGAGAATATATATTTTTTTGTAACGATGTAAAGCGGATTTTTACAGCGAACCCGCACATGAAAAAGAGTACGCAAAAGCGTAAATACATTCAACAGACGGAAAAATGTGAAAAAAAACCGAATAAGAATCTAATTATCTGAACACGAACGACGTAGAATTCAAGAGTGTTGTCAGCAGCAATCAGCAACATTCGCAACAGTAATATATTTGACCGGTAAAATTATTCACACCACCTCAAAAATATCTCCCTACCGAGCTGTACCAGCGCCCTATACTCATAGATAAAAACTATCAGCATAATGTATTCAAAAACGTATGTCAAGGTTGTTTTAAGCGTTGGCTACTTTTGATAGCATTTTTTATGCATTCGCATACATATGCATATGCGAATGAATAAATGCATATGCACACTACGGTGCTGTGCCCATACGATTAAAAATGGTGCAGTATTTTCAATAGTTTTGTATGCTACGTAGATAAGTACTTGGGCGTTCAGTAGTGCTTTTTGTAGAGTAAAACAAACTTACGAATACCTGTGAAAAAATTATTGACTGACATTCTGTACGTTCTCTAACTTGGCCAAATTTTTCAATTTTAAGTTTCTTTGCCCATATACTGAGGTGAAGCAAAGAAAAAAAGGAAATCCTTGACGACCACAGCTTAAAATGTTAGTATACGATAGGAAAATTAACTCTATAGATCAATTTGAAAAGGTAGTGCCAGCGATTTTTAAGAAGTTTCTCAATTTTTGCTTAAAATTGTAGTTTTTTTTTTATTCTTCTTTAGTCAACATCAAAATCATTATTTTTGACGCGTCTAAACTAATCTCTCCATGTTGTTTCCGACATGGTCGCCGTAAGTCTCAACAAGAATTCTGTGTGCTTCAGCTGCAGATTTTTTTCATGTAAACGAAATTTAACATGTTTAACACTATGAAAATAGTACATTATGGGACGAGGACGAAAAAACTTTTTCTAACGAGTGTGAGTTTACAGCACAAGCCGAGTGTTGCAATCACGCGAGATTAGAAACAGTTTTTTTTCGTCGAGTATTATACGAAATTTTATTTTACGAGGTGTGAAAATGAATTTCAAGCTGGCTTATATTACTTTTTTTATAGATGCGTTACCATCTTAAACTACACGCACGCAGTTCTGGTAACGCCATCTGTTGGAAAACAGCGAGAACTTTTTCAACGTCCCAATATTTATATATATATATATATATATATATATATATATAGGAGTCAGAAGTCGATAAAGCCTATTTTCTGGTTCTTAAACCAGATAGGTTCATCCTTTATTTTTTTCTAGCAGTAAATAACAAACTTTACCGATTATATACTGTGTGTACGATTGAACGTGAACGATATATACGAAAAATGGCAAATAACCTGGTATTCATGACTGGCAACCATTCGGCATGCGTGACCCGTAGATTACGATCGAGCTGGGGCAGACGAGCCTCCAGACTCGGTGGAAGGCTCGGCAATCCCCTGAGGTCCGACGGTATAGCGGCCTTGGCACTCTCTTCGCCACCGCGTATCAACAAGCCAACCTGAACGTCGAATCCGCCCTTCAGACCTGCGTAATCTTCGGCCTAGAAACATAATGAGAAAAAAAAACGAATGATTTGTTTATGAATTTTATCAAGCCCAGGAGTTTTTTTTTTGCGAGGTTAACGTGGCAATCTTGACGTCACAGCTTTGCTTGATGAATTTAATAATGTATGTTTGCCACGTAGTGGCATTTATCAGGGTTCTTTCTTCTCATTTTTTTCTTTTTGACACTCGAGTTTTATGGTCTGCTATAGAATAATGAAATCACCATATGGGGAGAATGAACATTATTGAGAAACGACCATGAATAATCGCAATGCAAACGTTTTCATTTATTTCTTAAATAGAGCGGACTTATGGTAAAGTGAAAAAGCGCGACGATTCTGCAAAGTAAGTTATTTCGGGACAATGTTTAAAAAACCTACACTCAAAGAAACGTATGGTTATTGTCAACCATATTTTACATTTCCCTGAGGGGACAATAATATTATATAGCCATGGTTACTACCCAAATTATAGTACTGCTTATTGACATTTTAGCAGTTCCGTAAATTATGTCCACATGTTAACCGCAATCGACAAGTACAAGCATACGTTGATCGTTCAATGCTACAGAAAAAACCGGTTATAACGACATTGAAGGGATCATGCAGTACCGACTTTATAGCCGACACGTCGTTGTAAGCAATGTCGTTATAATCGGTTTCGACTGTATATAATACAGAAGCGTTTTCGTAAATAGATATTTCCTTATGCTATCAAAAAATAACTCTCCCAACATCCTAATAGTGAGCAGGACTAAAATATACATACATTGATAAAAATGTTGCTCGTGATTTGCAACGATGTTGATAGCGATTTTTACCATATTGTATGGTACGTCTACAAAATTTATAGAATATTTCATAAACCCAGAATAAATTTAAAAAATACTCAATCAATAGTACTAGCTCAATGATTTTTATCATAATTTGTCATTCCCCGACCTCCTGAAATGATTCTTTTTGAGAAACAATAATAACCTGCTTGCTGTAAATGATATTTGCAGTTTTTTTTCTCTGGACCTCCAGAAAAAATTTCAAACGTATCCGGACCCCACTATTAAATACTTGCCGACCTTTAGTATAGGTTATACAATAGATTATAACAAAATAGAATATATGTGATTTTGTAGCATGATTAAATAATCCAATATATACTTTTGTCGTTGGCGTGGAAAAAGGCGGATTTATCAGTCTAGGTAGGGGAAAAACTACGCTAGGGTATCTTGTATGCAACAGGTTGTATACACGGAGAGAATTAAATGTTAAAAATTACCGTGCAGTAACGGTAACCAGATGATAACCCTGAAACTTCACTTATTATTACTGAGTAAAACACAGATTTTCACGAAAATAAAATAAAATTTCTTCTTCAGATAGAAAATTTTACCAGATTTTCTAGTAAATTTTGATGTATAACAAAATACGCAAAACTTAAATTTAAAAAATATATAATATCAGCGAAATTTTACTGTGCATTTTATTATTTTATGCCTTTCAAAAATGTATATAAAAAAGTATCGTCTTTATAACAGTTATTTTAAGATTTATTATAAAATTTAATGAGTGTTATAGGAAAATGTATTGTGCTCTCGGTAAAAATTACCGTGCGCGCTACCCTTCTTGTATAGTAAAATTTTAGCTACGTATTTGAAATTTTCTGTAACGTGAGTTAAAAAAAACTTGTCGCATACGAATTATTATGCTTTTCTCACTTGTCACCACATCGAAATATATCACGGTAATTTTTACCGTGAAATTCACGACAAAAATTACTTTTTAATTCTCTCCGTGTATCATAGATTCGTAGATTCGTATTTTTATAGTTTTTCATATAATTATACTTATGTTACTAAAGGATGTACCTGTATGTGCACATTTATGCCTATATATGGATGTAACCTTCTGCACATTTGTGTGCTTGTAAATGTGAAGCAATCATATGCGTGTACCTACTAGCAGATGGTTGCTCGGTTGCATGTAGAAATGTGTTTTTTTAATTGTGGGTACATTGAGTAATCAGGTTTTACTGATTGGTCTGTGTTTCGACTAGTATCGTCCTTGCTTTTTCCTCCGTTTTCTTTTTCTGTGGGGTCTTGTGACATTGATGCTTAAAGCGGGCAACCACTACAGATGCTTCAAAAAATCAGTTTTTTTTAATTTTATAAATCGTTAGCAAAATATCTTAAGAATATAACCTGAAAATTTCATACGATATTCGGATTCCTTCTAACGGTATGTATATAAATGATAAAGACTCTCCGCTCGACTCCCAAAGCTCTCGGAACGGAACCTGAGCCACATCCACCCCCATTACACCTGGATGTACAAGAGCATATTCTTCCTATATATGAAGATCTATCAAGAGAGGATTTAGTGCAGAGATGTTTGGGCGGTCATACCCAGAATGCAAACGAAAGTTTTAACTCGACTGTTTGGCGATTAGCTTCAAAACATCTCCGTTCTGGGTGCAAAATAATCGAGGTAGCGGAATTTCTTGCTGCTATTTTATTCAATGAAGGTAATTCAGCCCTACTCATGGTTATGAATGAACTACAAATCGTAGTTGGCAGGCAGAGCTATGGATATGCCGAGCAAATGGATCAGATGCGCGTGGCTCGGCAGAATAGAAAAAGTTTATTAGAGACAAAAGAAGCTCGAAAAGATCATAAAGAGGAAATGCAAGTTTCAAATGAGTTGCATGAGGAAGAGGAAGGACTGCTGTATGGTGCTGGAATCGCTGATTAATCGGTAAGACACTTTATCATTTGATTAAACACATTTGACTTTGAATTTTTCGTTTGTGAAACTTTAAACGTGTTTTTCTCGAAACGACATTTTTTCAATTTGCGGGATTCATAACTCAAAAACTAATTGATGGATCATCTTCAAATTTGGAACACGTTTACATAATGTAATTTATTAAAATATGAACCTAAAGTTGGAAAGATTAGATTGTTTAAAACATATTTATTATTGCAAAAGGCCGGGAAATAAATGCTAAAAATCGATCATTTTTTTTCAAACACGTTCCAACATTCAATTCTCGGTTTTTTTTTCAAACTTTAGATTCATGCTCTTAAAAAAACATCTCAAGAATGTATAATTTGTTGGACTATTTCAGATGCGAATTGCGAGCTGCACAAATCCCGCAAATCGACAACGACGATGAGGACACGCCAAGGGACACAGTGGATTACACCTTAATCAATGCATGAAATAACTTGAAAAAATTACCAGAGATGTATAAAAATATGAATAAATTATTGTCAGAATTGCGGAAATTTCTGTTCTTTTTTTCACAATAAAAAAAAATCCAAAAAATAATCTAATTTTCGGTCTCCTAAAGTGGTTGCCCGCCTTAATCTGTGTCTCGATGTGGGTACGTGTTAGGCAGTGGGGTCGAGCCAGAAGTATTTTTTTTTTTCGAGTGGTTGTCGTATTTGTCTACTGTCGGGATCGCAGTATCGTATAGGAAATTGTGTATATTGTTGGTCATGTGATTGTAATTTGACGGTAGTTTTTTGTTGGCGGCGTGTCTTCGCCAGTGCATTATTATTGAGGTGTTATTGTGGTTTTGTATGATTCCGACTCTATCGTAGACTGTAAATGATCGACGCACGCTGCCACTATGCTATCACCTATGTTATTTTAATCGTAGATTTGGCATAACATACAAAAATAATTCCGGCTGTACTTCCGAACAATTGTTACCTCCGATGTAGGTGAAATTTGGCAAGAACCCTCTTTTTGATAATACATGTCACTGCTTAAATCTATTCTTGGCGCATGGCAATAGTTTTTGAAATGTCAAATTTTGAAATCTGATAGAATTCGCGTATAGATCTATATCGATCATGGCGTGCTACTGCTATCACTAATTCATTGACACGATCTGCAAATGATTTACGTCTTCGCTTTAAGTAAAGATAACGATAATTTTTGTCGTGTGGTCACTTTTCGCAAGATCTCGTAAGAAATTATACTCGGCAAATGTTAATGTTAACCATATGAATAGTACAGGATATCTACCGAGCTGAAAAGTCTTAAATGATATAAAATTACACTCGCTCCTGAAAAAATCATGAAATGTCATGAAAGATTACGGGAAAATTTTCGCGGGTTTGCGACAATCTACGGTATTAGAAAAAAAAAGGTAGTAGAAAAAAAATGATTCGTTATCTCAATATATTAGTTTCTTTGTTATTCGTGTAAAGCGACTAGATGATATTACTCAAAGTTCCTAAATATATGTAATATTTTTCCAGATGTTCCCAAAATATATTTCTTTACAGCAAACTTGAAATGATGTTTGTCTCATTTTTTTACTACACTTGGAATTGTACAGTTTAGTGACTTTTCGGTTATATTGTATACTTTCTATTGGCATACAACACACATCTGTTTCAAAGAGTAGAATATAAATATAAAAATTTAGAAAATTAGTTGCACTAAAGAATTATAAACTATACTTTAATAGCAGAAAGTCATACTAAAAGTCATGAAAAAAATCCTTTATCCTTGCCTCCAAAATCCTTAAATGTCATGAAATTTCAGTTCTGGTCAAAATTAGACACAAACTTGAATAGAATAGTAGAAGTTTAGCCGAAAGAAAACTCAACGCACGGTATACAGCAGTAGTATTTGTGTGCCGATTTTTTGATAGCACTGAATTAACTATATCGATATTCTAAAGCCTTTTACAATAGTTTATAATTGTTTTGGGGATACTAGGTAGTCAAACACACCACCAAAATCGCATGTTTAGATATATTTTTCTCTTATACTTGTGTTAACCATATTCTGATTGCAATGTCAACAAACTACAGTGAGTTACCACGGGCGTTTTTTGTTGTTGTAAAAACCATGCACTTTTCTTTCAGTGTAAAATCAATTGCTAAGTTTGAAGCTTTGCTTTAGCGGTTATTGCTATTTCGGGTGCATCGATAAATTCTCACATTTCGGGCACAGCATTGAGAAATTTATACGCAGTATGTGCAAGGTAAATAAATTGAAGTAACAAATTTTCCGCTAACTGATGAAGGACAATAAAACAATTCTCGATTCCCATTTCACAACTATGTTTTTTTTTTACTGTCACACGTATTCGTATATCCGCCATTATCTTTATCGCGTATTGCAAAGCTCGAGCACATATTTCACACAACACCGACATTTATTGTCGATTAACGACATCACTGAAAATACAATTAATCCGTTGTCCATCGTGACTTCCATTTCAACGCCATTAATAATGTACGCATCCGCAATGTTGTGTGTACTACACATACGTTCCTCGATCAATCATCCCTCTCGTATATACAACCCAGATCATTACTTGATAAAGATATGAAATCGTGCATATGTCCGCGGGCTATAAAGATCAATGGGTTTCCCCGCCCAGGCGGTATATTCCTGATATTAACGAAAGTATAGAAATTATGATAATGAAATTATAATACACGAGGAAAATGTTGATTCACGGGTATTACACGGAGAGAATTAAAAAGTAATTTTTGTTGTGAATTTCACGGTAAAAATTACCGTGATATATTTCAATGTGGTGACAAGTGAGAAAAGCATAATAATTCGTATGCGACAAGTTTTTTTTAACTCACGTTACAGAAAATTTCAAATACGTAGCTAAAATTTTACTATACAAGAAGGGTAGCGCGCACGGTAATTTTTACCGATAGCACAATACATTTTCCTATAACACTCATTAAATTTTATAATAAATCTTAAAATAACTGTTATAAAGACGATACTTTTTTATAGACATTTTTTAAAGGCATAAAATAATAAAATGCACAGTAAAATTTCGCTGATATTATATATTTTTAAAATTTAAGTTTTGCGTATTTTGTTACACATGAAAATTTACTAGAAAATCTGGTAAAATTTTCTATCTGAAGAAGAAATTTTATTTTATTTTCGTGAAAATCTGTGTTTTACTCAGCAATAATAAGCGAAGTTTCAGGGTTGTCATCTGGTTACCGTTACTGCACGATAATTTTTAACATTTAATTCTCTCCGTGTATGTATGTTCTCGATGAGCTACGCTTTATTAATAAATTGAAACGCTCTGAGTTTCGATATTCGATAGACTTGTTTCATTTTTTATGATCTGCGGTTTTTTGTGGATTTGTAGAAAATTTGAAATAAATCCGATTGAAATCTTGATACGGTGCACGGACAATCTAATCTCAAAAGTGTACCATATTTAGGAATAAAAAAAGTAATTTTTTATCGTACGAGTTTGATCGTGATATGCTTTAACACTTGTATAACTTGCTTGTTTCTCTATATACGGTTTTCCACTGATTTTTACACACGAGGGTTTACCCTATTCAAGAGGTTTAATCTTCTACAACCCTTGAACGTTGTCGCAGCTTCGCTCGTTTTATTGCTCCTCGTCGTCACGTCTTCGGATCTCGAATTTCCGGTTCCCCGAGTTTCCATTAACTCTCGAGATCGTATATCTCTTCGTACTATATACATGATATCAGGAATCTCTGGTAGAAATCAAATCATCTTGGTGTAGCTATATATAAATTGGATAGAGGAAAGTCCAAGCAAACGATGATACTCGACATTTAACTTCGATTTTATTTTCTTTCGAGCAGCCTTGTGACTACGAGAATAAGTGATCATATCCCGTGATTAGCTCGGTGGAAATATGAAAATCTTTGAAAAAAAAACATTCTGATGAATATATGTCGGGAGACTCAAAGACATTTGTTAAGCTTTAATAAAGAAAATACGATATTATTATTACGACGGTGATTCTTATCTGAGGCGGATGAAAATGTTGAACGGCAATTTAAGAGCTTAACAGAATTTAAGTCCCGCACGTGATAACAATGATAATCTTATCGAATAATGCTTATTCCAGTTTGTATACATTAATTCGAGAAACCCGATAATGCCGATAGTCATCTTAATTCGACACTTTTGCTGCCTCGCAGGTGAGGCTTTATTCTTTTAACATTTTCTTTTTCGAGACTTCAGTATAAAGTGGTTCAGAATATTCCAAAGCTATTTTGTGTGTATGAGATGAGTTTTTTATGCATGCAAAATCTTCTACAGTTTTCGAAAAAAAAAATAATCTGTCTTAAAGCTGGTAAGCCTAATTCTATTCCCAATTAGTTGACAATTAAGATAAAGCGTTATCTGAAAGCAAACGAGATATTCGTGTATGCGAGGGAATGCTATAGAATATTCGCCGATTCTTTAGATATATTTTCGCCTGCCTCGTTTTTTTTATAATTTCTGGTTCTTCATTAAGAGTCGTCAGTACATTTCGAGCGCCCAAGGATATCATAAACTTCGCACAAGTTTTTTCACCTTATTTTTCTCCCTTCTCTTCTCATTATCCCTAATTAGGAAGCGCGAATGATAATTACGTCTTCACGAATATAAGTGTAACTGTATTATGCATTTCTCCTATTTCTCGGTTCTCGAAGTTTTTTTTTTTTTTTCCTTTTCCCCGACGGATGAAAGATAGCTGAGGGTTGAAAGACTGACTCTGCCTAGTATTAATTATTGAATTGCAAATTTCTATTCGTTGATTATTCTTTGCAAATATAGAGTCTAAATTAGCTGCTTATGACATAGTCTATCAACATTTTTAATAATCTATATACAGGGTGGACCACGCAACGTGTGCACCTCTTTTACGACCAAAATATGCGTTGCACAAAAAAATGTTTTATACAAAAGTTACATGGTTTATAAGGCTACACTATGTGGTGCATTTATTTTTTTTTATAGGTGGAGGCACTTCGAAGATTTGAAGGTCAACTTTATTTTTTCAAATGGAATGCTATATTTTTTATAGCGTAATATGATAGAGTATCGAATTCTGAGTAAAAAAGTATAGACCTTTATTAGCCCTAGAGTTAATAGCTAACGAGTAATTTCACTTTATTACTTTGAAATTTTCTTCACGTAATATCAAGTTGGAGATTCAAATCTACTACAAATTTCTGAATGGCAGTGTTTACATCACAGTGTTTATCAATATGAACACATTTACCACATCACACACACTTATCATGATTCACAATCTTCTCAATGATTGTAATCCAGTATTAAAGTATCCTTCGGTGATTGTGCGTGATTATTATCAGAAAGATAAAAGTGAAAATGAATTTTTCTAATAGTGATACTATTAGAGATTGATATTACGTGAAGAAAATTTTAAAGTAATAAAGTGAAATTACTCGTTAGCTATTAACTCTAGGGCTAATAAAGGTCTATACTTTTTTACTCAGAATTCGATACTCTATCATATTACGCTATAAAAAATATAGCATTCCATTTGAAAAAATAAAGTTGACCTTCAAATCTTCGAAGTGCCTCCACCTATAAAAAAAATAAATGCACCACATAGTGTAGCCTTATAAACCATGTAACTTTTGTATGAAACATTTTTTTGTGCAACGCATATTTTGGTCGTAAAAGAGGTGCACACGTTGCGTGTTCCACCCTGTATATATAAAACTGTTCCGCGACTGGCTGACTGACAGACAACGCACAGTTTAAACTACTGAAGATAGAAACATGAAATTTGGTACATATGTTCCTTAGAGGGTGCAGAGGTGCACTAAGAAGATTTTTTGAAATTCGAACCTTAAGGGGGTGAAAAAGTTTTGTTTGGGAAAAAATATTTTTTTCGTCGGATTTACTTGTAACTTTGCATAAACACTCTACAATAAAATTAATGAAACACATATGTTAGCATTTCCCACAAATTTAATCAACAAGTGGTTGTAGGGGGGTAGAAAAGTTTGTGTTAAAAAACATTTTTTTTGTTGGATTGACTTGAAAAATGGCATAAATACTCTACGATACAATTAATGGAACACGTATTCCAATATTTTTTTTTAATTTAACCATTAAGGGGTTGCAAGGGGGTGAACAAATTTGTGTAGAAAAAAATATTTTTTTGGTCGATTTTACTTGAAACTTGACGTAAACGCTCTATAACGGAAATAATGAAACAAGCACTTCAGTATTTTCGAACTTTCAACCCTAAAGGTATTGCAAGGTGATGGAAAATTTTGTATAGAAAAACATATTTTTTTAACCCAAACAAACCGTCAAGGGGTTGCAAGGGGGTGGAAGAATTTGTGTAGAAAACAATATTTTTTTGGTCGGTTTTACTTGAAACTTGGCATAAACACTCCATAACGGAAATAATGAAACATGCACTTCAGTATTTCCGAACATTCAACCCTTAAGGTATTGCAAGGGGATGGCAAATTTTGTATAGAAAAACATATTTTTTTAGTCGGATTGACTTGAAAAATTGCATAAATTCTCTACAATATAAATAATGAAACACGTATTTCAGCATTTCCGAAAATTTAACCCTTAAGGGGTCTCAGGGGCGTGGAAAACTTTGTGTACAAAACAATTTGTTTTTGGTTGATTCTACTTGAAATTTGGGATAAATACTCTACAATGCAAATAATGCAACACATATTTCAGCATTTTCCAAAATTCAACAAGGTTGAATTTGCATTTGAATTTTGGGTTTTTTTTTTACATAAGTATCAGGGCCAAACTTTAAAATACGCTGGCGTAGATTTGAAACAAGATTGTTTCTCCCACGGTCAATTTTACGTAGCTTGCTCACGCGTAAGTTCACTCACGGGCCTGGTGATATTGGTGCCGTCCAATAAAAAAAAAAAAAAAAAAAATTGTTTATAAGGAAATCCTCTGAAAAGGAATCAAATATTTCCATTCCCATGGCGTCGTAAATTCCACGCGAAGGAAGTCACGGGTAATAACTATAACTTCATAATACATCAATTGTTTTCGAAAAATTAATTAATTAAAAAAGAGTCCCGCGTTAATTTGAGTTGGCGAAATCAGAAAAGTCACAGATAAACAGACCAACTTAACCTTCTCCGTTTAAAATCAAACAAAGTCGATATCCAAAATCTACGTGGACGAAGTCGTGGGTAAAAGTTAGTTACTGATCATTTCAAAGCAACGTGTAGTACTGCAATTTTCCTTTATTAGTATCTGTTCGATTGCGATTCCTTGCTTTATAAAAACGTCACCTAATCTTGAACGTACCCATGAAAAATTGATAATAATTAGGAACATTATTCGTAACACAAACGTGCGTGTTACGAATGCTTATGATGATTTTGGTAATTCGCCACGTATTTTTGATTATACGTAATCGATTGATCTCAAAAGAATAATCAATTCAAATCAACTTGCAGAATAATCAATTAATTACTTCTTTTTTTTTTGAATTGTAAAAGTGAATCCCGAACTTACCGCAATTTCCTCGTAATCCGGACGATCTGGTGGGGCTATCAAACGATGCCCATTTCTGCGACCACCAAGTGAACCCGTTCCACCGACGTTCGAGCGCCTCTCGTCGATCAGAAATATCTCCGTAAATACGATAAGACCGAATACAGCGAAGAACATTACTACGAGCATAAACGACATGTTCGCCCGTTCCTTGAGAACTCCAGCATGTCCGCGGCTCCCACTGGAGCCGGATCTTCGTACACCCATAACCGTGCGGCTCTGAGCGTAATTATTCAAAACAAAAAAAACGAGAGAGAAACATTATGACATTACATGAATTTCCATCTAGATGTATCTATGAGGCATTCTTCATCAACTGGGCCACTTTTTTTTTAAGCTCACAAATTTTTTTCAAAATCTACCAGTTTGAAATATTAGTCAAAAGGAACGTCTGTGATTTTTTTTAGATTTTTTTAGGCGTCCGTTCAGGATTTTCAATTTTTCATCACGAACACTGTATCCGAAAAAATATTCATCAAACAAAAAAAAACACAAGAATAAAAACTTTTTTCTTTTTTCCGCTTTATCGAAAAAAATCAAAATCATAATTTTTCTGCATTGAGAACATTGAAATTTGGCAAAAAAATGAGAATAACATTTTTTTAAACCTAATAACACACTTTCGATTTCGGTACAAATTTTACAGGATGTCTGTCATCGGGTAAAGAGTCTGCAAAAAAATTTTCAGAATGGTACCTGCAATGGTTAGGATGAAAAAAAAATAAAAACCCTGCGAAATCTCATAACCGCATTATGCGGTTATGAGATTTCGCAGGTACCATTCTGAAAATTTTTCCGCAGACTCTTTACCCAATGACAGACATCCTGTAAAATTTGTACCGAAATCGAAAGTGTGTTATTAGGTTTAAAAAAATGTTATTCTCATTTTTTTTCCAAATTTCAATTATCTCAATGCAGAAAAATTATGATTTTGATTTTTTTCGATAAAGCGGAAAAAATTAAAAAGTTTTTATTCTTGTTTTTTTTTTGTTTGATGAATATTTTTTCGGATGCAGTGTTCGTAATGAAAAATTGAAAATCCTGAACGGACGCCTAAAAAAATCTAAAAAAAATCACAGACGTTCCTTTTGACTAATATTTCAAACTGGCAGATTTTGAAAAAAATTGGAGAGGTTGAAAAAAAAAGTGGCCAAGTTGATGAAGAATGCCTCATATATGCACAAATCTTTTATCGCGAATACAGCAAACAGTTGACACGTGAAAAACCATTTTTCAATTATCTTCACTTCTTATTGTAGGAATAATGGGGCAAAATGTATTATCCAGAAAAGTATAATTTTATTCATTGGTTCAATGCTTCTGTAACAATCGTCGATGTTGCTCAGCCTCGCGCTTATAACTTTGTGAAACAATTATGAATTTAACATTACGAAAGATCGATACATCGACTCGGGTAGCCTTTTCTAGCCCCGAATAGCTACGCGAAAGAAAGGTACGTGTTCAATTTTCACAGCTCACTGATATATATCGCAAGGAAAATACAAGCAGACGTACGACTTTGAATTTTTCAAGCTTAATAATAATGAAACATTATTTTCTAGTGTAATTCGCCACACTTTTATTCAACAAAGCTACAGACTTGCCGAATAACATTTAGAACTAAAACTTGTTTATTTATAAAAATAGTAATGAAGAACTCACCGAAAAAACTGTCCTTAAAAATGCTGCCAAGCATCGGTACGCGTTAGATTATTCTGTGAACAATGATAACACGAAGAAGAATAATAATTGCCACAAATCTATATTCCAATTTAGTAAATATACGAATTGACACACTGTGCAACACGACGAAATGTCACTGATACGTAAAAAAAAAACATAGTAAAGTTAGTAGGTTTGCGTATTTGCACGGAGATTAACAACGAAATGTAAATTTCACCGTGTCGGGAACGAAGAACTGATAAAAACTTATTTCAATACAATTTCGAAACGTCCGGAAGCCATTCGCGGTAGGCGTCGAGGAACGATTATGCCAAACAATCTAATCTGTAAAATGAACCTAGTCTATTTAAAGTTGGTCGGATATTACCGCGGGTTTGTAGCGATGATTGCATCACTGGGGAAATAACTTAGTTTTCAAACAATTCCTGAAGTACATTCACGTACTTTATGATGCACTATAAACATATTACGTTTTAATGCGGTGTCCCATTTATGTGACAATTGCGTATGTCCCAATTAGGTCGTGGCCGTCGCCAAAGCCGTTTGTTTTACTGTGTTGTCTGTTCAACACGTGCTTTTACATAAATGCGTGTATTTATATTATATTGCACTCATACCAGGCTAATTTAATTTCTCACGGTCCACAATCCCAGGGTAAACTCTATTATGACCGGAGAACCAAGGGCCCATTAACTGTGTTGCTATTTTTAGATCTTGTCCATGAATTTGTGACAATTTTCAGGCGCAATTTTGAAACTTACTCTTTTCGATTGTCGGCATAGAGGGAAAATAACATGTTTTATTTTTTTTTCATCCAAATTAAGAACGGGGTAAGGTAAAACAAATTTTTTTTTTCATTTTTTAAATGAATGTATAACATCTGAAGAATATTGTGTCAAAATTTCAAGTCGATCGGAGCAAAATTAACGAAGTTATGAGCATTTGAGCGTCCGTTGCTCCAGACCGGTTTTTTTACAAATTGGTATTTTACAAATTTAGTGAAATAATTGCTAAGGGAGACAAGCATGTATGGGAAGTTGATAACGAATAAATAAATGTGTGTCGTTTTAAATTCAATGTTTTAAGGGGTTACACCACCCCGAAATTTTTGAAAGATCGATTTTTTGCTTCAATGTTCTTCTCATAATTTGAACCTTAAAGAAAATTTTAAGCTGAATACGAAGTCTGTACCTACAATATTAACAAAGGTATTAATTGTTTTCTACCGCACTGTGCAAGCGCTCCCTTAGATAGATTCACCCTTCGCTTCTATGAAACTAGCACCCGAGCATAGATTTCTTCTTGGAAGGTCCGATTCCACTGTCAATTGGAGGTTTAGGAGGATATAATCAAAACTGTTACGAAAGCATAAACGCTATGATATGAAAAATCGCACCGAAAAAAAGTTTCAGTGGTATGAAAGTACTTGAAATAGCTACTTACATCGCAACACGTATTAAACATAACCATCGAAAGTAATTGTTGTGACATGTGTAATGACGAAGACGAGCACCGTATATCGCTTGCGGGAAAACGCGCGCAAGAAACTCCAAAAGAGTCTAGAACAGCTCGGAGAAGGTCAAGATTATCTCTCGAGGACCAGCGACTTGCTGAGGAAGGACCCCAATATGAAGCAGGAATCACCGATTAACTATACAAGGTATGTCACAAATTTTCAATGTTTTTCTTACTGTTGAAGCCGCGTCAAAACTTTAAACGCGTTTTTCTCGAAACGACATTTTTCGAATTTGCGGGAAAGATAACTCAACAACAGCTATTCCGATTGATTTGAAATTTATACCACACATTTGTAACATAATTATCTCAATCCGTACGTAGGATGTTTTTTTCTAATGTTAACCGTTTTTGTTTAATCAATGTTTTTTAAGTAGAAATTTTATGTGAAAAATAAGCATAAATTTCTGCGTGATACTCCATTTTCTTTTTATTTCCAGAAAATCCTACGTAGCGCCGTGTATTTAACCTAACTCAACAAAATATTTCCATTCTTTTATGTTTTAGATGAACCGTGAGGGCATTAGGATTCCCGCAGATTGAAGGCGGAAAAAAAAACTTGACGTGTATCTCCGCCAATTATCAATATTTTCAGATTTGAAAAATACATTTAAGAAGCTGAAAACATGTACTAAAAGAGTGTAAAGATAGAAATAAAAAATATTCATTACTTTAGCTACAAAATATTCATGAATACCGAGTCTTATTGTAGCCTCTTAGGGTGGTGTAACCCCTTAAGGCAGTTTAAGGCAATGTTTTAAGGCCGTTTTAAAACTGTCTTGAAATACTTATTTCAATAAATCCTTATGATGAGTTATTACCGAATAATTATACCTCTTTGCAATCATTCTAATTCACCCTAATAATATTTAGAGCCCGACAATTCGTAATCGTTTAATCGATAACAAAACTTTTCTTTATTGTTAACTGATGAAATTATCTCTCATAGCAATTTCATTTTTTAAATTGCAATTTCATCTCCAAATTGCGCTCAAAATAGCATATGTATTCCAAACCGATTTATTTTGAGTTTGAGGTGAACTTTGTTGAGTCAACACAATCTTCTCACAGAGTATACAATTCCTCTTTTTTGATTGGTCTTATTGGAACGGATCCACAGGGACAAAGTTCTGATTGCTTTTCTCGGATCTGAACTAACCTTTGACGGCAAACTAGGTCTCGTTTCTATTTAATTCCGGAAAAATTGCCACTACTCTTCAATACTACGACATTCAACTTCATTGGACAGTGATAGGGACAAATAAATAAGAAGACGGACCGATATTGCCTACAGGATCATTGAGACTTCAAATTTCCAATCGATTTGATTTATGCGTTAAGCCTTGGTTTTTCACGATCATTGAATTTATCGCAGTAACAATAAATTCATTGAGATTTGTAATTTGGATGATAAAGGATAGAAACTTCTGTTTTTTTAGCATTTTTTTTTCTTGACACGCATAAAGACGGTGGGAACAAAAATGACGGATCTTTTTATGGCTTGCGCGAAGATAAAGAAAGGGCAACGGACATACTTGGTCGGGAAGGTGTTCCGAATGTCTCGCGAAGAAAAGACCACAGTGGAAAGAATTATTCGTCCGACGTGGCGTTTCTTGCCCTTTTTTTTGGTAATTACGCCTACGAACGCACTTCGTGCCACGGGTATTTCCGTTTTTTATATTTTCTTCTCATCAGAATATTCGCCTAAGCATGTATACGAACAATTTCCAGCGTTGAAATAAACCAGGCATGGCGATGATGAAAAAAGGGGACTTCCCGGTGTCGAGAGATGAGGGTGGGGGGCGGAAAAAGAGCGAGCGAAAAAAAAAAACAGATGAGATTAAAAAAAGGCGAGCGGAAATTGCTTTCCCTCGGGGTACGTGCAAAAGCATCTCCTTTATCGTTGTTGCCCCCACTTCTGTCGTGCAGAAGAAAAAAACAATTTTAAAAGCCGCCTCTTCTTTTCTACCTTTCGTAACGAACCATTATTACGTGAACAAAAATTATGATATTTTCTCACCACGTTATTTCGATGGCGTCGATTTTACCATTATACAATTATTCTATAGCATACATCAATATCGACATACGATTAATTTTCACAATTGATAAGCAAGCCTTACAAGCTTTAAAAAATGTATAATTCTATGGGTCTATGAAGAATTTTGGACCGACACGATACGGGGTTTTTCTATTATTGAATATTATTTGTATTTGCCTATTGCACAATTGTGGAACAATAAGTACAGAACGTACCGCAAACTTTGATAATCCGAGTATAATTATTCCTTACGAAAAATGCTTTGGATTCGTTTGAAAATCGGTAACCAGTGCGGAAATTGAGTTCGAGCTTTGATCGGGCCCATCTTAATTTTCCCTAACTTTATTAAGGCCATAGTCTGGAAGCCTCACATGGGCCATCAGTGGCCGGTCACACTTTGCTACCTCGGGCCATTGAAGGCAAAACAACCAGGGCCTTCAAAATTGCCTCAACGGAGCCTTATAAAAATTATTGCTGCCGTATGCGTACGTTCGTGTGTGTAGCACTGTGAAAAAGAAATGTGTTATTTCAATAAATTTGAGGATTAGAATTCTGTCGCATATTTTGACACGTTTGATCCCTTGTTGTTCCAATGAACGCACTGCATGCGTGTTGGTTCAAGGCATCACAGCTCGTCTACCAAATGCATAGTTTAATTATTATATTTAATCGATCTCGATAATTATTATGCCATAAATTCTTTAGTCAAGCAATTTATACTGCTTTGCCCCTATAATAGCAAAGTCTTACTAGACTTTGCTATTATAGTATTGGGTAAATCGCTACTAGGGAATCTACAACTACACCCCTTAAATGCCTCTACTTCGTCTCCGTACTTAGACCCTAGTTTTCGTCAACCTACCTACCCTGTCATTCCCTAATAGGGGCCCGGTCCGCCTCTTTTACGGAAAACCCTACTATGGAATCCACAAATAATCCCTTGAAGGCCCCGAATTGTATTAGGTATGCCCTGCCAATTTTCCGCACGGGCATTAACGAATTAAGGATTTTCATGGCAATGTATCTTTGGGGGTGAATTCTATTATTCTTGAGCAGGGCGCCAACTTCCACACACCAATATTTCGTTCGAAAACGACACGATTGCTGTAATAAATTTCAAGTCCTGCATTTAAGATTATTACTTTTACACAAACGTTTTGATAACGTGTATTAAATGCTATATCAATGCGTAGTTTTCGATTATTGTATGTTACATTTTTTGTCGTAAATTTGGCGTTTTATTCTTTTACAGTCGAGCATCAGCGAGCGCAGCAACTCAGGCAGTCCATTGAGAAAAAAACATTTACATTTCTTTAGCAAACCGAATCGATTCTGAACGATAAATGTCAAGGGTCAAAAATAAAATATATCACTTCACTTTAAAAATGCATTTTATTGAACGTACAGCCGCGCCGTGGCGATAAGTGGTATTAAAACACGCGCGCCATTTAGCACTCATATGACGTTACCACACTTTGCCTTTACGTTTCTTCGGTGGGGGAAAAATTGAACGTTTTCATTTACAAAAATGTCAATAATTCATAAACGGTGTAGGCGAATCATTTAATTTTTACGTGGCATGGTTGACATAATGTACTGAGTGGTTTGACAGTTTTTCACAACATTCTTAGCATTTTTTCACACTATTTGGTGCCTAAAACTGACAATCAACGATGAGTGTAGGAAATCTCCCTATGTTGAAAAGTGTCTTTTCAATTGTAAATTTTATGGAATTTACAATTGAAATTCAGTATATGGAAAAGTATCTTTTGTATAAATTTGAATCAAATGGTAGCATTTCGTCACTTATTGTCTCGAAACTTCTTAATTATGTTCATAATCAGCAATCACTGCACAAACTAAGTAAAAACCGACCAATTTCCACAGAATTAATTTACAGTAATATTGTTCCAATAAATAAACAACTTACAATACAGGACCTCTCTTCAACATGTTAAAATATTATTATTTTCATTTCGTAAAAATTACCGGCTCGCGTATATGAATTTCGGCACGTTATGAATTGACAATAGACTTTTCCGATCAGACTGTTCAGGGACGGTTATTATTTCTTTCCGCCTGTTGCACTGAAAAATCGATATTTCTGTGGTCCAGAGCGAGAGAGAGAGAGAGAGAGAGAGAGAGAGAGAGAGAGAGAGAGAACGCTGTCGACTCCGAGTGCAGACGTTTCTGGAAGAAAAAAAAAACCCGGAACTGAATTTCAGCCTCGACACAAAGGGAGCAAGGGCGTTGCTTCGCTCTCACGGAGCCACGTACGATTTTTTCATCCCCTGCGCTGCTCGATAGTATAACCCCTTCGAGGTTACTTGACAACGTACATTAAAACTATAAGAAAAAAAAAGTCTACATGCATAATATATCGCGAGGACTTGAGAAGCCCGAGGACAGAATGTAAACGACCTCTGGCACGCGAGTAAAATGCCCGGGAGTTCCACCCTTCGAGCGAGGAATTTAACAAAGATGGAAAACCCATTTTTCCTACCCCCTGTCGCAATTTTAACGCGGAAGGCTTCCTCTTCTACCTTACATCCCTCTTCTTCTCCTACGTTTTTCATCCATTTCCGACCATTTTTTATATCCCTATGCGTTGCCAACGCGCGACACTCAGTTTCTGTTCAAAGATGTTATCCTTTACTCACACAATGAGGAGTATACATCACAGTACCCTTTAGCCCGATAATAGCATTACTCTGTATAAAGTACCAGCAGTACTGCTGGTACTTTATATAGAGGATTTTTATTATAGCCGTACTTCACATGAAGGCTTTGTATGTTAGACGAGGCTCTGGATTAAAAAAATCGTGTGTTCAGATTTTTTTAAATGATGACGATAATATTAAACTTCGCGCGTATTTTTACACGCTCACGATATAAATTAATGCAAACATAGCGTGAAACATATGCATTTGCCTGGATCTGATCGTATTTCAACGCTTGTGCATCAAACAAATCCGCTTCACACTCTGGAAAACCCACTGTTTGCTTGTCACAAACACGCATGAAAAAATTTAAACAACTGCAAAACTCCAAAATATCCTAAACAATTCAAGTGGTTTTTGAAAGATAAGGTAATGGCTCTCAGGTGGTTCATAATTCTTTTAAGAACGTCTGCAAAGACAAGCTCAAAGATATTCTGAATAATATCAACCTGGTAAAATCTTTCGCCAAGATGGTAGGATTTTTAGTTATTAATAAAAATCAATTTTCCACAATTATGAGGAATAATATTAATACAAAATAGGCATGAAGCTTCTCGTATAGTTTATATATACATATGTACATGGTGGTCCGGAAAGTGAAGTGGAAATGGAAAATCTAGATGCCTATTCGAATCATATCCATATATGTTCTACGATCTTTTTGTAGTTTCCCAGGAAAAAGCGTCAAATTTTTTTTCTTTCCGGTTTTTCCTGGTGCATAAGTTTTTATTTATTTTTGTATCTCTTACGCATGTGTTTTCCTTTAAGTAATTTTTTAAGGCAATCGAGAGTCATTTGAACGAATATAAGTATTTTTTTCTATCATTTGAACCTTAGTGGATAATCCTCCCAAAATGATTTTTTTAACTTTCGATCGAAATGTAAGGCTAACACTAATGTAATAATTTACATCGGTTGGGTATTTATTTACCGCTTAAAACTGCACTTTATAAAGATAAATATCGTAGAACATATATTGGGATAATTCCGATAGGTATTGATCCGAGGCATCTAGATTTTACTTTTGGACGTCACTTTTCGGGCAACCCTGTATATAATATATAATCCGATAGTAGCGTATACACGTAGTCGGTGTACGGCTGCGATACTCTCCCATATCAATTAACCTTGATCCAAGCCGATACTTGGGCATGGATGACCTCTTAGCCGCCCTTTGACTGACTGCTGCACCAACTACTAAGCGGGAGGAAGTTTACGAACTTACGATCGTAATGAAACTGAAACACAGTCAAATATAGCCGTCTCTATGGGCAGAAATTTACTTCAGTTTTCCTTTGTGCTCTTGTGCAAATGCGATACAGTGGTCTATTAGGAAAGATTAACATTGGACGACACTCCGGCAGGTTTCTAAATAACTTCGAATAGTGCGTAAAAGCCAAAGGGATTGACTCGTGAAAGTCCGCAAAGGCAAACGAAGGAACATCGGGAATGAAAAAAATATATATATAAATATATAATATATGCATATTCCTGCTTTATAACTTATAAAAAGATGCCATTTGCCAATTACTGATTATGAAAAAGCACTATATTCCTATGTACCGACACTGCAGGGTGGGCGGTCAGGGTTCGGCTCCGACGGTACTTCAAGTTATGCAGCGTTTTGCATGGCCGATACTCGGAGCGGTGACCGCTTAGCCGTGTGGCGCATCAACCAGTGAGCAAAAGGCAAATATTTCTGAAACCTTGGTCCAGATACTTGAATAAAACGTCTGTGCATCTGTGAATCAGCAGAATATGGGATTGTCTATACCGGTACGGGTTTTCCACAGTTTCCCCGTGCCCTCGGCAAATGCGATATTGTATAGCCAAATATGGCTGTGGGCGCAACGGGAGAGAGGTTAGATTAGCGAAGTGCGGGTAGGGAGTGGTAGAGAGAGAGCTCGATTGGGAATTCCTTAAAGCGTGACACCACTGTAGAATTTTCAAAAAATTGATTTTTTTATTGGCTTAAGAGATGCTTTGAACCATCTGGAATCGGTGCAGTGGCTGCCATCGGTGGCAGTGGCTGGCAACAAGACTGGATGAAATCATTTTTACCATTTATTTATAAGCTTAGACTTGTTCTAAGTTACAATGAGTGACTAAATCGTTGCTTGGGAAGCTACACGCAAACAGCAACATAACTTTCAATGTTACTATTTGGACCTTGGCTCCAAAGGCCCACTCAAGTGGCAAAAAAGTATTAAATGTAGCAACTGATATTGCTGTGTGCAATAGTATCGACGGTTTGATTAATATCCTACGAATTATGAAAGTCTTGGAGATGGATATTGGCCTCCAAGCTTACAATTTTTGTCTTGAAACTGATGCTAGACGGATAAACTACACTGAGCTGTCTTTGACAGATGCGGCAAAAAAAGCACGCACCAGCATAAAATCAACCAGGAAAAAAATGAGGATGAATAGTTGAATAGAGCAGGGCAGCTTTATGGCTGCTGATAGCTGATCAATGGTATAAAATTTTAAACAGCTAAATTTTTCTTTTTTTTTTCACGTCTATAACATATCTCAAAACTTTGAACGCGTTTTTCTCGGAACACGATTTTTCAAAACGGCACACATTATAACTCCAGCCATTTTCATTCTATTCACTCCAAATTTTGAACACATGTGTAAAATAACATTGCGAAAAGAAATTCGTACGGGATTTTCCATGAGTTAATTATAACATTATTTATTAACATGTGATTGTCCTTTTTTCTGTCGAAAATTGAATTTTTACCTTAAATGCTTGCCAATAACACAAAAATTAATATTTTCAAAATCCTCTACGTATTTCTCTAGCTATACTCATGTAAATGAATAGAATAAAAAAAAAATTGTAGATTCAAATTTGCATGAGTTATACTGCGTGCCGCAGAGCGTCTCAGATTCAACATGCCTCACGAAAATGGCTCCAGCCTCCATTTTGTATAATTTTTTAATATACATTTTTTTTTGTTCACTTGAAGATATGACTAATCACATCCTTGAATACTATTATCCTCTAACTTGTCCTTCCAACGAAAAAAAAATCACTCAATTTTAGATGTTCACAGTGGTGTTACCCCTTAACAGTCTGCCGTATAAAAATGAAACCTACGTTGGTCAATAGGAAATTTATCTAGGAAAAAAGTCTGTAGACGAAATTCCTGTTATCCTTATTGTTTCACAGATAATCGCTCTCAAATTACTAACGCCATATTTGCTCAACCTGCCTCGATAGTTGGGTAAGTTGAGCATGAGTATGAGGTAAGTTGGGCAAAGTAAGGATTGCATTAAAAAATCAGACGTATGCAACATGATTTGGTACCATGCAGTAATAAACCAACAGTTGCTTGTTAATTAGTTAGGTTTTGAAGCATTAACATTAATTGCAATGAACTTTGAAATATTTATTCTCATACAATGATAGAAGAAAATCTTTCAATCACGTTTTTTTTTTTACTTTTCGATGCAAAAATAATGAAACGTCCCGTTTTACCGTCTCGTGCGCCGCATGGCAACGGGCGATGGCGTAAGGTGTTCCCCTCCCCCATACCACTCTTTCCACCATTTGATGCACACGCGTGCGGTGCTTAGTTTTCCGAATATTTCGATTGCCCAATTTACCCGACTGCTCAACATGCCCTTCCCTACCCTATAAGTTGGAACGCAGAAAATATAAAAATATCTATATTTTTATGCCCTGCTGCGCGGAAATCATAATGACTAAGTGCTTCTTTTTATCAATATATCGTTCCAAATATAACGTAATATGATAACCCTAACAGCGATACCGATAAGAACGAAAATAAAAATGTTATACTTCTTTACACTCAATCCCGAAGTAGTACATCGAAAACTGCTATACATAAGTGTACCATATGTGCGTCGAGTTAAGGGTGATAGGGGAAAATGTTGATTAAACGTTGAAGCGCACGTGAACCCTTTACGAACTCTGATACGTATAGGTGCGCTTCTTGTACTCGAAATGAGGAAACTCAAGGGCGAAGGAAAAATTTAAGGGATCCTTAATTGATAGAGTAGAGGATGTATTTTTTGCACCCTAAAATTCACCCGTATGTTTTGACTGGACTGAAGTGACTTGGCAAGAGTACTGCACTCGAGATGCAGCGCATTTCGGTTCGCATGCTGATCGTTTAACATCGGGACAAGTCTCACCCACATATACCCAAAATACCTATTTACCCTTCTACGCGAGAGTTGAAATTATCCGGGTGGTCGTATCCTTCAAGATATGTTACTTGTGCACATACATGGGTTATTCCACGTCGATTCCATGTGGCTCCTAACATTTCCATCCTTAAACTGAGAGAAATATATGGTGCTTTCAACAATATTTTAACCATTTTTTTATATTTTCCTGAGTGGACAGTAATATTTTACAGCCATAGTTACTGCCACAAATATAGTACTGCTTATTGAAATTTTAGCAGTCGCGTAAAATGTGCACATATGTTAACCACGACCACCAATCTTGCAAGCATATGTTGATTATACACTGCTATTTAATATAGTAGATTTTGATCAAATGGATATTCTCTTACACTATCAAAAATGAACTCCCCCAAGATCCTAATTGTCAGCAGGTGTAAAATATATATATATATATTAGATGAAGTAAAAAGTTCTGAGCGTTTTTTCGCTTTATTTCAACGATGAAATTAACATAGTTAGGATTATCCGATTTAGATCAAATATACGCCGTTTTGTTCGATAACTTTTGCCCATTTTGAAGGCAATTTCATAATTCCGCGATTGAAGAAGTCCTCGTCCCTATTGGTAAAAAACTTGACCAGCTCATTTTCACAAGCCTCTCTTGAGGCCAATTTTGTATCATCAAGAAAATTTTGCAAATGCTTCAAAAGGTGATAATCGCTTGGTGCCAGCTCTGGACTATACGGCGGGTGCGATAGAACCTCCCATCCAAGCTCTCGGAGCTTCTGGCGCGTCGTTAAAGATGTGTGCGGCCTGGCGTTGTCTTGATGGAACACAACACCCTTCCTATTGGCCAATTCTGGCCGCTTCTGGTCGATCGCCTGCTTCAATCTAGTCAGTTGTTGACAGTAGAGGTCCGAAATGAGTATTTAGCCCGATGGGAGCAGCTCATAGTGGATGATTCCCTTCCAATCCAACCAAACACACAGCAAAACCTTCTTGGCCGTTAATCCGGGCTTGGTGATCGTTTGGGCCGGCTCACCGCCATTGGACCATGATCTTTTTCGGCTGTTGTTCTCGTATGTGACCCATTTTTTATCGCCAGTCACCATCCGCTTCAAAAATGGGTCGATTTCGTTACGTTTCATCAATTCGGTCCAAAAGGTTCTTTTGCGGCAATTCGTGTGGCACCCATACATCGAGCTTCTTCTTGAGACCAGCTTTATGCAAATGGTTCCAAATGTTTTTCTGGCTAATCTTCAGTTCCTGGGCAATGGAATAAGTTCTCACATGCCGGTCCGACTCGACGATTTCCATGATTTTATCGATTTTTTCGACGATTGGCCTACCAGAGCGTGCCTCATCTTCGACGGCCATATTACCAGAACGGAATCGTTGGAACCACCGCTTTGCTGTTGCATTCGATACTGTATTGGGTCCATAAACAGCACAAATTTTTTTGGCCGCCTGCTCTGCCTTTTCACCTTGGTCGTAGAGGTACTGAAAAATGTATCGAATTTTCTCTTTTTTCTACCTCCATTTTGGAACGCTGTAACACACAACTGGCTTCACCAAACACAAAACTGTCAAAGAACTTTTTTTGAAGCGTAATGTCACCTTTAAATCGCCGTATAGTATGACCCGATGCGATGTATACATCGTGAGATATGGCTCACTAGTCATCTAGCGGAAAACTCTCAGAACTTTTTACTTCACACAATATAAATTATTGCTGGAAAGCAAAGGGCGTAACCAACCGCACGTTTTCGTGTTGAATCCTCAACGTTACGTCGTTTTATGTGCTATCAGTCGATTCAGTGGGTAAACATTTTTCACGCTCTTCATTTGTCGTTTAAGCCCCGGTAATTCTCACAAGGGCCGCTCTATCGTGATGACCCTTCTTTTTTCCGTCACAAGAAGACAGCAAGCTCGAAAACTCTTCATTAACCGAAGCATTTTACTCCTTACGTTGTGCACCCTCCGCAAATTACTTTGAGGGTCGGGCAAATCTCTCCAGGCCAAGAGGAACGGTATTCCGCGGAGTCGAGAATAATTTAATTCTCATTATTCAAACGGAATCGCAATCAACGAGCACTAACGATTCCAAGGTTTATCCGATAAACGGAGAATTTCATGAACTATGACTATACGATAACTGGTTTTCAAATGAGTATTGAGGCAGTATGGTAATTTAAAAATAAAATAAAAATCGCTTTTTTTCAAATTTTATTTTTTTATACTACAGACCTTGCTGAATACGTGTGTGAGAACCATTCAATGATACTTATAAAATCAGCCGATTTATAGAAATTATAAGGAATACGCTCGGGGAGCATGGTCGAGACGCAGCAAACTTGAAACGCATTTTTCTCGAAATTATGTTGTTCAAATCGGCAACCACGATATCTCGATAATCAATTGGCCGATTGAGCTCAGATTTGGCGTACACCTTCAGTAAACTGTTTTTCAGCGTTAATAGGAGAATTGAGACGAAATATATTTTTTTACATAGCTCGTGGAATGGTTAAAAAAAAAGTAGGAAAAATTGAGAATCAAAGATTGTTTGAGAAAAATTGAGAATCAAAGTTTAGCATGCCACCATTTTGTGATTTTTTTGCTTAATCTGAACATTACGACACTCATACAGATTAAGAACATGTTTGGTTTTTTTTTCACATTTTTACAACGTCCACAACACTGATCGTCAATTGAGGACGTTTTCGCCACACCGTTATAAACAAACGTACAGAAGTACATGATAATGAATTTTTTTATTTGTACATATTCTTGAATAATTGATAAACATGTGTGAAAATGCTCAGAAAGAAACGGGGAACAATTTAACAGCTATTCAATCCTACAAATCACGTCCAAAACAGCGCTCTAGACAACGTTACTGCCTTAAAAGTGACTAAAGATGTATTACATATCCAAAGTATCTTTAATACCGTGGCGTTTTGTCTTGAGGGTTAATATTTATTGAAAATTTACAATTGATTCCGCAAAATACCAAAACGAGTACGAACTTTTTTCACATATGTTCTCCATTCCAAATTGGCAGTACACGTGTAGTCTATCTGAAGCCATATTTTTCGCTGCAGACCTCCGCGATGGAATTTCCAATTTTTAGAACAAAGCCATCGAAAAAATGCCAAAGCGTTGCATATAGATATGAAACACAAGAGAAGTACCATATATTTTGGCGAAATATCGAAAAATATTTACGCCATTATCATTATTTGTAAATTGTTATTTTTATTTTAAGTGCAAACGTGCGTTATTTCTTTGAGAATAATTCTTTGAAAATCTCCGATACTTCGACGTTGTATATCTACATGAATAAACCTTATGGCATTTTCGAAAATTATATCATGGACGGCATCAGCGGAACCGTTATCGAACAGGATCGAACAAAGTCTTGAAAGGGTTACACCACCTTGGCGCCCGGGAGAATAGATATACATTTTTTTCTTCAAATTTTGACGCGACTATTAAATATAAAAAATGATTTTTATTTTTCACAAATCCATTATGGTTTTAGGAACAAATAAAAAAAAACATTTTTTTTTCAATTTCCCTCCACAGAAATTCTATGTTTACCAAGAAGTGGCATGCGAAACGTCATTCGATATCGCGAGAGCCTCCAAATACACCTTGAGGAGTATTTTTACATCCGTATACTGGCTATGAATAGATCTGTTTTATATAGCTCCATATATCTCCGACATGATATACGGATGTATTTTTATCGGCATATTGCAGACATCGATGTTGCAATTTATCGGTAAAGAGGATCTGAAGGGATGCGACTCTTCACATTTGCAGACAAAAACGCAGCCTGCCTCGACGTATACTCAACCACCCACGCTTGCCGATTAATTAGGGCGAGCAGAACGATTTATTGTCCGGAGAAACAATGACGCCCGAAACGAAATTCTCCAGTTGCGATGTGTACCCCCCCCCCCCCCCCCCCCCCCTCCGGTCCCGTTTTGTCATGCGATGTGAAATGTATCTGTGCTCGGAAAACCTGCATATATATATATCTGTGCAACCATATGTGGATACATAATTGTGTACATACGTTTATACGTAGGTACAAGGGATGCAAACACGGTGCGTTCATCTGCTGTCTTGCACGGTTATCAGCCTGCGCATATACGTACGAATTATACCCAAACTCCGAGTTCACATGCTCGACAATGTCAACGGTATATGATTTTCGAGCACATTTACACTCCCATCAATTATCGTATCTCAATATCTTCGCTTTCTCTATCACTGGAGGATTTTTGCATTGGGAAATGAGTTAGTTATCAAGTTATAGATCCACGTAATGATGTTTGAAATTGCCGCGTTTGTGTTGGAAACCACACACACCCGCATCGATCCATGGCACACGCGCAATACGTGAGCCTGATTACACGCTTGCACGAGTCGCCTATTTTGCGTAACGGAAAAATATCACCTTTCGTAACAATGTGCATGAAATCACCAAGCCACATAGGGTAGACTGACCAATGAATAAACGAATAACGACACTATAGGATTCAGATGGACTGTAAAATGAAAATATTATAAAAACCAATGTTTTAATTGCTATGGCTAACAAAAGATATTATTCCAATAGTAGAACAACATATTCGAAGTAATTGCAACGAATAGTATTGGAGGAATTGATAAATAAGTAGCGAAACGACTGAATTGCGAGTGAATGGACGAAATTGCGAGTATATGGACACTCGGACACCAGTAAATGGACATGCAGTGTAGATAAACGCTGTGAAGGATAACGATTTATTATTGATTTTTATTAAATGCTAGATTCGAAGATCACTGTGATGCACAAAAATTATAATATTCTTATACATATGAGTATTACATTTTTTATTACGGTTTCGTAGAAAATACACAAAGCACAAAGAAACAGAAGTTTAAATTTTGTCAAAATTAACAGCACAAACGAAATGATTTTGTGCAAACATTTGATGAAATGTACATTGTACATTGTCAATTCTTAACAGTAATTAATTTTGTAATTTTCAGCAGATTAACAAAATTTTTCACTCTGCTTTGAGAATTATCAGAACAGAGCCCATATGTCAATTCACTGAAAAGATAATATACGAGGTGTGCAAATTAAGTAATGAGACTAGCAACGTAGCGGTTGATCTGGCAACACTGGGGACGCGGGACTTAGAGGGGCGGCAGGTGAACATGTCATATGCTTTCAGTATCAGTTTGAACTCGCTAGACTCATTTGGTTGTCCGTAGTTTTTCTAGTGCGTTCTAAAAATGGATGACATAAATTACGAGCAACGGTTTTTCGGTGGTTCAAGGCATTTTCAGAAGGAAGAGCGTCGATTGAAGATGAACCACGCAGCGGAAGGCCTTCATCTTCAAAAACTAATGAAAATGTCGATTTTTATATCGATATTTTCATCGGTTCTCGAAGATGAATGCCTTCCGCTGCGTGATACATCTTCAATCGACTCTCTCCCTTCTGAAAATGCCTTAAACCACCGAAAGACCTGGGCCCTTGACAAATCACTGTCTCCGTAGGCCTGCTGAAGTTTTGCAAAAGTTTCCGTTGCACTGTGCCCAAGTCTGAAGCAAAACCTGATAGCACACCGTTGCTCGAAATTGATGTCACTCATTTTTTGAACGCTTTAGAAAAAATTGTTTCACAAAAAAAAATCGGTACGGACAACCAAATGGCTCTAGCGAGTTCAAACTCGTACTGAAGGCGTATCACATGTTCACCTGCCGTCCCTCCAAGTCCCGCGTAGCAAGTGTTGCCAGTCTCATTACTTAATTGACGCACCTCGTAAATCAGCTTTCGTCCATTCCCTGGTCGCTATACCCTACTAGACCTAGGATAAAAAATTCAATTCTCGTTTGATTTCGAGAACTTTGAAGATGGTAAAGCGAAAGTGACAAAAAAATATGCAAAATACCGGGAAACG
Organism: Ophion ventricosus; assembly: GCA_963932345.1. Lineage (NCBI taxonomy): Eukaryota > Metazoa > Arthropoda > Insecta > Hymenoptera > Ichneumonidae > Ophion > Ophion ventricosus. The sequence continues at coordinate 16,430,285 of OZ010713.1, forward strand.
GAACCTAATTGAGGTACACTGAAACTTCAGTTATACGTTTTTCAAGGGGTACAACGAGTATGAAGTAAAAATAAGAATAATGTTGAAGTGGAATACTGTATGTATTTGAAACTCTTTAGAATTTTACAATGACGATTGGTGCATAATTCGCGATGTTTTTTGATAGCTCTTTTTACAATTAAAAATTTGATTAATAATAAAGTAATGAGCCAACTCAATTTTTTTTATTTTCATTTAGAATTTTCATTTAATACGAGTTTGTAACATTAAGGCTTTGACGTTTTAGACTAGTAAATAACAGACATGTTCGTATTAATAAGAGATATGTTATCGCAGTTAAGCAAATGCATACATAGTATGGTCACAGAGTTTTACAGTGAAAAAAATCAAGGTACGGGTTGTGAAAATTGTTTTATACATGTCTGTTCTTTCTGTTTCACAGAACAGTGATTGTGATAAAAAAAACAGAACTCGCAACGGACGCTGGAGAACAAAAGTAATAAAGTATAAGCGCAAAAAGTAATAACGTATAAACGCTGAATAAGTGAATAACTGAATAAGTAAAAAACGTAAAAATGAAAATTTTTTACATTCTTTATAGACGGTATCTGCCGGGGCCAGCGAAATTTTACGTATAAATGATAAAAACGTATAAGCGGGAAACCTTTAAACGAGGTTTCACCGCATCCATCATTGTGTCACGCTCGGTCTAGTTAACAAGCGGGCTGAGATTGGGCTTTTAACGAGTGCAAGTCCTAATTCAGTTCTATAAACTATCTGACAATTGTAATCTATATTATGAATATATATATATATATATATATATATATATATATATAACAGCTAACCCATATATTCATATACATATATATATATATATGAATATATGGGTTAGCTGTTAAAGGGTAACTCTACTGTAAAAGTCTAAAATTAAGCGATTTTTCGCGATTTTTTTTGGGTGGAAGGACAAGTAAGAGGACAATAGTATTCAAAGATTTTATCAGTCATATCTTCAAGTGAACAAAAAAAATGTATATTAAAAAATTATACAAAATGGTGAGACGCTCTGCGGTACGCAATATAACTGACGCAAATTTGAATCTAGAAAACATGAAAAAAATCTATTCATCTACATGAGTATAGCTAGAGAAATACGTGAGGGATTTTGAAAATATTAATTTTTGTGTAATTGGCAAGCGTTTAAGGTAAAAATTCAATTTTCGACAGAAAAAAAGACAATCATATGTTAATAAATAATGTTATAATTAACTCATGGAAAATTCCATACTTATTCCTCTTCGGAATGTTATTTTACACATGTGTTCAAAATTTGGAGTGAATAGAATGAAAATTGTTGGAGTTATACTGCGTGCCGTTTTGAAAAATTGGGTTACGAGAAAAACGCGTTTAAAGTTTTGAGATGTGCTATAGACGTGAAAAAATGAAAAATTTAGCTGCTTAAAATTGTATACCATTGATCAGCTATCCCAGGACCATAAAGCTGCCCTTCTCTGTTCGAATATTCATCGTCTTTTTGTTTCCTGGTTAATTTCATGCTGTTGCGTACTTCTTTTGCCACATTGGTCAAAGATAGCTCAGCGTGTTTTATCCTTCTAGCATCAGTTTCAAAACAAAAATTGTAAGCTTGGAGGCCAATATCCATCTCCTAGACTTTTATAATTCGTAGGATATTAGTCAGACCGTCGTTAATATTGTACATAGCAATATCAGTTGCTACATTTAATACTATTTGCCACTGGAATGGGCCTTTGGAGCCAAGCTCCAAACAGTAGCATTGAAACTTTCGTTGCTGTTTTGCGTGTAGCGTCCCAAGCAACGACTTAGTCACTCATTGTACCTTAGAACAAGTCTAAGGCTACAAAAAAAGGGTAAAAAAAAATTTTCATCAAGGCTTGTTGCCAGCCACTGCCACCGGGCAGTGGTTGGCCCGTGTGCGAATCTTTTTTTTCAGGTACCAAACTTTTTTCCCTTATTCTAGATGGTTCAAAGCAGCTCTTAAGCCAATAAAAACAAATCATTTTTTTGAAAATTCCACAGTGGTGTTACCCCTTAAAGCACCAGGGAGATCTATTCTATAGGTTGATATAAAGGAGTTGGGAAAATGAAAAAAAGGCAAAGACTATACTCAGGAAAAATTTCGTAATATAATAAATACATTATTATAGCAAAATTGGAAAATTGGTAATAAAGCTTACCATTTTTATACTATTGATTATTATCGCAGTTTCTTTTTGTAATTTCATTCGCTTGATGTTTTAAGACCTTGAATTCAATTACACGAAATACGGGCGAATTAAACTTTCGATGGATTTGTAAATTGATATGTTGCGAGACATTGCAATAGTACTCAGGTGTACTAATCCCACATTTTATTTTCTCTGTTCAGAAATTGGATTTCAGCAATAATTGTTTCTGCACACGACTAATGAGTTCTTATCGGCCTGCGAAACGTAATAAGACGCTGCACTTCGGTGCCTCACTTAATCGTTAGGCAGTGAGGCTTGATCAGGAATAATCGAAGACGCAAAACTACTTTGCAAGGTTACGTTAAGCGACTCAGAGCACAAAGTACCGAGTCCTCTGTAGAGCTCCACTCAGATTCGCAAAACTAATTTATTTGGTTACGACTCGATGGTGGGTTTATTCCTCATTTTGGTACCAATCAGGACTATAAATTGTCGCTGAACAACAAATTTTGAAACGTGCGTAAGATTCTACAACCGAGGCATGTTTCTCGTCCTTATCGACAGTTATTCGCATTGATTGTTTTAAGACTCAACATTGTGAAGAAATCGGATTTCAAAATTTGCGAATTTCAGATGACTCTAAGCGCCGTAATCATCCGCGCCACCCACCTACTTCTATTTAAAGATGTCTAATTTAACTTAAAAAAACAATTATAAAATTGTGCAAAATTAAGGCGGGCAACCACTTTGGATGCTTCAAAAAATCATTTTTTTGCTTTATTTCATAAATCGTTAGCAAAATATCTTAAGAATACAACCTGAAAATTTCAAAACGATATTCGGATTCCTTCTATCGGTATGTATATAAATGAAGACTCTCCGCTCGACTCCCAAGCGCGCTCAGGTATCCACGAACGCTCAGTTAGGTAGTTTGTTCGGGTTTGTTTGAGTTTTCATAACCCAAACAATCCCAAACTCGACCGCTTGGCGATTAGCGCGAAAACATCTCTATTTTGGGTACAAAATAATCGAGGTAGCGGCATTTCTTGCTGCTATTTTATTCAATGAAGGTAATTCAGCCCTACTCATGGTTATGAATGAACTACAAATCATAGTTGGCAGGCAGAGCTACGGATATGCCGAGAAAATGGATCAGATGCGCGTGGCTCGGCAAAATAGAAAAAGTTTAATAGAGACAAAAGAAGCTCGAAAAGCTCGTAAAGAGGAAATGCAAGCTTCAAATGAGTTGCATGAGGAAGAGGAAGGACTGCTGTATGATGCTGGAATCGCTGATTAATCGATAAGACACTTTATCATTTGATTAAACACATTTGACTTTGAGTTTTTCGTTTGTGAAACTTTAAACGTGTTTTTCTCGAAACGACATTTTGTCAATTTGCGGGAATCATAACTCAAAAACTAATTGATGGATCATCTTCAAATTTGGAACACGTTTACATAATATAATTGATTAAAACATGAACCTAAAGTTGGAAAGATTAGATTGTTTAAAACATATTTATTATTGCAAAAATCCGGGGAAATATGCTAAAAATCGATCTTTTTTTTTCAAACACGTTACAACATTCAATTATCGATTTTTTCTCAAAATTTAGGTTCATGTTCTTAAAAAACATCTCAAGAATGTATAAAAATTTGTTGAACTATTTCAGATGCAAATTGCGAGCTGCACAATTCCCGCAAATCGACAACGACGATGAGGACACGCCAAGGGAAACAGCGGATTACACCTTAATTAATGGATGAAAGTAACTTGAAAAAATTACCAGAGATGTATGAAAATATGAATAAATTATTGTCAGAGTCGCAGAAATGTCCGTTTTTTTTCACAATAAAAAAAATCCAAAAAATCATCTAATTTTCGGTCTCCTAAAGTGGTTGCCCACCTTAAGTAAAAGAAAAAATTTTGAATAGTTTACGATATCAATAAAAACAGGTGAAAAAATTTCAATGATTGTATTTTATTTTATTATTAAAAAAATTCTGAAATAAGCTTCCGAAACGGGCTACCGAACCAGACTACATCCTTAAAGCACAAATGAACCATTTAAAGCACTCTATCAACGGCCATAACCATAAATTTATGAACAGGTTCCCGCAAAGTACAGACAAAAAGGTTCATACGCATATGCAAAGAGCCACCTCTACATATTTGCTTACTTTGTTACACACATTTTTTCCAACATTTGCAAACGAAAATGATTTAAAACACTTTTTTACGGCACTGCTGTCGATAGTGTTCCCAGTGTGGAGTTATCTCTGAGCCCTTTGCACAAGCTGAGTTTGAGAAGTATAAAAAATATAGTGCTCTCATTCGATGAGGTATCTTTAGTCTACAATTGTCTTGTACAACGCCTACATATATGAATACGAATGTATCCGGTCGATATATCAGTCGGGTGAAACATCAACGTTTCTGAAAGGTCAGTGAAGAGAAATGATTTTCCAGCCGTTGAAAAAAAAGTTGAAGGAGCAGTGAACATAGGAAATAGACGTTGAACGACTCATTATATATACATATATGTATCTAAAAGATCTGGCGCACGTATATATATATTTGAATACTCGGGTCAAATCTCCCATCAGCGCTGCTTGAATCCATTATTATGATATTTTATTCCACTTAATCCACCCCACTAACAGAAATCGAACAAGTAAAAGTTTCTTCGAATCCTGCAAAACTCCCTGTCCTCTGATTTCTGTATTTAGAACTCTTCAACGTGCACACATCAATGACACGCAACAAAAGTTGATTAGATCTTCGAGTAGTTTTGATTGCATTTGTTCAGGTTTATGACCTAGGTTAATAAAGTGATCTTAAAAAGGTTGCTCAGCTATCGCATAATGATAAGAATTTGCTGAAATTTATTGAGGATATTTGCGAACAGTTGTTGCGACTCCGTGAAAAATTTCAAGTCATTCGTCTGCATGATTGTTGAGCAGTTAATTATTGAAGTTTGACTCTTGTTCACAGGCGAGATAGCAAAAGCTCTACGATAACTCTGATACTACTCTTGCAACATAATAAAAATTTTAAGAATTGAATACAAATAAAAAAAAAGCTTAACATTTTTATGAATAATTTCATCGAAGAATGAAGCGTTTTGTCTGCCTCGTTATTCTTTAAATAAAACAAATTTTTAGATGATTTTTGTAAAACATTAAAATGCAGTACGACAAGTGGCAACGTTGCGGTCAAGTCGGCCATTTTGAATGGACACCACAATTGGACGCACAAACTATTGCTTCCTCGTTATGAATTTCTTACCTCGGTTTCATGAAGCGTTTTCAATTATTTTTTATCATTATTGTTAGTTTTTTTCCGCATGATTACAAAAGAGAGTAATACAGCCCAAAATTTTCGCAAAAAATATATATACGTTATATTATTAACCCTTCGTGGTCAGACATCCAAATTCAAACGCGGTGGTCACACTGGAGTCGATTCTACCCAGTTAGTTTTCAAAAAAAGTATTGTGATCAAACTATCCGTCCGAAGTGGTTAAAAAAATTACAGAACATGCTTTGAACTTTATATATTATGTACAAAAAATTCATTTATGAGAAATAAAATGGCGACATGTTGTAAAAAAATTCATAAAGAGGTGAAAATGCAAAAAGGACACTTTTTCACTCAAAAAATCATAGTTCCGTGAATTTTCAACATTTTTACCTAAAATTTGGACGTGATACTCCTTAGATATGCTGCTTTTGGGAAAAAATAGTAGCATAATGCGCATTCCGAAAACGGTATTTATTCCGACGTGTGAAGAGGGTAAATTTTATGGTATGAGCATACTTCAAACTTCATAAAGTAATGCAAATGTTGTCGTAAAAACAAATGTATTCAAGATACAGTTACAAATGTTTAGAAATCTTTTAAGTACTCCCCTCGTGCATGTACACATTTTTTCCAGCGATTTTTCCAGGCACTGTACGCGCCCTGGATGGCCTCGACGGGAACCTTATTCAGAGCGGTCATTACGGTGGCTTGGATCGCCTCAATACCGTCAAAAAAGGTGTCCTATGAGGACGATCTTAGTCCTCGAAAAAAAAAAGAAGTCTGCTGGAGCGAAGTCAGGACTGTAAGAGGGCTGGGGCAGCGTTGTCAAGTTGTCCTTCGCCAGAAACTCACGGCGCAGAACTTAATCGCGTACCGTTGTTCGATCGTTTGCTCCATCGCGCGTTGTGACGCGGTCGTTGAGACGAGTTTCACAAAATCAACAATACTGACGCAATCACTGCGCGGAGCAGACTGACCTTGTGGACGTTGTGAAACCAAGCTCTCGCCCCCATCTAGCCCAAGCGGTCCGAACACGCTACGACGTACAGTCGCTTCACAATAAAATCACTTGCATTACTTTATGAACACACCTTGTATAATATGAAGCATTCGGATTACAAACCTAACCTAGCAGCTCTCAAAAATGATTTATAATCGTATCTAGCATTTTTGTAGTGCAATAATGTAAGTGCACTCGGCACTTTTTCCAATAAGCAAGCAATATTGGCAGAGTACAGAAAATATTGAGGCCGAGCTGTATTTTTCTTCACGTTTAATATTTTTCATCCATGATTCCTCTTGACAGAAGCTGCAGTGCATGTGTTTCGACATAACCTTCAAATCAATTATACGTAGTCCCTCGACTGCGCATTCATTTTCCGGCTCATCTACTTTTTGTCCCTGCTTTCCATTTTCTACTTGCTTTAAGGGGATTGAAAATGTCAAAAAATCCATTTTTAAAATTTTATTATCTAATAGTACAATATGTCTAGAATATTCTCCCAAAGTTTTAAGTCAGTCGGAGTAAAAGTCTAGGAGAGAGAGCCTTTGGGAATTCCCCCGTTGGGAAAGACCGGCCGGGAGCGACGCAGGTATACGCATTTTTCTCAAAACACTATTTTGGAAGTCGGTGAACACGATTTCTCAAAAACTAATGCACATATCTTATTGAAATTTTGTACACTTCTTCATAGTAGCATTGACTAGTGATTGAACGAAGGTTTTTTTTGTTTATAACTAATTTTACAAGGCTATACGTAGTGTAAATTGTACCAAAAATTGAACTATTTTGCATACAACTCTGCCAAAAATTCAAATTTCAATTTTTTTAAAAATCCTTCGTTCAATCACGAGCTATACGTATCAACTAACAGAAAAAATTTGGTTTTTTAATTTGAAATAAAGCTATCATGAGTTATCCTGACCACCGCGAGGACACTTTTTTTGAGGGGTCTTCGTAAACCAGGTCCCACCAGTTGAATTTCCCAAATTCTTGGTTGAAATTTTTTTTTAAATATTGTTAAAATATTGCTCTTCTATCTGCTTAACATTTTGAATAAAATGATTTATTTATTATATTTTTAAAAAATAGAGAAAATATGCTTTTTTTGTCTTCGAAACCCACGTAACCCCTTAACCAGAGATTATACTGTTTTCCACTTTGGATTTTTCCTTTCCATCTTTTCATTTTCGTCGAACGAAAAAAACTAAATTCACGAAGGATGTTTGACAGCTAAGCGCTCACGATGTGGCGTTCGTATCTAAGCTCAGTGCTACCAGCTACTGAGAAATAAATAGCGCGTTTGCCACATTTCAACTTGGCTAATAACGTAAACGTGATGTAAATAAACAAAAAAAAAACAATTAATAACATTTCTAAACAATATATGCATTCCACATATTTATTAGCTGAAACTTGTTTATTTTGTGTCCGAAAACTAGATTAATTGGAGTTGGCAGCCGTTACAGGCGCCCTCGTTTAAGCATTTGCGTCCCCCTCTTGCCGCCAGTCCCTCAAAGACCCTGAGCAATCTCCTTAAGTTCGCTGACCAGCTGCAACGTGACATTTTAATTAACCCAAGGGACAACAGGCTATCAAACCCAAATATGTGTACCAAATGAATTTTCCCTCTGCCGTATTTTGCAGTTTTATTGTCATTATTGTTGTCGCTGTTCTGCGCGGAATTCAGAGCTGCGAAGAGAATGCGGAGTCTATAATAAATTGAGGGGTGACTGCAGCGAAGCGACAAGAGCTTTTCGGAAGCTTAAATGAATAGGCAAGGAGAATCATATTCGCTCCAATTCCGTAAGCTGGATAAATCGTCTGTTAGAGAAAACAGTCTGAGAGGAATGCAACACGCGACTCACGTAGATTTTGCTGCAACGGAAACTTGACCCACTGGATCAGGACTTTCATCTGTGTCCCATATCATATCTTACGTTATTGCATTTTGTCAACCATATGTCAACACCTAATTGGTTTATTAATCAATTGTAAAGAATCTTAGTCTGTCAACGCGTCATTTGTTAATTCCTCGTTCCATCTCGAAGGATCTTATTGTCGCATTATTTTGTTTGGGTTCGGAGTTAATCTTTTATCAAGCAGTGTCTACATTTGAACGACATTGCGAAACAAAGACGATTTTGTAAAATTGATCTTGCTCTAAGAGCAACGCACAATCAGAGTCGTGTTGAACGAAAGTACTTACGATTAGAGTACAGTGTCACCAGCAATGAGATCCAAAGGAGTTTATTCAGCTACCAGGCGTAGAGTCTTCTTGTCCCAAACAGGTGTTAAATTTGAGCATAATATTATTGTCATGGTCCTCCACAACTTCGTTTCCCGATCAGTCATTAAAAACTCTGCGAAGAATCATATTCCCCCATTCGCTTTCTTCCTCATTGGCCTCTCTGACAGCCTAACGATGCCATACGCAAAGCTGATCACCTGCAGTTCACAAGCACATTTTTTTATCTCAATGTCATATTCATTGAACGAAGAACGGTCGGACGAGTTATTGACCCTGGCTACTGAACGAATGTTTTCCCGACGTCACTTCCAACGATTTTGCAACGGTTCATCCCATTTCACGACTACAAAATTGGAGCCCCGATCCATTCAACGGATCAGCGAATGTCTGTCTTGATTTGACGTTTTTTCTCGTTGCTTCTTTTTTTTCGAATCACACGATCTGGACAAACGGGATGATCGGTGACATGTGCGATAGGTTTGCGGTGTGTCGACGATTCAGTTCACCGAATCGGGTGACACTGAACGACAGCCTCGGACGATTCCTTTTTTTTTCCTCTCTATCGTCGGCCGTACTCTCGCGTTTTCTACTGCGCCGGTGGTTGCCCAAACGCCAAGAGTCGCTCGCGCCCGCGCGTTGCAACTTCACGACCGATCGATGCCACCCACTCCGTGTTTAGTACGAACGTTGTGAAAAGAGCTCACGGCTATTGCCCCCCCCCCCCCCCCCCCCGGTAGCAAACGAGGAAAACGAAGTAACGATTGACATAGGTGCTTCTCTTTCTATCTAAGGATACATCAACGTTAAGGACCCTCCGTTACCGTCAACGCATGCCAGCAACTATAACGCTCGGGAAACAGCAATACCGTACGAGTTGATTGGCAGCCTGACACCCTCACAGAAAACCACACCTATTCGTGATACTAAACGTATCGACTCCTTTGCTCAACGAAAGGACCCCAACCCACATTACTCGAAATGTTTCATCCTCATGGCTTAAGATCCTTTGTAGGCGAGCAAAATTGACATTGCTGCAATTCGCGCATAATCGTGATCAAATCTATCTGCCATAAGCGCATAATCGTGATCAAATCTATCAGGCGCAACTATAAACGCCGACGTCGAAACTCTGATCATCAAACTCTTTGTGTCTATTGACAGTCACTTTGAGAGAATTACAGAGCATTACCTATCCCGTGTACGTTCACTTCGTACAATGATACCTGACGTATCCATTCAGGAGCAATTTTATGTTGAAGCTTTTCATCGCGGTTGGTTGCAAACTGTGTAGACAAACGTGACGTTAAGGGGCTATTCTACTGTGAAGTCTCAAAAAAAAAGCAATTTTTTAACAATTTTTTTGTTTGAAAAATGTTAAATGTACTGGTACAAACTTTTCTTGCTTAAAGGTACACTCTTATAGAATAGAAAACAATTTTTTTGTTGCATATAAATGTATATTCATCTCACAATTTATAATCGTGTGGCCTTAGGCCACTCTAGAGGCCAAAAAATGGGCATATTTTGTGATTTTTTTTTTCCAGCAAAACCATAAAATAAATCGGAATTACAAAATAGGGGTTTTATTATACATGTAATTGACTATACAAAATTATTTTTTCACAGCGATACGTGTCAAAATGGCGACTGTGCAGCATTTTTCCGATGACGCCTTTATTTCTGAAAGGTGAAGGGCCGGACCAACAGCTCCTATAATTTTTGAGTTATGATGAGACACTCAAGTTTTTTCAATTATATATAAGAATAACTATAGAAGTACTTAGGATTTTTTGATATATTGTTTTTTGTTAAAATGGCGCATTTCTAAAACAAAAAGTATAAAATGCCATGAGAAAATCGTCAGAAAATTGTTTATAAAAAAGGAACTATGCAATATGATTTTAAAAAACCTACATAGTGCCTCAGAAAATGTAATTCTAAATATACAGTTAAAATTTCAAGTGAATCGGTTGAAATTTGTTTGAGTTATGAGTCCGGCCGACTTGAAAAACGTAGTTTTGAGATAAACGCGTTTAAAGTTAGTTGAAAAGCACGAGATGAATCAAGAGAGGTTACGCTAGAATTCGAAAATCGAGTACTTAGAAATTTTTCACACCCATAATCTTTTGGAATACAATTTTATAGGTACTAAGATACATTTTTAACAAAAAAAAATCGTTTTTTGGAAAATCCTAGAGTGACCAAAGGCCTTAAGGCATGAAAAGAAAAAAGTATGTCTCTGGCGTTGATGATTTGCGCTCTCCAGGTAATCTAAAACCAAATATTCAAAAAGAATCTTAATCTGTATGAGTGTCGCTATCGCCCGAACTAGAATTATTTAAAAATATTAATTTTTACTTATACTTTCGCCCCAATTATTACGAAAAAAAACGTGTTTTTCGAACACTGTTGCAAAAAACGAAGCCATTTTGTTATTTTGCAATATAAAATATTAATTCTAGTTCGGGCGATAGCGACACTCATACAAATTAAGAATCTTTTTGAATTTTTTGTTTCAGATTAACTGGAAAGCGCAAATCATCAACGCCAGCGACATACTTTTTATTCATGCCTTTACACGATTATCAATTGTTAAATGAATATACATTTATATGCAACAACAAAAAATTGTTTTCTATACTGTAATAGTGTACCTTTAAGCGAAAAAAAAAGTTTGTACCGATACATGCAACAGTTTTCGAAAGAAAAAAATTATTAAAAGTAGCTTATTTTTTAGCCATCACAGTAGAATAGCCCTTTAAAGAACGGTGGGATCTTTAGTTAGGGAAATGGGTGTCCTAGGTATTCTCTCTATCCTACATTCGTTGTCATTGAAGAGGGGAATAAAAACTCACCCTGTCAATGTTCTTCAATTATAAAGCTGACAGTTTCTTCAATTTTTTTTACCGTTGTCCATTTTCTCACGCTCGTACAAATTTAGATAGCCTCCGCGTTAGCATCTTCATTGAAGTCAACGGACAAGTAGACATTTTTCCTTCTGCTGCCTCTATTAGCATGATTGAACAATCTTGCGGAAATATCTTACGCTATGGACAACAATATTCCGTTATAAAAGCTAGATTTCATACAGTATATATATATACAGCAATACATCGAAACTTACCTTCAGGCATACATTTACGTATTCAATAATAGTCGTGGATATAGGAGCTCAAAGCTTTTGCATTATCGACGTTTCTCAAGTTACCAAGATGGCTGTCAATACAGATTCAAATTCCTCGAGCGTATCCCTTACTTTCGATCGAGGCCTCGCGAATGAACAAGAGAGTTTGGAAATTGTCGACTCTCGAGACGGTTTTATTAAAAGCCAACTAAGACGGAATATCTAATGAGGAATATAAAAATATTCCTCGGCTTATTTTCATAACATAGGAAAGGAAATTTTTTTCACCGCTTCTATTGACTTTACGAGAGAATGGTGTCTGAATTTTACTTCGTAGATATATTTCAATGCTTTATTTCGAGGCTTACATTTATCCTTAGCCTAAATCAATGCAATACACTTTTCTTTGTATTCTCTCTCTCTTTATTATAATATATATTTACAAAAAAAACTCCGAATTCGAAAAAAATATGCAGCCGCCATGCTGTCCAGAAGATACCTGGGATTTTTTTCTCGTCATATGTCCTCCACGAGTGAGCACGAAAAATGTTCGAATAAAAACACGGCGTGTTCCTTCAAACTGAATTAACCTGGCATAAATCACTGTCTTGGCTGATATTCTCATCTGCAAAACGAAACGATACAGTTTATAACAGTTGATTCACCATGAAAACTGGTTTACGTAGTCTCCCGAGGTATAAACCGCCCTCGTCGATGCGACAAATATTCATGAAAACCCTCCGGGTAGCGCGGTACAAAGGGAACGCAAAGGAAATAAAAACAGAATTGCTTAACTATTTATGCACGTACCATGGATGGTTTTATGCCTCGCAAGTCTACAGGAATATTTAAGCGTATCCTCCTTCCGCTTTTCCTCGACTGTGGGCGAGTATCAATTTTAACCATCCCTCTCTCCAAGAGCAAAAAATGCTGCGAAGAGAGGTAGAGAGGTAGAAAGGAAGGAGGATATAGAGAGAACGCTTTAAATATTCGATTGCTGGGTCGACTTCCTGTGAAGAATCGACTACAGGCATATAGGTGAGTCCAAGACATATCGACTTTGCAGTTTACTTTTACAATTAATTATATACAATGTTTTACGAGAACATCATCAATTAATATAATACTTTGCCAGAATTTTATTTTGGAAGTTTAAGGAAACGTTGAACCCGTTGGTATCCTACATTAAAAAGTTTTCATCAGAAAGAAGTATCTTTTGTGAGCATGGAAAAAATACACTGTTTGCCACTTATCGTGACGTAGTCAAAACTAATCAAACGCGAATGGACCAAGAAAATTAATATTAGCTTTTTGTAAAAAATAACCCTATGACGTAAAATCAGTTCAGCATAGAAGCAATTGTCCATTGGAAAAAAACATCACAAATTACTTTTCATTGCAATTTCAATCTGTAATAAATACCGATTTACAAAGCCGGCTGTGCAAATTTGTTTTGCTACACAAAATTGCAAAAATTGTTTACGAAGTAAGGACGGAAAGAAAAATTAAGATATTCGGAATGTTCACATCGAAAAAATGTGAGAGGGCTTTGAAAAAAAATCGTTCTTGAATCCAGAAGGCAGTGTGAAAATGTGAGAAAAATAGTTAAAATTCAACAATGTTAACTCAATACTTTCGGATATAACAAATGGACAACATGTCGATATTTTTTCCACTAATTTCGCAGGAAAATTGTGACGACAACTGTCTGGTTAGTTTCGCCCAGATTTCCCCATATCAAGTGCAAACTCGGGGCTGCTTATCAAATTCAAGTAGTCGAAACGGATTCTCCGCAAGCTCTCGCGAACGAAATGCATACGTTAACCGTTTGCACCAATACTGCAAGCTTAAAAACGTTACTTCATTCCCTCGAAATGAGTTTCACTTCCTTCAACGGCCTGCCGTCTACGAGATTTGATGCTACTTTATCAGCAATCCAACAATTTTGTCTACAATGAAAAAATAAGCAGAAATTCTCGACATTTTTATATCACGAAAAAAAAAGTCTCGCAGCAAAATTTTGATTATCCATCGTAAATATGAATGAATTCGTCACAGAGATATAACGTCAAAAAATTCGGACACACGGAAAATCAGCTAAAAGAGAATTTTGTATTTTATTTGCCTTTTTTTATAAATATTCATGAAATATTTCGGGTTTCGTCGTTATCACCACTACCAGAGTATTTGAGCCGAAGAACATTAAAATCAACCATTCCGTTTATCAACCCTAAGTAAAGCTATCGATCCTCTTATAAAACAAAAATCTTTGATGAAGTTTTGTCACCCTTGTGCCACGTATCCAAAGTTACCCATTTCGGGCTCCTATGTGTTTTGAAGATGACACAAGTAAACTCGAATAACGGTTTTTGACCGTTATACAGACAATGTAGCGCGAAGCGAACCGGAGTCACGTATCGGGCCAAACTCTAGCTGACCCAGCAATGGTCTTTACTACTTTACATCCATGTACGTTACTATTTAAGGGTGCTCGTATCTGACCAACGAAGACCATAAATATATTGCGGTTCTAATACAGCGCCCGCTTTCATCCAGCTGTCACCGTACACGTACGGTTTATATGGCTACATAACACGGAGTTTCCTATTACGTTGCACCCGTCGTCGAACCACTTGCGTACACAGTATCATTCGAAAGCTGGAGTCTATCGACTAACCATAATGGACCGTAACTATTTCGAATGTGGTCTACCTCTTAGAGTTACGATTCTATTGGGTGACCGCAGGTACCAAGTTACGCCAACTATTCGAATATATTCGAGATTCTATTATTATTATTATTAATATTATTAGTGTTATTCTGTTCGTAAGAATGAAGTTGTCGGTACTATCAATGTTCGAAATGGCTATACCGCTCGGAAACTATTTCAAAAGCTGTTTGTCATCTGTGTACCTATGGAAACACGATACCAAATATCCAGATCGCAATAGCATTAAGGCGAAGTAGAGGCTGAACCATGTGACATATGAGTGCGAGAGTGATAGCTAAAATCTTCGAACAGAGATTTCTCAAAGATAAATAATATTTAGGGTAAAAGAAAATCATCAAGTTCTGCGTCAGAGATTTCTCCAGAGTTTAATACTCTGTTTTTCTTAAAAAACTTAACCATCTGTGGGACAACTGGTGCGGAAATTTTGTGAGGTTATGATGAGCTTGTCACATGCCCTTAAGGGAAAATACCGCGGTCAGGAGCCCGGTACAAAAGGTAAATTCCGACTGTTTTTTATGGATTGAGTTGATAGAATGGATTCCATTTAGAGTCCCCGCAGACTGCAGACTTTCTATCGGCCGATAGTTAAGTCGGGTTGGGCTGCTAGCGCGCACACTGGGCCAACTAAACAGTCTGGTTGGTGGTGAGTGCGCAGACCAACCAACAGTCGGCCGATTGCTCTCGATTAATTTGCTAGTTGATAAGCTACTCTTGAAGAGAGCGATCGCGCAATAAAAATCAATATAATATTATCCAGGAATGTTATGATTGCTTTTATACAACGGAGGAGAAGAATCGAGAAGAAAAACCGAGAGTATTGAGCGTATCCCATCTACAATTCCAAAATACTAGATTTCCCGAAAAAACATTTCGCTTTTTATGGAATGAGCGTAACCAGCTTCAATGAATTTTTCAAATCAATTGGGCCAGCAATAGCTAAAGAGGATACAAATTTTAGACTTTCTATACCTGTGAAGGAGAGTCTGAGAGTTACGATACAGTAAGATGAATCACAAATACTATCTTTTATTAGAATTAAAATCACAAAGTGAATTGAAGCTATCGGCTGAGTCGGCCGACCAGACAATCGGCAAGTATGCGCGCGTGGAACGCGCACCATTCTGATTTAGCAGTCGGCCGATAGTTCGCCGACAATTCAGTTTGAAGGCAATCGTGTAACCTATCAAACTTATTTATCGGCCGATACAAAATCGTTATAATGTGCGCACTTGCATACATCTTTATACTGATTAAGAACCCGACCAAACTATCGGCTGACAAAAAGTCCGCAGTCTGCGGGGGCTCTTAGTGACCGCCATTCTACATATCGTCAAGTATATTTACAAATTGTTTCATAAGATTTTGTAAAAAAAAATGCCAGCGCTGAAACTGAATGAAGCGAGTCCCCTTTGTCTGGCAGTATCCTGCGGTCGGCAACATTACATCGCTGATTGACTTAACTTTTATTTTTTAATCTTTTAACATTGAAGTACGTAGGGGATTTTAAATATGTTGAAAACTTTTTCCGAAAGATATTATTTTCGCCGACTTTTTTTATAACGAAAACAATTTTCTTTTCAACATGCACTACTGTAAAAAAAATTGATATTTCTCGATTTTCCTACGTACTTCGAAGGCACATCTTATCTAGTACTCAAATTATTTTTTATTTTCGTTCTCCTGCCGGCCGCAGGACATTATCAGACAAAGGTGACTCGCTTCTTCCAGCTTCAGCGTCAGTATTTTTGTTGCGGAAGCTTATGAAAAAATGTGTAAAGATACTTGAAGATCTGTAGAATAAAGGTCACTAAGCGGAATTTACATCCTATTAACTGGGTATCCATAAGAAATTGTCGAAATTCACCTTTTTTCGAGCTCTAGACCGGTGGTCTTTCTCATTTGTCCGATTTCATCAAAGTTTTTTTTTATTCGAAAGTATATATATATATATAAAGGTATACGGACAAAAAATTTATCTGAAATGAAAATTTCGAAAAGGTTCTTAAAATGTAATGTATACAGCACTTTCGCAGCGTAGGTTTTTTTTTACTCAATTATTCTTTTTTTTATCAAACCAGAAAAGTTGGAAATTTAATTTGTAAAATTAATGTAAATTTCAATCATGCGCCATCAAATGAAAAAAAAAGTTTAGTCGACAAATCCTACGATGAAAAGTTAACATGTTTTGCCGTCAGACCCATCGTGGTAAGATTTTTCTTTCTATTTTTTTTTAATTAAAAAATTTTCATTCTCAATTTTTTCCACATATAGCTCTTTCCTATGGTGGAATAATGTCCATTAATAAGTTCCATGATTTTCCAAAAAAATGCAGTGCACTATTTCATTTAGTTTTGCCGCTAGAATATTAAACGACAAGCATCTGTCAATGTTAAAACAACGTTCCAGCTGAATCGTTTTTGTTTGACATGCACTGACTGTTTTCATCGTCGGAAGACTACAATAATGCTGTGAACGGTCTCCGCGATCGATTTTCGAAATCCAAAACCATTTCAAGAACTCAGCAGTTGCACTGTGTAATACCTGACACAAATGGTGGACTTATTATTAAAAATTTCTCTAATTCAAGCGATCACAAATTATGTAAATTATTCAAACGTCACAGAGATGAATAAATTCATCATTAATTACTACCAAACAATTAATTGAATACCTATTTACTTCATTCCCCATTAAATAATCCCTTAAAAATAAATTAACATAATTGGAAAACGTTTTAAGTGAGTTAATATTATAAACAAACTACTGAGTATGATAGAATTAAACATTTAAAATTATTTCATCATAGAAAACAGCCATATTTGGAAAAAATTAAGAATAAAAATGTTTCAATTTAGATTTAAAAAAAAAATAGAAAGAAAAATCTTACCACGATGGATCTGGCGGCAAAAAATGCTAAATTTATCATATTTTTTTTACAAAAAAAAAATCAAAAACCAGAAGTGGCGTTGTTTGAAAAAATCGCGTTTTTTTCAGTAAACTAAAAAATCATGTCAAAGATGACTGAATATTTTTCAAATATTTTTTTTTCATAGAGAACATTTCTAAACGAAGAATTTAAAAAAAGATTTTAATCGGTCCATTTTTCAGAAAGTTATGAGCATTTGAAAAAAAAAAGGCACCCTGATCAGGCCGTAGTAAGGGTGCCTTTTTACGGCCGTACTACGGTTCGACTGATCCGGTGGACATTCGGTCATTCGTGCCGTACTACGGCATTCCGGACTGCAGCCTGATCGGGACCTGATCAGTCTTCAGGCTGCCGGATCAAAATTTCTAGTCGAGTATGTTCCTTAGAAAGTATAGAGGTGCACGAAGAATGGATTTTTCGAAAATACACTCTCAAGGGGGTGAAATGGAGTGTAAAAGTTTGTACAGAAAATTGGATTCCTTGCGTATATCAACTTGAAACTCGGTATGAATATTCATCAAAACAAATAATAAAGATTTTAGGATTTTTTAACAACCCCTAATAAGGGCTGCAACTGGTGAAGAAGTTTCTATGAGGCAAATTCCGGGCGGGCGAAGCCGTGGGTAGAAGCTAGTTTATAATATATTATTAACATATTATTGAGGCAATTGGAACGCTAGGTGGATTATCCACTCGGAAAATTCCCTAGAGAAGCCAGATAATCTGACTACTTGTCGATAATAATTATCAAATGATTTTATTTTATTTGTTATTAGCATGCGAATGGTAATTATTTTGAATGAGTAATAATTTTACAATGATGTACAAGGTAAGTATAAAAAGACAAGTATAATATAAAAATTCTTTGTTAAAATTTTTGATAATCTTGGTTATGGAGATTAATTTAGATTCTCGGTACAGCTCGTTTTTTCTGTGGTTGCCATCACTATTATTGGGCATGTTATATTCCAACAATACTTACTTCATCATGGCTGTTAACATTAGTAACGAATAATAGAATGTATTTACCGGGAAATATGTCCTGAAGATTTTCACAAGTGATGAAGTTTGTACACAAGGAACTGTCATAATTTGCCAGCGTAACTCTCGCATTATCGCCCCAGTTCCAAAATACTAATTTCTGACTTCGACTGTCCAGATCGAGCTGAAGGAGCCTGAGATTTTTGGCGACCGTGGCGTCTATACTGTGGACGTGAGTACCCTCCACAATTACGGATATCGAATTTTCTCGTTCGTCGCACCTTTGGATAAAAATAATAGATCGCGGTTGTAATTTGGAGCTTAAACGTACTTCAAGTATGTATAGGTTGAACCTTCTACGATAACGAAATACTCGTTTTTTTTTGTTCATTAATGCTTTTCAGAAAATGCCCACTAAGGCTCTGTTACTCAAATATAACCGACAACCGTTCGAAATTTCAAGACTTTTTCGATTTTGAAAAAATGGCCAAACGGTTAGAAGAATATCGACTTTTACACTATTTCAAGGGTTCATCCGATGATAAATTTCCGCTAATTACAAATATCACGGAACTTCTTTCAAAAGCCCAAAATTGCGCGGGCTCATCGTGAAAAAAAACGTGTTTTTATACACATTCGACGATTTTTAATAGAAATTAAGGTTTTTGGGAAAAATGAATGGTAAATTAGTATTCAGGAAATAAAAATACATTGATGGGAACTTATAATAAAGAAATGTTAGGAATCCATAGTGGTTCCGCATATCGACCAAAAACAAGTGTCTTCACTCAATCATCGCTTGCTCTAAAAGCAATCGTTTGCTCTAAAAGCTTTCGCTTGATTCGTCGAGCAAAGATTATTGCAAAATTTTTTATAGAATTTCAAAGTCGGACCATCGATTTTCGCGAACTTTTCCATGCTCTAAATATCAATTTGGAATTTGTAAAAATATTTTCAATCGGCATACACATTTAAAATACAAAAAAAAAATCAACTGCGTTAAGGAACTTCAAGTAAGGGGCGGTTTACCCCCTTAAGCTCGCTATCCGGTAAAAATGCAAAAATATGTAAACTTCAATTTTGCCCCCCCCCCCTCTCCAAAGTATTACCCGTTTCATTCAATTGAATGCACCCCTTTTAAGGCCTTAGGCCACTCTAGAGGCCAAAAAAGGGGCATATTTTGTGATTTTTTTTCAGCCAAACCATAAAATAAATCGGAATTACAAATTAGGGGTTTTATTCCCTCGGAATCGGAATCACAAATTAGGGGGGTCAAAATGGCGACTGTGCAGCATTTTTCCGATGACGCCTTTATTTCTGGAAGGAACGATGCAATATAATTTTAAAAATCCAACGTAGTGCTTCAGAAAATGTAATTCTAAATATACAGTTAAAATTTCAAGTAAATCGGTTGAAATTTGTTTGAGTTATGAGTCCGGCCGACTTGAAAAATGCAGTTTTGACATAAACGCGTAAAAATTGATTTTTGGAAAATCCTAGAGTGGCCTAAGGCCTTAAATGTTGAATGAAAGAAAGAAAAAAAAAGAGATGGTTTATCGCCTAATCTTCGTTTTTTTTTGCTTCCAATGTACTCACAGTGGTTTTTTTATTATTTTGTATGAGAAGAATTTTCATTTTTGTTGCACTGAAATTGGTGGACTGCTTGCGGGTAAAAACTGCACAACCAACCGTTGACATGCTTCATTCTAAGGGGCGGTGCTACCCCTGAAAACAGTTTTTCCGGTAATTTCCAATGCTCTACCATATACATGAGTTCTAAGCAAATCGGAAACGGACACCAAAGTAATGTTCCTTGTGCGATGAATATCTTTATCAAAATATTCCCATCAACGTAACGTGTCTGATTAAAAAATGTTTTACGATAGCATATAGATTCTGGCGGAGCGGGCAGAGTACATTTGGAATAATTACCAGGACATTACACTTTCTCTGAGATATTCGGCGGCTGGAAAGCTCAATGATTGTTGTGGCGAAACGTACAATAATTTCCTACTGCCAACGATTCTTTCCTCGATCGTCAGACCGGGTTTCGCGGTTAAATACAACAGCAATAAAAGATTCAACAGTATACCAATTGCCATTCCGTAATCCAGACTCCAGACAAGACACGTCACGAGTGTCGCTGTCAGTGGCAGCAAGTCAATTTCTTCAAAACAAAAATCATTGATTTAATAATAAAAAAAAAATTGTACCGTAAACTAAGTTTTTCATTGAAAAAATTCTCATCATTCTTATGAACATTCATTTTACGGGAGCGTTAAACAAAGCTTGGTGAAATAATGATGCGTCAATATTTTTCGTCTCGAACGCTTACTTTTCGTGCGCCATAGAACGACGAAAATATGAAATTCGAGCATATAAAACATCGCTACGATAATGACAGCTGCGAGTGTGGTCTTTGGTATAAATGTAAACGCCGATGTTAGGAGTCCACAGGCGAGAAGTACGAGGGAACCCGTCACTATACCACCCATAGGTGTTTGCACACCGGAGGCATAGTTAACAGCGGTTCTCGTAAAACTTCCGGTAATTGGCATCGATCTTACGAAACTTCCGGCGATATTGCAAAGTCCCAGTGCCAACATCTCTTGATTGGCATCCAACGATCGGCCTTTCGCTGCAAAAAAAAAAAAGAAATGTTTGCTTTCACAATAACACGCGATAACGATACTTCACAATCAGTCGTCGTGATGTTTGAGGATATATCATTTATTCGGCCATTCACGTTAATACTGATAAGAACATAATTCAACGATTCATATCTTCTGGTTTCCATCAAACAGAACACTGAACTTACGTGGAAAAAAAAAAGATAATCTTGAAATTTTTTTGAATCTGATACTTGAACGAAATATAAGAAAAATTCAAAATTTTGTTCCAGACATTTTTTTCTTCGGTAATTTATGTATTTTTGTAATTGCTGCAATTTATTTTGCAATTTATTCATTTTTCTTCTATAATTTTATATTGTAAATAATATATTTATAATATAATATAAATAATCACGGATATAATATAAGCAATAATGGAGTCAGGATATAATGTATTTTGCTTTTGTAAGAACAAAAGGAAAATAAGTTTGAGCCACAAACAATAATCTAATGGAAAAAATCAAAAAGGCAGCTCGTGGTACATAAAAAATCTCAATTTCTATAGTCTCCGATTAGGCCAAAAATCTTTCCGACTTTGACGATACAATTCCTGTATCAATAGCACTTCGATCGCTCAAAGCTGATAAATGACGCGGCACAAAAAATTTATATAATTAAAATTCTAGCAGCGCCAAAAGTGTTTAAAAAAAACGTAACAATGTTTGGATACAATCCTCTGTTATTTTGATCTTACCGAAAGCTTTGGCTATAGCTATGCTCTCAAGTATAGCAATCAGAGGTACCGTCGCTAGGCTCCCACCAAGTGCCGTTACCATATCCTTAAAAGTATAGGTGACATTTCCAGCCATGGCAGAGAATGGAGGTAGTTCAAACGGCGGTAATCCCTCGGTTATATTCCCGATTATATTGAACGGCTGATGACCGTAAATCGAGAGTACATAAGTGAGAAGTATTCCCGCCACGACAACGATTGCGTTACGTCCGAGGGACACCAGCCACATGAATTTTTGGGCCTTTGTACCGTGCGGATTTTGCGGAAGATGCTACATTTCAATAAATAAACAATAACTAAACCATTCGTAAATTAATTACTTGATTTATCATCTATTTTATAATACATAAAGATTTTTTTGCTATTAATGACTCTTAATCGATAAAAATTCCATACTATTGGGATTCGAATAAATCAATTCCGGCTAAATTAACCAATTATTTCATTTCATCAAATGTTCGTATTACTGTTTGCTCACGGAACAATTTTGTTCAATAACGATACGAAGTCATTAAACAGAACATTTTTAAAAATAAATTAACTTATTAGGGTATCAATTAGTCATTGCGTCAATCATAGAAGACACGAGTGTCCATCCACAATTTAATGTTCACGAAAAATACCAGGTGTACAAGTATGAAACGCGGATTTCAGATGGTGCACCAATGCAGTTTGTGCTATAAAGATTTGACACTGCGCCATTTTGGTGTGTCATCAACAAGTGTCAGACGCGCACGAGTGATAACTTGGAAAAGTGTGTGCATAGTGTTGTGTTGTTGTGTTCAATATGTCGAAATTTATACCGAACAAAGAGCATTCGCTGACAGCATTAATTTTTTGTTTGCATTTGATGAAAACTGCTGCTGAATCATACCGATTACTTCGAGAAGCTTATGGTGAACATGCTCCATCGCAAGATACGTGTGAACGATAGTTTCGGCTTTTCAAAAGTGGTGACTTCGATATTGCAGACAAGGAACATGGAAAACCGCCAAAAAATACGAAGATGTGGAATTGCAAGCATTGTTGGACGAAGATGATTCGCAAACACAAAAACAACTCGCCGAGCAATTGGGCGTTAGTCAACAAGCTGTTTCCAATCAGCTACGAGAGATGGGAAAGATTCAGAAGACCGGTAGATGGGTACCACATGAATTGAACGACAGGCAAATGGAAAAGCGCAAAAACACATGTGACATTTTGCTCGCTCGGTACAAAAGGAAGTCGTTTTTGCATCGTATAATTACAGGGGATGAAAAGTGGATTTATTTTGAGAATCCCAAGCGCAAAAAATCATGGGTAGACCCAGGCGCACCATCCACATCGACCGCAAGACCGAATCGCTTTGGCAGAAAGACGATGCTCTGTGTTTGGTGGGACCAGAGGGGCGTGGTCTATTATGAGCTGTTAAAACCTGGGGAAACGGTTAATACTAAACGTTACCAACAACAATTGACCGATTTGAACCATTCGCTGCTTGAAAAAAGGCCAGAATACTGAAAGAGGCAACACAAAGTCATTTTTCTTCATGACAATGCTCCATCACATACGGCAAAACCGGTTCGCGACACGTTGCAAGCACTCAGCTGTGAAGTTCTACCCCATGCGGCTTACTCACCAGACTTGGCTCCTTCCGATTACCACTTGTTTGCATCGATGGGCCACGCACTTGCCGAGCAGCGCTTTGGTTCGTACGAAGAAGGTGAAAAAATGGCTCGATGAATGGTTTGCAGCAAAAGGGGAAGATTTTTACTGGCGTGGTATTCACAAATTGCCCGAAAAATGGGAAAAATGTATAACAAGCGATGGAGCATACTTTGAATAAAGCACTTTTTATCATTCTTCCGAATTTAATGTGTTTTTTTTTAGAAAAAAAATCCGCATTTCATACTTGTACACCTGGTATTTATCCTCTATACTTTTCATAAGCAATAAATACTAAGATTATTCCTTAACTAAGCAATTATAAATTTGTTCTACGAACTTTCAAAGCCACAAGGATAAAGATGCAAAAAACGCCAAGAAGACTGTCCGAGAGAGTAACGTCCTTGATATGGCGGAAAAGCTTGATAATTGCGTCAATGAAAGTCTCACTTCGGCCGTTGATACCCAAAAGCGTACCGATCTGCGACGATGCTATTATCATCGCGGCTGCGTTTGTAAAGCCACATATAACTGGCATACTAATGAAATCGACCAAAAAGCCCAGACGAATTATTCCCATTGTAGTTATTATGCAACCACTCAAAAAGCAAAGTAGTACCTGGACGATCAAATTGCATTATTATTCAATCATTTTTCTTCGTTAAAAATAACAATGGTATCGCGATAAATTCACTATGACGAGGTGGCCAATTTTTTTTTTTATCAATAATATACCATTTAACACACATATCGAGTAAACATAATTTGATACGGTCTTTTCGATCATATCATTTACGTGATATCATCAAACCGTTTGCTTCATTCACTAGAAGTATTATATCATTGCATCTTTACCGCGAAATCCTCGCCGTGCTTGATTACGTAAGGCTGTACTAGCAATGCCATTATCGCTGTGGGTCCCACAGTTACGTCCTTACAACTACCGAAGATTAGGTAGACGAAACAACCCATAAATCCACTGTACAGCCCATACTGGAGAATTTCAAACACATTTAAGGAAATTATAACATTTCTTATTTGGAGTATTCCAAACACAGGTTTGATTAAGGTAGTAGTCTCGCCAAAGCGATTTTCAACAGATTTTTTATTTTATTTTGAGGACTCATTCGAGACACTATTAAATGATTACCTGCAAAATTTCAAAAGGATTCACCATTCCGTTTTCGAGATATTGGCGATCAAAGATTTCATGGTTTTACACGTGTTCTTATGGGGAGCAGTGGAAATTTTCACATTTCACGCAATAACTTCGAAACTTTGCTACAGTTTTTTTTTAATTCTCAATTACCGAGGAACATATGACGAAGTGGGTAAAAAAAATCATGCATTTTGACCGTCTAGTTTTAGAGATGTAGCGATTTAAATT
This sequence comes from Ophion ventricosus, assembly GCA_963932345.1. Classification (NCBI taxonomy): domain Eukaryota; kingdom Metazoa; phylum Arthropoda; class Insecta; order Hymenoptera; family Ichneumonidae; genus Ophion; species Ophion ventricosus. Next base: position 16,455,245 of record OZ010713.1, read on the forward strand.
AAGGGGTTACGTGGGTTTGAAAATTTCAAACAATCCATTTTTTTATTTTATTATGTAATAGTACAATATGTCTAGAATATTCTCCCAAAGTTTAAAGTCAATCGGAGTAAAAGTCTAGTAGAGAGAGCCTTTGGGAATTCCTCCCGTCGGGAAAGACCGACCGGGAGCAACGCAGGTATGCGTATTTTTTTCAAAACACTATTTTTGAAGTCGGTGGACACAATTTCTCAAAAAATAATACACCGATCTTATTGAAATTTTGCACACTTCTTCAAAATAGCATTGACTAGTTATTGAACGAAGATTTTTTTTTCGATTACAAATAATTTTACAAGGCTATACGTAGTGTAAATTGTACCAAAAATTGAACTATTTTGCATACAACTCTGCCAAAAATTCAAATTTCAATTTTTTTTTTAATCCTTCGTTCAATCACGAGCTATACTTATCTACTAACAGAAAAAAATTGGTTTTTTAATTTCAGATAAAGCTATCATGAGTTATCCTGACCACCACGAGGACACTTTTTTTTAGGGGTCTCCGGAAACCAGGTCTAACCGGCTGAATTTCCCAAATTTTTGGATGAAATTTTTTTAAAATATTGTTGAAATGTTGCTCTTTTATGTGCTTACCAATAATTTATAAATTATATTTTTTATAAATAGAGAAAATATGCTTCTTTTGGCTTCGTAACCCACACGGAGAGAATTAAAAAGTAATTTTTGTCGTGAATTGCACGGTAAAAATTACCGTGATATATTTGAATGTGGTGACAAGTGAGAAAAGCATAATAATTCGTATGCGACAAGTTTTTTTTAACTCACGTTACAGAAAATTTCAAATACGTAGCTAAAATTTTACTATACAAGAAGGGTAGCGCGTACGATAAATTTTACCGAGAGCACAATACATTTTCCTATAACACTCATTAAATTTTATAATAAATCTTAAAATAACTGTTATAAAGACGATACTTTTTTATAGACATTTTTGAAAGGCATAAAATAATAAAATGCACAGTAAAATTTCGCTGATGTTATATATTTTTTAAATTTAAGTTTTGCGTATTTTGTTACACATAAAAATTTACTAGAAAATCTGGTAAAATTTTCTATCTGAAGAAGAAATTTTATTTTATTTTCGTGAAAATCTGTGTTTTACTCAGTATTAATAAGCGAAGTTTCAGGGTTGTCATCTGGTTAGCGTTACTGTACGGTAATTTTTAACATTTGATTCTCTCCGTGCACGTAACCCGTTAAGCAATGTCTAGCGACGCTAGCGCCACGAAGCGACTAGAACAGACTAGAACTAGATTACAGTAGTGTGTGCATATCCGTATACGCAGAATATCTACGAATTAGTAGCCGGAATGGATAGTCTGATACAAAAGTGAGGCTTAGGTAAACCTTGTATTAGGCGTTTTCATCATTAGTTTATAAGTTTTTACATCCCGATAAGATGTGCAATCTACATTATGAAAGATATTTCGCAATATTTCGAAGCTTTTATCGATTGAGCGGAGAATAAACTTTTCAACGTGACAGTGGCGAGACTACTACAGTAATTGAATTGCGAGTAAATACAGAAGTTTTGCGAAACGCTAATCAAATGGCGATTGAAATAATAATTGAATCAATAGCGATATTCACAAGAGAAATATGATCGTGTCGTGCAGTATAATGATTAACGCCTCATAAAATGAAACTTGAATTGCTATGTAAAAAAAATGCTTGGAAAGCTCCAAGATAATAGAATCATTTCTTCGCAACGTAGGCCCCAAGTGTGCGTAGAAATCTTGTTGCATTTTCGACAAATATTCCACGAGAGGAAGCAAAACATATCAAATGCATTCCTTGCGTAGCACTCAAAATGCCGGATTTGATTTGAAAAAATTCACGACTCATGGTTTTTTAGGTGCATGATTTAAGTGGATAAAAAATATATTTTTCTGTCTCACGATTGTTTAATTCTGTTTGTACAAACCTGAGCAGGTAATCCAGCAACGGCGGCGTAGGCGATACCCTGAGGAATAGCCGTCAAACCGACGGTAAGTCCTGCAAGAGCATCTTGAAGACATTTGCTCCATGTATAGAGCGGTAGCCAAGCGATAATTGGAATTCTACGACGAATGAAATCCTTTCTCTTTTGACCTGGCGCGACGGTCATGTCTTTGCCTAATTGTCATAATTATTAAAATTACTATTGCACAGAGAAAAGATCGTCAGAGCAAGCCGATACAAAATACTGATCTGCAACACCGACGATTTTCACTCAATCAATTTGTGTTGTTCTCTGAATTATTTGCTCTAGTGTCAATGAAAATTCGCGTGTATTAAACGAAAAGCCATGGAATCTTGCAATAAAATGAAATTCATTTGTCGCAAGCACAATTCGACGAATCCAAAGAATATATTCGTTCACTGAAAAATTTATGTTCAAAAAAGCTAGCCACTGAGATTTCGTAATTATGAAATAACAACGCTTACACGTCGAAACCGGCGCGTAATCAACTTTTGTCATGATTCGGAAAAAAATTAATGAAATAGCCGCGAACTAAGCCAGAAAACACAATGACGTTCGTTTACTCCGTTTAGAATGAGAAAATGAACTGTCTGCTATGCGACAAACCCGACATACCCAATTGACAAGGACATATAATACCTCATTATGCAGTTACGACGTCAAACGTATGGTTACTCTCCACAATTCGTGTCATCAAGTGTTTTATTATTATTATTATTATTTTTTACGTGATCACTTCAACCTATGATCGCATATAATTTCATGATTACGCCAAAGAGTGTGTTCGTAAGAAGGTAGGAATAGGAGAGAAAAAGAATTAGCTTGGCTTGTACATTTTTGTCAAAACATTCATAAATATCCCATTGAAAAAAACTTGCTCGTGTAAACTGATCGAATTTTATTGGCAACGTTGCATAATCTACGATGATCGATGACAAAATGAATGATATATAGAGATGATTGTCGTGAATGGTTTGGTTATTGAAAAACGGTGGCGGATCGCATCACTGTAGTGCAAAAAAAAAACATGGAAAAGTACATCGAAAGAGAAGGAAACGTACAGAGTAGAAATAAAAAAAATTAGATGACTGAACATACCGAATTACTATTTATCCCCACCGTGAAATCAGGAAATGGTTCTCTCGCTCATTATTCGTATAGTCACATTACTGGAGTGCTAAATGACCGATACATAGGTTCGTCCACTTCGGATCGAATCAATATCAATAAAATGGCAAATCTACAGACCTACGCGAAGAGGAATCACGGTAAGCTTCGAAAATGTTGGGAAGAATCTTCGATTTGTTACTATCGTCGTCGAAAATTTATTAAATTACTGATCACACATTTTTATTTTTTTATCGTACCGACGAAATGTTGTCAAAATGCAACTCTCCTCGGCACTCTTGACGTACTAACCGTCGAAACAGTACTATTGTCCGTTACGTGAAACAGAAGCGGATAAAACGACCGGTTGCACACAAATAAAGTAACCAAGAAAGATATTTCAAGTGGATGATTAACCGACTATGATAAGCCCTACAAACTCCTCATTCAGATAACAAAACCGTGTATTACACGCAGGCTCGTGACAAGGAAAATGGATCTATTGCAAATTTAGTGCATCACGTGCGTGTGGCTCAGACATCGTTTACTTTATTGTTCCAATGATCGATCATATATACCGAACGAGTGGAGCGCAAAACAAGCCCAAACAACATTTTACTTCTCATCCCTGTTTAACGAAGAAGGTTTATAAGCCAGCAGGAATGAACACAAGGTATTATTATTTTTGAACATTGTTCTTTTATCCCTGCAATATTCTTGTTTTCTATTTTTATTTACTTGACTTTCGCTAATGGCAAGGAATTATTTCAACGCATTTTATCGTAATCTTTGTTCGATAGCTACGAAAATAAAAAATGGAAATTGTTATGCAAAGTAAGCGTATAGGCTAATATTGGGTGAAGTAAAAAGTTCTGAGCGTTTTCCGCTAGATGTCTTTAGTGAGCCATATCTCACGATGTATACATCGTATTGAGTCATACTATACGGCGATTTAAAGGTGACATTATGCTTCAAAAAAAGTTCTTTGACAGTTTTGTGTTTGGTGAAGCGAGTTGTGTGTTACAGCGTTCCAAAATGGAGGTAAAAAAAGAGAAAATCCGATACATTTTTCAGTACCACTACGACCAAGGTGAAAAGGCGGAGCATGCGGCCAAAAATATTTGTGCTGTTTATGAAGCCAATACAGTATCGAATGCAACAGCAAAGCGGTGGTTCCAACGATTCCGTTCTGGTAATATGGACGTCGAAGATGAGGCACGCTCTGGTAGGCCAATCGTCGAAAATGTCGATAAAATAATGGAAATCGTCGCGTCGGACCGGCATGTGAGCACTTATTCCATTCCCCGGGAACTGAAGATTAGCCAGAAAACCGTTTGGAACCATTTGCATAAGGCTGGTCTCAAGAAGAAGCTCGATGTATGGGTGCCACACGATTGACGCAAAAGAACCTTTTGGACCGAATTGATGCCTGCGATTCTTTGCTGAAACGTAACGAAATCGACCCATTTTTGAAGCGGATGGTGACTGGCGATGAAAAATAGGTCACATACGAGAACAACAGCCAAAAAAGATCGTGGTCCAATCGCGGTGAGCCGGCCCAAACGATCGCCAAGCCCGGATTAACGGCCAAGAAGCTTCTGCTGTGTGTTTGGTGGGATTGAAAATGAATCATCCACTATGAGCAGCTCCCATCATGCCAAACACTCAATTCGGACTTCTGCTATCAACAACTGACCAGATTGAAGCAGGCGATCGACCAGAAGCAGCCAGAATTGGCCAATAGAAAGGGTGTTGTGTTCCATCAAGACAACGCCAGGCTGCACACATCTTTAACGACGCGCCAGAAGCTCCGAGAGCTTGGATGGGAGGTTCTATCGCACCCGCCGTATTGTCCAGACCTGACACCAAGCGATTATCATCTTTTCAAGCATTTGCAAAATTTTCTTGATGGTACAAAACTGGCCTCAAGAGAGGCTTGTGAAAATGAGCTGGTCAAGTTTTTTACCAATAGGGACGAGGACTTCTTCAATCGCGGAATTATGAAATTGCCTTCAAAATGGACAAAAGTTATCGAACAAAACGGCGCATATTTGATCTAAATCGGATAAAGCGAAATAAAGCGAAAAAACGCTCAGAACTTTTTACTTCACCTCATATTTCGTCGCATCATAAATTATTTTATATTTGCCAAAATAAAAATCATCCTTTCTGTATGGTAATTTTTTAAACAATGAGACATTAGGCCGGTAAACAAGATTAGAAAAAAAACGAACGGCAGAAAATTGTCGAAGGAATCATTAATGCTTAGTGACTTTTTTTTAATCCCGATTTTGCTAATTTTTTTGTGATTTTTTATTAGTTAGTGATTTAAAAAAAAATGACCGTTTCAATTTTCGCCAAGCGTCGATTATAGAATATTTTTTAAAACTCTAACCAGGAATGTGCATCGCGAGACAATGTGTTCTTATTGAAGCTAATTGAGATTAGAGTCTCAACAAATAATAAAATCTTATTCTCGGTTTTATTGATTAATGCACTTTGCAGTTCTCGTTTAAATCGGTAAACGATTTATGCACCTTATCGTCTGGTGTATACATTTATACATTACGTGGAGACACAGAAAGAGAGAAATAGGAAGAGAGAACGATGGCTCGAGAGAGTCTACATTTTATCTCGTCACATGATAATGCAAACTGAATCAACGAGAGTATAGCGAACCGATCATTTGTGCACTCGACCAGAGCTCACTCTTGTTCTAACGTCGAAGATGCTGTACATTATATATACAGCTTAATTCCTCAGGTATTCGCGTATGCTTAATTCCTTAGCTCTAATTAACAATAATTGAACCTCAATTAAGACGACGAGCTAATGAACGCCCGATAAAGTATAATAAAAATGTACATTTTTTTTTCTTGTTGTCTCGGTACAACTCTATAATTGTTCGTAATTGTTCGTAAGTGAATAAATTAAAACGAAAGAATAGCTGGATAAAAAGTAAATTGAGATAGAGTGTAAAATTCGTTATTTCGAACGAGACTGAGCTGCCTCGACATACACCCAGCATCCGTATTTATTGACCATTTTTCCAAACTCAATCTGTTGGACGGTTCCATACTCATGTGACAACCATGGTTTTCTTTTTCAGTCGCAACGAAGTGTAAGCCGTCGCATTTTCGAAGGTCTTATTTGCATACGCAAATATTTCGTTCGGTAAAGACGTACTGGGATAAAAAAAAAAAACATTGTCCGAATCGCGAAATTTCGTAATACGTTTCAGTAGTCAGCTTGATTACAAAGATGGATAAATCATTACACTTGAACACATAAATGATCAGTCGATCGCACTTTAAGCTGCGCAAGGCCATTCGATAACGAGCCTCTTTCTAAAGAATCTCGCGTATATTTTTGCTTCGTAATTTTTGTGCGACGCTTTTTCGATAAGACTTTTCAAAATCGAACGATTACTTCCCGACGTCGAACTATGCTTGAACGGAAAACAATTGACTTTCGATATTTTTCGAAACAAAATTTAAAACGTACAAAAAATATTTGGAAAGTGCGATTTTGAGCGGTTTTAAAGTGTGAATTTGAATTTTTACGATTTTTGCTTCGCTCCTGTGTACGACAGCAGCAGGTCTGATTTTTGGAAATCTTCTCCACCAATTCCAGACGAAAATTTAATTTTGAGGGATTACGTGGGTTTGAAAATTTCAAAAAATCCATTTTTTTAATTTTATTATTTGATAATACAATATGTCTAGAATATTCTCCCAAAGTTTTAAGTCAATCGAAGTAAAAGTCTAGGAGAGAGAGCCTTTGGGAATTCCCCCCGTTGGGAAATACCGGCCGGGAACGACGCTGCTATACGCATTTTTCTCAAAACACTATTTTTGAAGTCGGTGGACACGATTTCTCAAAAACGAATGCACCGATCTTATTGCAATTTTGCACACTTCTTCAAAATAGCATTGACTAGTGATTGAACGAAGGTTTTTTTTTTCGATTACAACTAATTTTACAAGGCTATACGTAGTGTAAATTGTACCAAAAATTGAACTATTTTGCATACAACTCTGTCAAAAATTGAAATTTCAATTTTTTTTAAATTCCTTCGTTCAATCACGAGCTATACTTATCTACTAACAGAAAAAAAATTGGTTTTTTAATTTCAGATAAAGCTATCATGAGTTATCCTGACCACCACGAGGACACTTTTATTTTGAGGGGTCTCCAGAAACCAGATCCCACCGGCTGAATTTCCCAAATTTTTGGATGAAATTTCTTTTAAATATTGTTGAAATGTTGCTCTTTTATGTGCTTAACATGTTGAATAAAATAATTGATATATTATATTTATAAAAAAAATAGAGAAAATATGCTCTTTTTGGCTTCGAAACCCACGTAACCCCTTAAACTTGTATAAATTCGAATGAACAATGTTTCGTTGCAAATATTGAAGAAGATTGCAGTCATGCCTTCTTTATCTCCAAAATGTACCAGCCCTTCATTCGTACTCTCTCCATAATTATCTAAAAAGTTATTTTCGAACTCGGCAGTAAAAACCTAACCGCCTATATCTTTTGCAGATACTCGATAAATATAAAACGATTTTATTTCAATCGCAATTATCTTTGAGACGTACAGTCTGAAGTGAACGTATCCGATTACCTTTTTGGGCAAGAGTACAATATCCGAGGCGCCAACATTTGACGGTGAATTTAGGGTTATCGAGTCAAAATAAACAAAATATGAAGAGTAGTAAAAGTTACTATTTCACTTATTTTGCGTTAAAATTAGAATTTTTCGTTAGTTATTAAAAATGACGTTTTTTTTTCGAATTTGAAAATTTCAAACAACATCAGGCAGGTAACTTGGAAATATATAGTTTCAACAGTGTCTCAGAAGCCAAAAATGTATTTTAAATACCACGACCATGTTTTCCTAGCTTATAGGTACGACTAGACAGAGAGTAAAGTAGCACTTTTAATCGCTAGAAGTCCGAAGAGGGATTAAAAGTATACGGTTCATCCCTCTTCGGACTTATAAGGCTCCAAGTTTATATAAAATATATTGTTTAGTAATTTGGTGTAGTAATTATATGGAACAATTCTTATTGTTATAAAGAAAGAAAGAATATAAATTAAAAAAGCATTATAATTTCGAAATTTATGTTGAAAATCATATAGATACTGCGTTTAGTGTCCTTGGAGGGGCACCGCCCACTCCGCCCCCGCAAGGAGCCCTGCCCCTTAACGGGCATCCCCCGGACGCCCCGCGCCCCGGTGGCAAACAACTTTTTGTGTCCGACACACCTTCTACGTAAATAGCATCTTCCCAATAGATAAGCTCGAAAAAAAAGGTGTGCTATATTAAAGTATAACTTCTTGGGTCTCAGTCAAATAAGAGAAAAACTTTTTGCCCTTTAGGCAAAACTAAACAAATACTTTTTGACGCTCGCCCCGTCAATTTCCATTATTTGTGATAAAATAAAGATATTGTACCCATGAGCCAACAACTATCGTTGAATTTTTGCCCTTTTCCAATTACCGCTAAAAGCGCTCATATTTCCTTAAGATAGCCGAAACGACAATTTTTTTATTCTTAAATTCTCATTATTTTGGTTCAAATATCAAGAATCAACGGTGAAAACTTTTTGAAAAGCATATGAGCAAGCTATCAGACTATTATTTATACAATAATCGATATTCCGTGGTACGCCGTCTCATGAGCACATATTGCATTTTAATCTCATTAGTATAGGTCTCCTCCGTTAAAATTGTCCATACGTATTTCACTCGATTAGTTTGTAAGAAGATACGAAGGAAAAAAAAAACCTCGCAGTCGGTAGGACTCGAACCTACGCTCCCAGAGGGAATCTGATTTCTAGTCAGACGCCTTAACCACTCGGCCACGACTGCCTTGATAACGTTAGTCGCTCACATTCAATAATCCCAGCAAATTCAGTGAAACAAAGCGGCGTGATCGAACGTAAAAGCTAAAGACCACGTGATACACAAGTCAGACGAATGTTGCCTCGATGATATTTGTAACGATTTTCAAAAGTATCAAATTCCAAGCTTACGCTCAAGCAGGCGAGAACGTTCGGTGACTTCCTCATCTCGAGCTGACATGTCGGAGAGTTTTCAACGTTAAAAAAAAAATAATCCACGGAATTACTTCTTCATTTTAACGCGGAGCAAAAAACTGCCCGATGTAGTGATACTTGAATGTAACTATGAATAACATTCTTTTCATATTGCACTGTCAACGAAATCGTAGACCCAAGGTCGCCCTGTAAACATCTCAACCGATTAAGTAGAATTTTACAATACCGATTAATCGACGAGTGCAATATTCGAGTGCACGCGACCGACCGTTGGTAATATCGGAATACACGCCCGATTCAGATGCAGTATTGCCAACGCTGCTGAGTCCTACGAATACCTTTTTTCTTCATTTCCATTCATTAGTTTTTACGCAATCGTATGTTCGAGGCGATCTTTGATGACTTTTCAATGATACGACGTCGCGGATTTTTTTTTTTTTCTTCCTAACTCGAGAATGCACAAATATGCGCCACTTTACTCGGCCGATGCTGCAGATTTTGTGCTAACGCTACTCGATCCATGTAGCAGTTCATGTAGCTTGCTTTTCGCTTTGCTTCAGTTTTTATAGTGCTTATCGTAAGATCTGAATCTTATTTCAATTTTAATCGACTGCTAAAGAAAAGAACCACTGCTTTAAAAAACGAATAATGTTGCTTGAATTCAAAAGTCTTGATAATCAAGATCGAACACAATATGAGGTTAACCCTTCGTTGTCACTTCAGCGCCAAATATAGATCCTCCGATGGTGCTTTTTGCACTTTGCCATCTGATCTTTGATATAATAATTTTTAGCACATATGCAATATTTTAAGTATGTTCGTGAATTTGTTCATGTTCATCCGACCGATAGGTTTCGTGTAGCAACAGTTTGAAAATGGACTGGGTCAATTTGACCCGGTGTGACAAGCATGTTTCTCCAGCTAAGTGTGAAAACAAAAGATTAAAGGGATAGGATTCCTTATAACCTCCCACGTCTTTGGCTCTTAGGATAAAATGTGCAAACATCTGCGTCGAATATTGTCTTCATCTTTTTTTCTTCAATATCTTATGAATAATTTACGATGCGTCTCATTATAGTAATATGAGAGTGCCAAGAAATGTTGCCGCTTGATTGTTTCCACTAAACGGTTATAGGTTTACAGTACTTACCCTCGCGATTATCGACCATGGAAATTTGGAAAACTTAAACATGAAGCTCACGTCTATGCGGATATTCACATGAATTTCATGAACGAACGATGACAGTTTGGAGCCTCATTCTTCATCGTTTTAGTTATCAGTATGCGAACTGGAGACGATTAAGGGTAACGCAATATCTTCCACCAGTTATGTCAACACGTGGAACGAGACATTACGCTTAATCGCGACAACGGGTCAATGGGAAACGTCGTGCGTCTGCAAAAAGTCATAGCCTCTATATCGTTTACGTAAAAACCAATAGAAACGATTTTTACATTTTCTTCAATTCGGAATTACTCGGACGCGCGCAGGTGTCGAATTCCTTCGTATTGGAATGTCATGAATAATGAATACTAACGAATCGGTTTAAGAAAAAAAAAAAAACGGAAGCAATATAGGAATGAAGAAATAAATTCGAGACTAAGGAAAAAAGGATGTAAGTGGATGGAATAATGCAATAAAAAAAAAAAGCGTACTGATTCGCGGCGCATTGTCACGTGAGTAACTTTCCTCGGAAAACCAAGTGTGTGTCTCTTCCACTCGGGCGAGAACTACTAGCGAATCGTTCTACGGAGCGTCACCCGATCGATTCGCATAGCTCGAGTATTCGTTTTTTTTATGACGTTTTTTTTTTTTTTAAATTCTCGACGACAAAAAATCCGATCGACGAGGATGGGATTCGAACCCACGCGTGCAGAGCACATTGGATTAGCAGTCCAACGCCTTAACCACTCGGCCACCTCGTCCTACGGTGAATCTTCTTCCCGGTGCGCATGTTCATCGTTCGCTCAATTTCGCAACTTCGTTGCTCGCGTTTACACTCGTTTTGCAACATCGTTCTCTTTATTCTTTGCTTTTTTTAAGTTTTAGCTTCATTGATTCCTATGCTCATTATGTAAACGTTGATAATTAACGAATTCGTAATCTTCGGTTGTGTCGGAGTTTCTCTTGTTTTGGCAACTTTTCAATCTCATCGTGATCAAATTCAACGATTTTTCCATCAAGACAGCTCGTTTTTTTTGGCAAAGCTTTTAGCGAATTCGCCACAATCGAGGATTCGTGTCAAACTCCGCGTCGGACGATATTTTTGTTCCTTCGACCTTGATCAAGTATCCATAAAAAGTTTCGAGACAATCGATTTTTTTGTCTTTAAGGTGTTACGTGGGTTTCGAAGCCAAAAAAAAGGACATTTTCTCGACTTTTTTAAATATAATATATAAATTATTTTTTTCAAAATGTTAAACACATAAAAGAGCAACATTTCAACAATATTTTTTAAAAATTCATCGAAAAATTTGGGAAGTTCAGCCGGTGGGACCTGGTTTCCGGAGGCAACGAAAAAAAAAAGTGTCCTCGTGGTGGTCAGGATAACTCATGATAGCTTTATCTGAAATTAAAAAACCAAATTTTTTCCGTTAGCAGATAAGTATAGCTCGTGATGGAACCAAGGATTTTTGAAAAAAGTGAAATTTGAATTTTTGGGAGAGTTGTATGCAAAATAGTTCAATTTTTGGTCAAATTTACACTACGTATAGCCTTGTAAAATTAGTTGTGATAGAAAAAAAAAAACCTTCGTTCAATCACTAGTCAATGCTATTTTGAAGAAGTGTGCAAAATTTCAATAAGATCGGTGCATTAGTTTTTGAGAAATTGTGTCCACCGACTTCAAAAATAGTGTTTTGAGAAAAATGCGTATACCTGCGTCGCTCCCGGCCGGTCTTTCCCAATGGGGGGAATTCCCAAAGGCTCTCTCACCTAGACTTTTACTCCGATTGACTTAAAACTTTGGAAGAAAATTCTAGACATAGTGTACTATTAGATAAAAGTTTAAAAAATCGATTTTTTCAAATTTTCAAACCCACGTAATCCCTTAAGGGGTGAGAGTTAGTCAGCATTTTCGAAAAATCGTTTTTTTTTTGCATTTTCTCAAAGTACAGCATTTCAACAGTATTCTCTGAAAATTTTAAACAAATCGGAGCATTATTCATGAAGATATACAACTTTGAGCACAGCCGCCTCGTGTCGAGGCGGCTGTGCTCAAAGTTACTTCTAATGCGCTCAAAATCGTGCTCAGAGTTGCTTCTACTGTGCTCAAAATCGCTTCTACTGCGACTGCTAAGGCGAAGGAAGGGTCACTTTATGGTGCCGGAATAGATGATTCAATGTAAGTCCAAAAATAATTTTTTCATTTGCATGTAAATTATACTTAAAACGTTAAACGCGTTTTTCTCGAAAGCACGTTTTCAAATTCGGTGATCACTGTAACTCCAGAACGGCTTGACCGATCGTTTTCAAATTTGTATCACTTATTCTGTATATAATTGTCCCCTGGATGGACGAAGGATTTTTATCGGCGGTGAATAGTTTTTTTTTTATAACTGAAAATATGAGTGAAATTTTGGTCGAAAAACAAGTTTTTACTTTGAACATCCGCCATTTTGTAAAAATTCGAAATTTTCATTAACACTTCGTCCATCCTGGGCCCAATATGATTTACTAATGATCCCCGTTAATTTTTTTGTTTTCAGATGATCCAGTGATGAGCAGCAGTGATCACCGCGAAACACCTTTTTTTTTCTGGACCCCTCGCAGATTGACTGCATCTCGCTTATTTATCATTATTTTTCAATGAAAATTTTACGGTAGCTACTAAAAATATGGATTATTCATATGGGAAAACATTTTTCACTAAATAATAAAACCTGTAAAAAAATCCCGAAAAAGCGTTTTTTTCGGTGTTACAAGTAGCCCTCACCCCTTAACTTTTCCACTCCACAATATCGGAAGAACGTTGCGTCCCAATTTTTCGTTCAAATTCCGAATAGTTCAGATTTTGCAGACAGTTGAATAAACCTGTGCGTAGGCAGCGGGTTTTTTCGAAAACTTTGAACGCATTTATCTCGAAGCGATTTTTGAAGAAAAAAAAAACTGTGCACGCGATATCTGATGAACTCTTTGACCGATTAAAAAAAATCGTCGACGGTATCGCTGGCGCTACAATTATCAATTTACAACCTGTTTTCTTTTAACAAATGTCTGTAAAAAAGGCTTTTATCAAAACTTAATTTTCGAACACGCTGGCAAATTTATCAATTCGGTTTTCTGCCTGAATTGCAGTAACCGCGATAACCACACTCGTGTAATTTGATAATGTTCTTGGATTTCTCAGATCAGCGCACTTTTGAGAGGCTTTGCGATGTGAGCGCAATGCTGCAAATACGTTGTCACGAGAGAAACTTAATATTAAAAAAAAAAAAAACATAATTTTGCGAAGTTCAAAAATATATGAATCGAGCCCAAAACGATTTATTCCAAAAACTAGTAATTTTTTATTTCGTTTTACTTCAAAATATCACGTTTTATTTCAACATCTACACTACTCCAAAGAATTAAAGGAACAGAACATTTCTTCCCTTTTTTTTAGTGTTTTTTTAAGCGTTGTATCTCTGTGAAAAACGGTCGTATCGAGATGAAAAAAAAACATTTTAAAGCTTCAAGTCTCTTGTTTTGAGATCTTTTCGCAAAAAATTTTCGTGAGCTACGGTTGTCTCGCAATAATACGAAATATTACGAGACAAAAATCTTCAACTTTGTTTTTCTGTTTTTTTAACGCTTTACGGGCTGGGGAAATTTTTTTTCAGTTGGATCAATGGATAGGTCAGTTAGCTTGCTTATTCAGCTACAATTTTATTTTTTGTCAGTCTCTCTATGTCCATTTTTTGCTGAGATATCCGTCTTTTAATGAAAATGGATCTTTTTGTCTTTGATCATCGATATTTCAGCAACCAATGATCGCACAGGGAAGTAAGGGGCAGTTTTGAAAACTTGAATACATTTCCTATAAGACCCTTTCATTGATTTTCGAGAAATCATTTTTTTTCCATCCTTAACATCGATTTGAAAAAAGTACAAGAAAATGACTTTTTCTGGTGGTTCAGTAAATCTACCACTACTTTAGAAATATCCATGGAAAGACTAACGTTGACAGGTTTTTTTTTCCGCTTAATGTACCCCCAATAGCCAAGTAAATTTTCAATTTGATCCATCGAACCGTTCTTCCGGACCGATTGATCAAAGTTTCACAAAACAATTAAAGGAACAAGTCTACCGTTCCAAAGCGTCGTGTAATCAACGTCAAAATGAAAAGAACAATGTTTTCCAACTTTTTCCAAAACAAATTTTTAAAAAATTAATTTTTTTTTCGAATTTTTTTTCTTGAATTTAACAACTAGTGCAAAGTTCTGAAAAAAAAGTCGAAAAAAATTCGTCTTTTCATTTTGATGATTATCACACGATGTTCCCTTGATTGTTTTGTAAAACTTTGATCAATCGGTCCGGAAAAACGGTTCGATTGATCAATTTGAAAATTTACAGGGCTATTGGGGGTACATTAAGCTGAAAAAAAACCTCACAATGTTATTCTTTCCATGAATATTTGTAAAGTAATGGTAGATTTACTGTAACACCAGAAAAAGTCATTTTTTGAACATTTTTCAAATTGCTGTTAAGGGTGAAAAAAAATTGTTTCTAAAAAATCAATGTAAAGGTCTTGTAGGAAATGTATTGAAGTTTTCAAAACTGCCCCTTAATTCCCTGTGCGATCATTCGTTGCTGAGATATCGATGATCAAAGACAAAAGGATCCTTTTTCATTCAAAATCCGATATCTCAGCCAAAAATTGACGTAGAGAGACTGACAAAAAATGAAATTGTAGCTGAATAAACAAGCTAGCTGACATATCCATTAATTCAACTGAAAAAAAATTCCCGAGCCTGTGCACCTTTGAAAAAAAAACAAAAAAAATTTTTAATTTTTGTCTCGCACTATTTCTTATGATTGGGGGATAACCGTATCTCATAAAAAAATTTTGCGAAAAGATCTCAAAACTAGAGACTTGAAGCTTCAAAATGCTTATTCCTTCATCTCGATACGACCATGTTTCACTGAGATACAGCGCTCCAAAAAACACTAAAAAAAAAGGGAAGTAATGTTCTGTTTCTTTAATTCTTTGGAGTAGTGTAGTTGATTTTTTATTCGTTTTGCTTCAATATTATGTTTTATTCCAACATCTCGTGGTTTTTAAGCAATAAAAACGATCATATAACAATTATTTTTTCCTTTGGACCTGGATCGAATGTTTCACCGATAAATATTAAAGGATACAATTTTTTCCTTATTTCAAGGCATAAATTTGTCCGACAAAAGTTCAATTTCGAAGTATCCGCAAGTTCCGCTGAATCGTATTTTTGTTTTCAGAAGAAATATGAAAATGTATGGCAATGTAGGGGAGCTTCTAACGAGAAATCGCAAATTGCATTGAACTTTTAAGGTCTATAACCCCACTTAATATACGCCTACGAGAGATGATAACTGTAGCTAAAAATACATTTGTTAAATGAATAAATTCGATTCTTATTCTCTCGTAAAACGATGTAGTGCAACTTATCGAAACTTTTAAGTTCGATAAGTTCAAACTCTTATCGGGCATAGCTCCTCGGTATGTCTCATTCAATTTTGCCAAAATTCCATGCCCCCTCCCCTTTATCGGAATAGTTATCAAAATTTTGGCATATTAGGTGCAATTGACGTAGAGCGATGTCAATCGTTCTCGTGCACACGGTATCTCGTGTATACGTTTCTTTACATCGCATCACATGATATTTTGCACGTTCCTTATCGCACTTGGCGAGAGATACGTGAGTAATCGCCGAGCGTTTGTACATGCAAGTAAACTCGAAGAAAGGAAAAAAAAAAAAAAAGAAAAAAACAACGCATTCTCATCGCATCGCTCGACGGGTCTCAGGAATGAGAAATCGTGCAGCTCACGTGCTTTTTGTTCGAGAGTTAACAGACTTTCGTATCCGTGTCTGCGATGATCGCTCCTCGTATAGCTTCTGCAATTCCGGGATTTCAGTTCGCTCAGTGACCTCGACTTACACAACGCGTCGCGGCTGCTTACATATTATACATATAATAATGAGATAAACACAGATAATGAGAAAGATGATCTTCAGGAGACCCGACTTCGATAAGGCCTGTCCTTGAAGTTCCCATATTCAACATTTTGTCAACCCCATGACATCAACATACCCGTTACATAAAAATTATTAAACTCGTATGAAGATCATTTCGAGGACTGTTCTGCTTCCAAAATCTGCCCAAAGCGCTATTCGACCAAATTTGCGGTCAAACATTTTTTAAAATGCAACGGAACATTGTGATCTTAAGAAAGTTGGAGCGTTACCCACAGTCCAAGAGTAAAAATATATATATAAATATATGTATAAAGTAAAAATATAAATATATTAGATGATGTAAAAAGTTCTGAGCGTTTTTTCGCTTTACTTCGACGATGAAATTAACATAGTTAGGATTAGCCGATTTAGATGAAATATGCGCCGTTTTGTTCGATAACTTTTGTCCATTTTGAAGGCAATTTCGTAATTCCGCGATTGGAGAAGTCCTCGTCCCTATTGGTAAAAAACTTGACCAGCCCATTTTTACAAGCCTCTCTTGAGGCCAGTTTTGTACCATCAAGAAAATTTTGCAAATACTTGAAAAGGTCATAATCGCTTGGTGCCAGGTCTGGACTATACGGCGGGTGCGATAGAACCTTCCATCCAAGCTCTCGGAGCTTCTGGCGCGTCGTTAAAGATGTGTGCGGCCTGGCGTTGTCTTGATGGAACACAACACCGTTCCTATTGGCCAATTCTGGCCGCTTCTGGTCGATCGCCTGCTTCAATCTGGTCAGTTGTCGACAGTAGAGGTCCGACTTGAGTGTTTGGCCCGATGGGAGCAGCTCATAGTGGATGATTCCCTTCCAATCCAACCAAACACACAGCAAAACCTTCTTGGCCGTTAATCCGGGCTTGGTGATCGTTTGGGCCGGCTCACCGCGATTGGACCACGATCTTTTTCGGCTTTTGTTCTCGTATGTGACCCATTTTTCATCGCCAGTCACCATCCGCTTCAAAAATCGGTTGATTTCGTTACGTTTCAGCAAAGAATCGCAGGCATCGATTCGGTCCAAAAGGTTCTTTTGCGTCAATTCGTGTAGCATCCATGCATCGAGCTTCTTCCCCGAGACCAGCCGTATGCAAATGGTTCCAAACGGTTTTCTGACTAATCTTCAGTTCCTGGGCAATGGAATAAGTGCTCACATGCCGCTCCGACCCGACGATTTCCATGATTTTATCGACATTTTCGAGGATTAGCCTACCGGAGCGTGCCTCATCTTCGACGTCCATATTACCAGAACGGAATCGTTGGAACCACCGCTTTGCTATTGCATTCGATACTGTATTGGCTCCATAAGCAGCACAAATTTTTTTGGCCGCCTACTCCGCCTTTTCACCTTGGTCGTAGTGCTACTGAAGAATGTATCGAATTTTCTCTTTTTTTACGTCCATTTTAGAACGCTGTAACACACAACTGGCTTCACCAAACACAAAACTGTCAAAGAACTTATTTTGAAGCGTAATGTCACCTTTAAATTGCCGTTAGTATGACCCGATGCGATGTATACATCGTGAGATATGGTTCACTAAAGACATCTAGCGGAAAACGCTCAGAACTTTTTACTTCACCCAATAGTAATGAAAGCATATTTAACGTACAACTATATATCCAATATTATATAATGCTATCGCTGTGGCCTCATTGTTCATGACAACGGAACGGTTCTGTTTGTACAAGTAATTTAATTGGATTATCCCGTCATGTTTCTTTTTTATTCGGCATTGTATCGCATTCAGGAAACCCTGCCGAAAGAACGTTCAATCGATAAATTTGCAAATATCTTGGCTCGCGTTTCATACGTTTTTTATTCCTGTCACGTAAGCATGCATTAGATCGTATTGTGTTTCTAACGACGTCGTCGATACCTCGAGCGTTCGAACCCATCAAGACTAGACACACGGAGACCGATCGGAATGCAAAAAGTTCCAAGACCGATTCAGAAATGGGACAGATTAGGAGGAAGTTTTAAGGAGGTACGATCATGGGATCGAATCCAACTTTCGGGCCTGAAATTTTTATATGATGTTGACGAATACGTTATGCACCTTTTGGAAAAATTTGAGCTGTATTGACCGTTCAGTTTTTTTGTAATAAAATTGCAAAGTCGAGCACTTTGAGTTAGTGAAGCACGTCGTCTTATGGAGATGGTCAACCAGAAGTGCGGTGATCATGGTTTTGCTGCTCACGTATCCAACTAAGGTCGTTGGAAAACTGAAATTTGACAAATTAGACATAATAGATATTGTAAAAAATCGAGAATTCGAACTTCACCGTGTAGTTCAAGCCCTACATTATAAAACGGTTTCAACTTCCGGTTGAATATTATCATAATGACGAAATAGTACCTATAGACTTGCCAATATCGGACGTAACAGCTGAGTCGTTTGGCGAGCATAACCTAGATATGTAGCGAGATTCTGCAACTCGGCAGCGACAGTCCTCGCCCTCGCCGGCCAACGACAGCCAATCGCATGCACGATCAGAAGAAAAGGAGCCTCTTATTGGATGTCGCTAGCCAACGACAACGAAAACGGTCGCTACCGAGTTACAGAATCTCGCTACTGCTTAGAAATCGTTGTGAAGACTCCAGAGTCGTTAAGGATCTAATTTTTCAGTTTTTATTAGTAAATATTCAATAAATAAAATATTTACCACAAATTTGGCACTTTGGGATCGACACCACGAATATTCAACATAAATTAACATAAATCAGAATACCCGTGGAGTAACATAAATGTAGTCTCTTTGTTGACCCTGAGGGAGTAGGCGTACGTTATTAAGGGGTGAGGGCTACTTGTAACGCTGAAAAAAAACTCTATTTGCGGGATTTTTTTTACAGGTTTTATTATTTAGTGAAAAATGTTTTCCCATATGAATAATCAATATTTCTAGTAGCTACAGTAAAATTTCATTGAAAAATAATGATAAATAAGCGAGATGCAGTCAGTCTGCGAGGGGTCCAGAAAAAAAATGGTGTTTCGCGGTGATCACTGCTGCTCATCACTGGATCATCTGAAACCAAAAAAATTAACGGGGATCATTAGTAAATCATATTGGGCCCAGGATGGACGAAGGGTTAATGAAAATTTCGAATTTTTACAAAAGGGCGGATGTTCAAAGTAAAAACTTGTTTTCGACCAAAATTTCACTCATATTTTCAGTTATAAAAAAAAAACTATTCACCGCCCATAAAAATCCTTCGTCCATCCAGGGGACAATTATGTACAGAATAAGTGATACAAATTTGAAAACGATCGGTCAAGCCGTTCTGGAGTTACAGTGATCACCGAATTTGAAAACGTGCTTTCGAGAAAAACGCGTTTAAAGTTTTAAGTACAATTTACATGCAAATAAAAAAATTATTTTTGGACTTACATTGAATCATCTATTCCGGCACCATAAAGTGACCCTTCCTTCGCCTTAGCGGTCGCAGTAGAAGCGATTTTCTTCCGTCGTCGAACTACTCTGGCCTCTCGAGTGTTTTCCGCCGAACGTCGGTTAGCCACTTCAGCTCGAACAGAGTCCTCCTTTGTGACAAAATTGTGGGCGTTTGGTCCTAATTTAATCCCCATAGCATCAAAAACTGCTAACAAGCCATAGGAACCTTCGTTGAAGGTGCAGGTAGCAATGTTGGCTGCTATGCTAACAGTGGTGAAACTGGCAGGTAACGTTTTTGGGATGACCTTCCAAACGCTCTGGTTAAAACTTTCATTACTATTTTGAGTAAATCCTCCTATACATCTTTGTAGTAATTCGTCTTTTGTAAGATCTTCGTGAATAGGCTTTATTGCAGCTTTTACCGACTCGAGGCGGCTGTGCACAAAATTGTATACCTTCATGAATAATGCTCTGATTTGTCTAAAATTTTCAGAGAATACTTTTGAAATGCTGTACTTTGAGAAAATGCAAAAAAAAACGATTTTTTTTTAAATGCTGACTAGCCCTCAACCCTTAAGTTCGAGAGCAGTCTGCGTCACTTGTCAAAAATTTACCAGCTAAAAGTTAGTAAAAGACTAATTGTCGAAAATCAAATGGCGTTGCACGCAAATGCAATCGACGTGAGATTAGAAGTGTCTCAAATTGAAAAAAAAAAAAAATATTCTAGACAATCGACACAGTTTTTAGGAAATAAACATAACGTTGGCTATTCCTTAAGCCCAATTTCAGAAACTCAACCCTCAGTATTCCGCAAATTTTCATTGTCCCATACTTTATCGTTTAAGTGACCCGCAATACCCAATTAAAAAAAAAAAGCCCGGTTTGATGCTTGACCCTCATTGCCCCAAATTTGCCGAAAACCACGTTTTATCAACAGTACACTAAAATTCACGACAAACCAGTTGATTTTTTTAACTTACCGATATACGGTAACATATTACTGACTGACAGTATAACGGCATATTTCCAACTCACATTATCCCAAACTCCTCTAGAAATCGATTTACGATGCTAAATAAAGATGTCAAAGGTAGCTGAATTTTTTTCGCGTAATTTATTCATTTTTTTATCAGTTATAAGATCTTATCGACGAATGGTAATAACATTTTTTTGCGACCCGCTTCCTCCATGTTTTATTCGAAATAGTTCGCGTGTCAAATTTTCGTATTGATTTGAGTCCGTTTCAGATGTTCGGAAAATGGTTTCAGGTTTTATGGAGTCTGCTTTGAATCGCTTTGGGTTAATTTGTTATATTGCGCTTCGTTTTGAGCTGTTTTCGAGTTTTTGAGGCCTTACTTTGAATTCGTTAGTATCGGTTCCATGTGTTATTACATTTTTTTGAAATTTTTTGGACTTTTTTGAGATTGATTTATGATCTCATGAATTTTTTAGGCTTTGTTTAAACGTGTTATAATATAAACTGTATTGAAATATTTTTTTTTAATACGTCTTTCTCAAAATGCTTATGATACGTAGCGACAATAACTGACAGAATTTATCAAGCCTCTCCTAACCTAAACATTTACACTTATCCACGGTCGGTAAATTACTCGAATTTGCTTTCGCAAAATCACTTTCATACATCGTTACACGAAAATCAAACTAGTTTTCGACTTTTTCAGAAAGCTCGAGATGTTTTCAGATGTAAAATGACACCAAATTTCACATTTGTGTACACTTGTGTGTAAGCCGTATACATAGCCTATTCGGTCGCATTCGAACGATGACGTCACAAGCGCCATTGCCGATAACGTGGCATTTCGCGCCAACATCTACAATTTGAATTATCTTTCGAATTATTTCAAAGAAAAACCCTTTTGACATCCTGTTTAATTATCACAAAAGATCAATTCTAAATTTAAAAAAAACCAACATTTTTTTTTTAACAACTCAATTATTAGGTGAAGTAAAAAGTTCTGAGCGTTTTTTCGCTTTATTTCGACGATGAAATTAACATAGTTAGGATTAGCCGATTTAGATCAAATATGCGCCGTTTTATTCGATAACTTTTGTCCATTTCGAAGGCAATTTCATAATTCCGCGATTGAAGAAGTCCTCGTCCCTAATGGTAAAAAACTTGACCAGCTCATTTTCACAAGCCTCTCTTGAGGCCAGTTTTGTACCATCAAGAAAATTTTGCAAATGCTTGAAAAGGTCATAATCGCTTAGTGCCAGGTCTGGACTATACGGCGAGTGCGATAGAACCTCCCATCCAAGCTCTCGGAGCTTCTGGCGCGTCGTTAAAGATGTGTGCGGTCTGGCGTTGTCTTGATGGAACACAACACCCTTCCTATTGGCCAATTCTGGCCGCTTCTGGTCGATCGCCTGCTTCAATCTGGTCCGTCGTTGACAGTAGAGGTCCGAATTGAGTGTTTGGCCCGATGGGAGCAGCTCATAGTGGATGATTCCCTTCCAATCCCGCCAAACACACAGCAAAACCTTCTTGGCGGTTAATCCGGACTTGGCGATCGTTTGGGCCGGCTCACCGCGATTGGACCACGATCTTTTTCGGCTCTTGTTCTCGTATGTGACCCATTTTTCATCGCCAGTCACCATCCGCTTAAAAAATGGGTCGATTTCATTAGGTTTCAGCAAAGAATTGCAGGCATCAATTTGGTCCAAAAGGTTCTTTTGCGTCAATTCGTGTGGCACCCATACATCGAGCTTCTTCTTGAGACCAGCCTTATGCAAATGGTTCCAAACGGTTTTCTGGCTAATCTTCAGTTCCCGGGCAATGGAATAAGTGCTCACACGCCGGTCCGACTCGACGATTTCCATGATTTTATCGACATTTTCGAGGATTGGCCTACCAGAGCGTGCCTCATCTTCGACGTCCATATTACCAGAACGGAATCGTTGGAACCACCGCTTTGCTGTTGCATTAGATACTGTATTGACTCCATAAACAGCACAAATTTTTTTGGCCGCCTACTCCGCCTTTTGTACGTATTTGTACGTATTGTACGTTGATGGTACTATGTCAGAAACCTTCACGGAAGTACCAACAACAACTGTACAAAGTTTCAACTCAATCGCATGAATGATACGCGAACGTATAGAAGACGAACAATTATGCGATACGACTCACGCGCCACCTATTGTACGTTGATGGTACTATGTCAGAAACCTTCGCGGAAGTGCCAACAACCACTGTACAAAGTTTCAACTCAACGGATGAACGATAAGCGAACGCATCGAAGACGAACATCCGATACGACTCGCGCGCCACCTATCGTACGTTGATGGTACTATATCAGAAACAATCACGCAAGTGCCAACAACAACTGTACAAAGTTTCAACTCAATGCGATGAACGATACGCGAACGCATAGGAGACGAACAATTATCCGATACGACTCGCGCGCCACCTATTGTACGTTGATGGTACTATGTCAGAAACCTTCACGGAAGTACCAACAACAACTGTACAAAGTTTAAACTCAATTGGATGAATGGTATAGGAACGCTTACGGGACAAACAGAGAACCATTCATTTATATTTATATATATATAGATTTGACTACGAAAAATATAATACATTAAAAAAAAAGAATTACCGTGCCAAATAAGTGCATCCAAATCGATACCATATTGGTCTCGGCAGTTTGCCTGCTCACCAAATTATAAGGCAGTGACTACTTGCAATTTTCACATGGAAATCCTCATTTTCCAAGTAAATTAAGTGTTGAAATAATCGTGTATCATTTATGCATCATACGAAATTTTAGTATTCCTCGGGTGTATTCAAATTACCTTAAATATTATGAATAATAATGATACGCAATTACAGACGAAAAATATCACCTGCATTACGTCTATGAGTTCCCGGTATTCTCAGTCGCAAACACTTTAAGGCTTAAATAAATACTACCCAGGACGAAATGCAAATTATGCATGCCCACTCCTTTTACTATCATCAATTTAATGGAACTCGCAACTCGCAGAACCAGGGACGAGATGCATCTGTTTTTTTTTTGTCGTGATGTTTGAAACAATTGCATTTAGAAATTTAAGTTTTTTCACATTTTTTCTTATTTTCGTACTTTGCCTGCTTGGATGATTTATCGAATTGATAGGAACAAAAATCCTACGCAAATTTGACTCTTCCGCATCTTCTGTTTGTGCTACGTTCTTCACGGTGTAGTTCTTCAATTTTTTTCCTTTATTCCTATTTTTTTTATAACCGTGGCCAATAAAGAACTTTTATTTAATTTCAACTGCAAATTGTCGTTTATTATTTTTCAATATCTCTTAGATCCATTATTCAATTCATCAGACCCACGTAAAAATTGACTCTTATTATTCCTCACCTTTTCTTGTGTAGGCCTTTACACATTTATTAATACTTACACGGAGAGAATTAAAAAGTAATTTTTGTCGTGAATTTCACGGTAAAAATTACCGTGATATATTTCAATGTGGTGACAAGTGAGAAACGCATAATAATTCGTATACGTCAAGTTTTTTTTAACTCACGTTACAGAAAATTTCAAATACGTAACTAAAATTTTACTATACAAGAAGGGTAGCGCGCACGATAATTTTTACCAAGAGCACAATACATTTTCCTATAACACTCATTAAATTTTATAATAAATCTTAAAATAACTGTTATAAAGACGATACTTTTTTATAGACATTTTTGAAAAGGCATAAAATAATAAAATGCACAGTAAAATTTCGCTGATATTATATATTTTTTTAAATTTAAGTTTTGCGTATTTTGTTACACATGAAAATTTACTAGAAAATCTGGTAAAATTTTCTATCTGAAGAAGAAATTTTATTTGATTTTCGTGAAAATCTGTGTTTTACTCAGTAATAATAAGCGAAGTTTCAGGGTTGTCATCTGGTTACCGTTACTGCACGGTAATCTTTAACATTTAATTCTCTCCGTGTATATATGTGTCTACGTGTAACCGCAGCAAAGATAATTGAATACTATCCGTTTAGACATTCCACCCAAACTTAATAATAAATTATGTAAAAAATAAGCAATTTTAAAGTCTTCAGACACTGATGAAATTCCCTTGGATTTTTGGTTTCAACGGGCGCCGTGGCTTAGTTGGTTAAAGCGCCTGTCTAGTAAACAGGAGATCGGGGGTTCGAATCCCCCCGGGGCCTTTCTCTGAGTAGAGTTTAATTTTTTTTATGCAGCATTAAACATTACAACAACTTTCCTATTTTCTCAATATTACACAAAGGCATATTGATATTATTTGCACAAATTATTACCCTCGCGGCATTGAAAAAAAAAATTATAGCGGATTATATAATTATCGTTCATTTGATATGTTACTCGTTTAACAACGATATTTATTTATTTAGAATCATTAATATTGATTACAAATAAGTTCCAACTCACTGTCACTGATTGGTCAGCCACCTTCTGTTTTTTTTTAATTAATTTAGGATTTTTGGAAAGCCACTTTAAGGGACTGAGCTTTATGTTGGCATCGAATAGCGATCAGCAAATAAATTTGAATCAAAATTTGTCGCGAACACTTTCGTTTGTCAACGGGTCTATTTTTTTTTAAATATTCAACGCTCATACATTTTATTTATTAATCCCGTTCTTTACCATGGCAAATTTCTAAGACCGATATGACAATCACATAAGTATAATGGCTGGTAAAATAATTCGATCGAAAAGCTAAAAGTACTGAAATACATGCTATTGAAAAAAAAGTTTTCGGAATGAATAATAAATGCAATATGGTCGAGGAACATGATAAATCGCGACTTGAAGACATCGGTGCAATTGTGTCCCAAACTTTTCCAGCGTCGTATCCAATGAACGCGATTTTAACTTCTCATACGTATACCTTTGTTTAGAATTGTTGCATTAAGATTCGAACAACATTCATTCTCTGACTTTATGGAATTCGCTTGGTTTTTGTTCATTCACCATTTATTTATCGAACCACGCAATAGACTAACCATCGAAAAATCGCGACGATCAATAGAGCCCAAACTAATTAAGGGGACACACCCGAGTAGACGGCGGAAAAAAGGTGAATTTTGGGAATTATTATCTCAAAAACTATTTGACCAATTTCATCCAAGTTTATTTTATTGGAAAGTATATATATTGTGATATATTGAGATTTTTTAAATCAATATATATTGATTATGAGTGCTGTTATTGTGGCCGGCGTAAAACATGTCCCTCCCTGACGGTCCCCATGATCGCATGCAGTCGGTAGATCTGAAAGAAAAATGTCGAAAAGATTCTTGAAATGTAATGTTTAAAGCCCTTCTCACCGTAAGATTTTTTTTTACTGAACTATACTTTTTTATCAAGTCAGAAATGTCGGAAATTTGGATTAAAAAATGACTCTAAATTTCAATCAGACGTCATTAAATGAAAAAAAAATCAGAGTCATCGTATGCTTCGAAAAATACATTACATTTTAAGAATCATTTCGCAATTTTTGTTTCAGATCGATCGACTGCATGCATTCATGGGGCTCGCAGACCCTGCACGCGAGGGACATGTTTTACGCCGGCCACAATAACAGCGCTCTCAGTCGATATTTATTTATTAAAAATGTTTTCAATATACCTAAATATTTATACTTTCGAACAAAAGAAACTTGGATGAAATCGGACAAATAGTTTTTGAAATGATAATTCCCAAAATTCACCTATTTTTTTTTCCGCCGGCTACTCAGACGTGCCTCCTTAAATTTTCTCCTTTATTTTCTCAGGCACAGGATATGATAAATGAAGAAAATGATTTTTTCGCGCTGTAGCTAAATACATGGCATTAGTCGCTTGGAATATACACTAGTGAAATTTATTCTCGACACTTTGAATAGAAATGTTCTTTTCTTTATATTTACGCAGAAAATGTATATTCTGGTACGTCGAAATGATACTGTTTTTATTTTAATCTACAATGTTTCTACTTAATATTTGCACATGATTACTTTTGTAAATGTTTTGTTTTTTTTTAATAAAAAATTACAAAGTAGGAATTTTTTTTAATGCTAAAAAGTGTCCAGAATTAATTCCACTACTGTAAGCGTCTTCGACATCGCATGTTCCAAAAGTCACATCTGCCATTTCCCCACCTAAATGCGAACTCTGATCCATTATTTTCGAAAATTGTCAAGCTTTGGGCAAAATGCCAAGTCGTACGTGCTATACTCACTAATTCCGCATTGCCTAAAACATTATACATGAACAACTACAGCAGTTTCTAGTCGTTCTCGAAGATATACGAAGCGTGTAAATTAATTGACACTTGCAACATAGTGTTCGATCTGGCAACACTTGGGACACGGGACTTGGAGGAGCGGCAGGTGATATGTGATAAGCCTTCAGTAAGAGTTTGAACTTGTTAGAGTCATTTGGTTGTCCGTAACTATTTTTTTCGTGAAATAATTTTTTCTAGTGCGTTCTAAAAATGAATGCCATCAATTTCGAACAACGGTGTGGTATCAGGTTTTGCTTCAGACTTGGTCACAGTGCAACAGAAACATTTAAAAATTTCAGCAGGCCTACGGAGACAATGTTTCGTCAAGGACCCAAGTTTTTCGGTGGTTTGAGGCATTTTGAGAAGGAAAAGAGTCGATTGAAGATGAACCACGCAGTGAAAGGCCTTAAGGCCTTAGGCCACTCTAGGATTTAACAAAAATCGATTTTTTTTCTGTTAAAAATGTACCTTCGTACCTATAAAATTATATTCCAAAAGATTATGGGTGTGAAAAATCTCTAAGTACTCGATTTTCGAATTGTAGCGCAACCCCTCTTGATTCATGTCGAGACTTTCTACTAACTTTAAGGCCGTCTTCTAGTCTAGAGGGCCAAAATTTGGGGATTTTTCAACATGCGATTAAAAAAAAAACAAAAAATATTTCCGTATCTATCTTTTTACCACATATTTATTCATCCTTTGACATCGTATAAAAAAGTTGGCGAAAAAAAATCCATAATTCTGGTAGATGCAGGCTGGTAAAGTGGGGGTGGAAAAAAAAACGGCCTCTCCTGGTTGACATGATTCCAACCCTCCTGGTCATCTGAAAAAAAAATAGATTCTTAATTAGTAAGGATGTCATTATATCCCCTACCTCAGGCAAAAAAAAAATCGCAAAATGGCGGCTGTTTAAAAAAAAAAGGTCATTTTTTGCCGTTTTTTTCACGATTGTTGATTTTTTTAAAATAATTAGTAACAAAATTTCGCGATAAATCTGGTAGGGGCGATAGGGGGGTGTATAGAGAAGGTCCACAAAAAATTTCAAATAAATCGGTTCATTACAACTTGAGATATCATGTCAACCGCCTCGAAAAAAGTAGTTTCGAGAAAAACGCGTTTAAAGATTCGAGTACAGTTTCAGGCAGTCTAAGTCATATAATGGTACATATACTTACATTTGGTTAATCGGTGATTCCTGGTCTATAAAATACTCCTTCTTCTTCAAAATCGAAGTCTTTTGATGTTTTTTGATGATGAGAAGTTCGGAGTTCAGAGCGGTGAATCCGCTGTTCATCACGTCTGAGAGCGAACGCGTGACTTTCAGGACCGATCGTAATCCCCTGGACGTCCGTTAATATTTGGAATTTCCAAATTTCTTTTGGAGGGTATATTCTTGAAATACTAAACATTGAAAATATGCAAAAAAAAATCGATTTTTTCAAAATTCTAGACTAGAAGACGGCCTTATACGCGTTTATCTCAAAACTACATTTTTCAAGTCGGCCGGACTGATAACTCAAACAAATTTGAAGCGATGCACTTGAAATTTTAACTGTATATTTAGAAGTACATTTCTGAGGCTCTAGGTAGGATTTTTTTATTATATTGCATAATTCCTTTTTTATAAACAATTTTCCGACGATTTTCTCATGTCATTTTATACTTTTTGTTTTAGGCAGGATGCAAGGGCATAGGGATAGTAATGAAGAAAAGGGCGGCGTATTATGTAGGTACCATCATGGAAATGGAAGAGGAGAGATTGCCAAAGAAATGCTTGAAGGAGGAGGCGAGAGGGATGATAAACGGAAAGGCGACGAAATGCAGAAGAGAACTGGAAGAGGCCATGAACCAGGCGGCAGAGGGACAAATAGGAGACACACTAAGGAGAAGCAACAGAAGGGAGTGGAGAACGAAGACAAAGAGAGCAGTGAAAAACATGACGGATCAAGAAATACAAAGGAGCTGGGAAAAAATTGGGAGGTCAGGATTTTGCGCCGAATATAAAGCCAGGAAGGAAGAGGTGGGGATGGAGGAATATTGGAGGAAAGGAACGACGAGGGGTGAAATCAGAGAAACCTGGGCAAGAATGAGGTGTGGGAGCGTGGGGAAGGAGAAAAAAAAATGATTCAAGAATACGAGATGCAGAATGTGCAACAGGGAAGAAGAAACACTGATGCACCTAGGGGAATGCGTGGAGGTAATGACACAAATGGACCAAGAGGTGAAAAGGAATTATCAGCGATGGGTGGAACAACAGGAAGGAGAAATAGCAACGGGATGGAGCAGAGCTCTAAAAGGAAAGAAAATAGTGGAGGAACTGTGCGAGGTGGTCAGGGAATTCTACAAGATCGGGAAAAAGAGGGAGGAGGAGACAGGGAGGGAAGTCTAAAAGGAAAAGTAGAGGAGACATATAAATAACAGACAACATTGTAAAAAGAGAACTTATCGTAAAAAGAGGAACAGTGATGACCCTCGACTTGTAAGCACTTGTTAATTCGCTGATGAAAAGACCGTCTAACTTCAGCCAACATTTGTGGTGTAATCTCGGTACATGCTCGGCGTATTCTTTCTTTCATGTCGTCAGGCGTGGTCAGGCGTGTTTTACAAGTATTTACAAGTCGAGGGTCATCACTTCGAGCATCTTCTGTAGGTAGACCCAAACCAAGGTTAGTGGATCCTTTGAAAGTGATTATTCCGATATTTTTCGATTTTTCGACTATTTTCATACTTTGCGTGACTAGAATGACCTTGTGTTGTAGGTCGCTGAATTCGTCTTAAAATCGGTAATAATGTCAGGCGAAAAAAAATACATGGTTCCATTTAAAAAAGTGGAGTTGACCTTGACGTAGCTTCAGCGCCTCCACCGATAAAAAAATAGGGTGGTCCAGTATGGCGGCCTTCTCGAACACTGAAACTTTTGTCTGAAACATTTTTGGATATGATCAATAGTTTGAGTGCTATTGCTCTGTAACACTTTATGTGCCTCACCCTGTATAATCGATAAAACTTTCGTGTCTTATCGTAACTGAAAAGTTATAGGAGCTGTTGGTCTGGCCGTTGACCTTCCAGAAATAAAGGCGTCATCGGAAAAATGCTGCACAGTCGCCATTTTGACATGTATCGCTGTGAAAAATAAATTTTGTATAGTCAATTATGTGTATAATAAAACCCCTATTTTGTAATTCCATTTATTTTATGGTTTCGCTGAAAAAAATCACAAAATATGCCCTTTTTGCCCTTTAGAGGCCAAAAGAACCGATGAAATTCTTGTTTGTGCTTCAAGGTCAAACCGTCAATTAACACTTTTACCGAGAGGTTCTTGAAAAACTTCGAAAGAGGGTCATCCGTGTGAGACCAAACATCAAGAACAACTGGGTGTTGCATCACGACAATGCGCCTTGCCAAACAGCAATTTCATTAACCCTTTCTGGTCACACTTCCAAATTCAATCGCGGTGGTCACACTCGGGTCAATTCTAGCCAGTCAGTTTTCAAAAAAGTATCATGACCAAACTAGACTTCCGAAGTGGTTAAAGAAATTACGGAACGTGCTGTGAACTTTCTAGATGATGTACGAACAATTTATTTATAAGAAATAAAATGGCGACGTATTGATTCATAAAGAGGTGAAAACGCAAAAAAAGACACTTTTTCGCTCAAAAAATCATAGTTCCCTGAATTTTCAACATTTTTACCTAAAATTTGGACGTGATACTCCTTAGATATGCTACTTTTGGAAAAAAAAATAGTAGCATAGTGCGCCTTCCAAAAAAGGTATTTATTCCGACATGTGAAGAGGGTAAATTTTATGGTATGAGGATACTTCAAACTCCAGATATGATGGTGAATACAGTCCCATTCGAAGCCGGGAACTATTATATATTTACGCCAAAAAATGATCGATGGGTCGATTCTACCCAGGATGACCACAAAAACATTCCAGTGGCTCCTCCGCCTCCTTATTCGCTTGACTTGAGTCCTTGGGACTTTTTCCTCTTCCCGAGGTTGAAAAATCACCTCAAGGGACGTCATTTTGAGACACTCGAAAACATTCAAACGTCTGTAACCGACCAGCTGAAGGCTATTCTAGTATCAGAGTGCCGCTAGCACTGCTATGAGAATTGGAAGAACCTTCTCCAGTGCCTTGTGATTTCCCAAGGAAGTTATTCTGAGGGAGACAATATTGAATTGTAATTCTATTCGAATTAAAAAAAAAATCGAAAAAAGTCCGATTACTTAATCTACACACCTTGTACGTCAATATTGGAATTTTACAAACTCAACACTGAACTATTAGCATGCCGAATAAAAAAAAAACTTCTCTACGTTAAAATTTCCTCGGTCGCGAGATGCAAAGAATTTTGATTCCATTGTTAACGTTGATAATGAAAATAAGAAGCAAGCGACATTCGCGAAATTGACGATCAATTAAAGCATAGTACGAGTCTGATCGACCTCCGGATGTGAGCAGACATCTGTTTCGCGCGGATTACGTAGTCGTTCAAGAATTACGAACGAAATGCACAAAGTGTTTTGCGCCAGAGCTATCGCGATAGCCGCAGATAGCATAATATACGATACATACACTCGAAGCTATAACCGAATAATGGCAGCAATTTTTTCACGCTGTTCCAGGCGTACATCAAAAAAGTTGCTTACATGAGCCAGGATGGAAACGAGCCGGAAGAGTTTCAACGACGAATACAGTTCGTCACGCGATTATGATACTACGGAATTGCATGTACAATTTGGAGTGAAGGGATACGAGAATTTGCACGCATGAGATAGGCAACGTTATTTCTTACCTATATAACTTCACACGCCACAGTACATAGAAGAAAATATATGCATGGCCACACGGAGAGAATTAAAAAGTAATTTTTCTCGTGAATTTCACGGTAAAAATTACCGTGATATATTTCAATGTGGTGACAAGTGAGAAAAGCATAATAATTCGTATGCGACAAGTTTTTTTTTAACTCACGTTACAGATAATTTCAAATACGTAGCTAAAATTTTACTATACAAGAAGGGTAGCGCGCACGATAATTTTTACCGAGAGCACAATACATTTTCCTATAACACTCATTAAATTTTATAATAAATCTTAAAATAACTGTTATAAAGACGATACTTTTTCATCGACATTTTTGAAAGGCATAAAATAATAAAATGCACAGTAAAATTTCGCTGATATTATATATTTTTTAAATTTAAGTTTTGCGTATTTTGTTACACATCAAAATTTACTAGAAAATCTGGTAAAATTTTCTATCGGAAGAAGAAATTTTATTTTATTTTCGTGAAAATCTGTGTTTTACTCAGTAATAATAAGCGAAGTTTCAGGGTTGTCATCTGGTTACCGTTACTGCACGGTAATTTTTAACATTTAATTCTCTCCGTGCAAGGACTCCGTGGCGGAAAATTGCTAGAGCAAAACTAGAAAATAGAAACATGGGGAATACTATCCAATACCAGAGATGCTCATGTAGAGGAAAGGTGTACGAGATGATCCCCTTAAGGGAAAATGTTCAGAACTTCAACGATATCTAACATAAGATCTGGAAGCATTTACTACTGGCATATTTATTTGTCGTACGATTGGCATATTAAAAATATTCAATTTATTAGGGCTTCAACAAAAACATTTCCTTTTTCTTAAACCATATATAAGGATCATCTTGGACACCCCGGTGGCCAAGATGATCCCTAGGGTCTGGACAAGATGAACCTCCGGATCATCTTGCCCCTGTTTTGAGATTTTTTTTATTTTGAAGAAATTAGGTAAATGTAGATAAATATTGCTCGAGTTTACACTTCTATATATATATATTAATCATGAAAGATGTGGGCGAAAATCTCTAGGTCCAACTTCTGCAAAGAGTACAAAGATAGGAAAAAAGAGGTGGGAGTGGAGAAGTATTGGGACAAAGGAACAACAAGAGGAGAAATAAGGGAAATTTGGGCAAAAATTTCCCATTTTGGGCAAGGAAGGAGGTGATGTATTATAAAAGGCCCGCAAGGGTATATACGGAATAAAGATTACTACAAATATATATATATATATCTAGAAGTAAAATAAACCAGCCTTCGACTGCCAGCTTTAAGGCCTTAGGCCACTCTAGAGGGCAAAAAATGGGCATATTTTCTGATTTTATTTTTTCACCGAAACCATAAAATAAATCGGAATCACAAAATAGGGGTTTTATTATACACATAATTGACTATACAAAATTACTTTTTCACAGCGATACATGTCAAAATAACGACTGTGCAGCATTTTTCCGATGACGCTATTATTTCTGGAAGGTCAACGGCCGGACCAACAGCTCCTATAATTTTTGAGTTATGATGAGACATTAAAGTTTTTTCGATTATATATAAGAATAGCTATAGAAGTACGTAGAATTTTTTGATATATTGTTTTTTGTCAGAATGGCGCATTTCTAAAACAAAAAGTATAAAATGCCATGAGAAAATCGTCAGAAAATTGTTTATAAAAAAGGAACAATGCAATATACAAAAAAAATCCTACGTAGTGCCTCAGAAAATGTAATTCTAAATATACAGTTAAAATTACAAGTAAATCGGTTGAAATTCGTTTGAGTTATGAGTCTGGCCGACCTGAAAAATGTAGGTTTGAGATAAACGCGTTTAAAGTTAGGAGAAAGTCACTGCATGAATCAAGAGGGGTTGCGCTAGAATTCGAAAACCCTGTACTTAGAGATTTTTCACACCCATAATTAAAGTGGCCTAAGGCCTTAAAGAAAATATTAATGACAAAACTTAGAAAAATATGACTGGCAAAAGAATTTTCGTAACTGCGACTGCTCAGAGAACATGTAAAAATGTCTGAATCTAAAATTTATGCGGAATGTTTCATTCCAATTTATCGTTGGGTATAATAATTAATTGTATTTTTTTTATTTAACGCTACTGTAATCTATTAATAATTCAAAAAGGCCCTGGCTTATGCGCCCTCAAAATTTGACCCTCCGCGACAGGCATACCTTCAAAAGCTTGCAGTTGACGTCTGATTACTAGCAAAAGGATCTGAACCTCTCGAATATTCGTGATGTAACAAAAAAACAAATAACAAAGTGGTTAAAAAAAATCTTCTAGCAAAGCCTGTTAAAAAAATCGAATATAAGAGGCAAGATTAGGAAAAAGGGCATGAAGGAAGAATATTAAATTCACAATAAAATCAGGGGATTAAGGATGGATCGTCCTGATGTATTCGCACGAAGGAAAAGTATCACCACACCTGTGTCGATACAGATTTTTTCCCAGTTTCCTTGTGCCAAAGTATTGAGGACAACCAACAGCTGCTGCAACAGTCAAAAGGGTTGGCACGATTATAAAAACGAATGAAAACAATTGCCAATACGAATCAGTCCCTTCAAATTTTCAATATGAATCAGTCACGTCAAAAATACGCAATAGACGCAGCGCCATAAATATCTTGGACCTAAGGATTAGTCACGAAACAAATCTTGAGTGAAAGGGAAAATAGGCGCTGGAGTCTCGCTTTTGCACATTCACGCTTGAGTCAATTTCTCGTAGACTGCCCGTCTCTGATGATTCATTGATTTTAACGGGAATCCCAGTATGCACCCTCGCGACCATCGAAGTGAAACTCTTTATGCTATCGGAGAACGAAACGTCAAACTTTACTTCGAGACAATACGCGCGCTTGTGGAAAGTTGTAGTTTTTATTTGGCTGAGAATCTGGAACCGCATATTTGAAGCTTATCTGACAATTAATAGACAAAAGGTAAACGAGATAATGATAACGACGATGATTCAAGAAATGTTATCTTATCTCGAATGTTAGCTGATCGCAAAAGATATTTAAATGAACGAAATAGGCTCCGAACTTTAAGGGGTAACACCACTGTAAACTTCTAAAATTAAGCGAGTTTTTGCGATTTTTTTTTTTTGGTGGAAGAACAAGTAAGAGGATAATAATATTCAAGGATGTTATTAGTCATATCTTCAAGTGATTGATTCAAAAATTATATTAAAAAATTATACAAAATAGTGACGCTGGAGCCATTTTCGCGAGGCATGGTGAATCTGAGAAGCTCTGCGGCACGCAGTATAACTGAAGCAAATTTGAATCTACAAAAATATTCTATTCATTTACTTGAGTATAGCTAGAGAAATACGTAGGGGATTTTGAAAATATTAATTTTTGTGTAATTGGCAAGCATTTAAGATAAAAATTCAATGTTCGATAGAAAAAAGGACACTCGTGTGTTAATAAATAATATTATAATTAACTCATGGAAAATCCCGTACGCATTTCTCTTCAGAACGTTATTTTACACGTGTGTTCAAAATTTGGAGTGAATAGAATGACAATTGTTGGAGTTATGCTGCGTGCCGTTTTGAAAAATTGTGTTTCGAGAAAAACGCGTTCAAAGTTTTGAGATGCGTTATAGACGTGAAAAAATGACAAATTTAGCTGTTCAAAATTTTATAGCATTAATCAGCTAACCCGGGACCATAAAGCTGCCCTGCTCTGCTCAAATATCCATCCTCATTTTTTTTCCTGGTTGATTTCATGCTGGTGAGTGCTTCTTTTACCGCATCTGTCAAAGACAGCTCAGGGTGTTTTATCCGTATAGAATCAGTTTAAAGACAAAAGTTGTATGCTTGGAGCCCAATATCCATCTCCAAGACTTTCATAATTCGTGGGACATTAGTCAGCCCGTCGTTAATATTGCACACAGCAATATCAGTTGTTACATTTACTACTTTTTTGCCACTTGGGTGGGCCTTTAGAGCCAAACTCCAAACAATAGCATTGAAACTTTCGTTGCTGTTTTACGTGTAGCCTCCCAAGCAACGATTTAATCACTCATTGTAACTTAGAACAAGTCTAAGGCTGCAAATAAATGATAAAAAAAATGTTCATCAAGTCTTGTTGCCAACCATCGCTACAGGGCAGTGGATGACCAGTGTGCGGGCCTTTCTTTACGGTTGCCAAACTTTTTTTCCTTATTCTAGATGGTTCAAAGCATCTCTTGAGCCATTAAAAACAAATCAATTTTTTGAAAATTCTACTGTGTTGTTACCCCTTAAGGAGTTTCGAAACCGTTCTTCAGCTGCAATAGTGGGCATAAAAATACAATGAGTTTGCGGCAGGCTGCCAACTTGCGAATAAAATTTCATGTAAAAATTAATCTTTATTGAGTAATTTCCAAGTCATAATTTTGTTGAGAAATATTTCTAAGCCCGAAAATGATATTAATACTTATCATTTTTGCAATTGAATATAAATATCTTGCAATTTTATTCAAGAAAAATAACCGATAGATTTGGCAACAGCGGAATTGCCAACCATTGGCATGACTGACTATCGCTAAAGCATCGTCGGCTCCGGATTAATGACATAGTGAAAAACGTTGAAAGTACAACATTTTCTGAAGAGTTTTTGATTCGGCAAAGTTGAGAAAACGTTGAAAATGTCGAGCGAACGAATAAATACATTTTATTATAAAGTTCAAATGTTACAATAATACGTAGATTTTAAACATCCGCCGATTTTGAAATACCCGCCAGTTAATGCTTGACAGTGAGTGGCTCACTCGACAAAGCGACTTAACGTAGTGTCGCCACTTTTAACCTACAAGTTTCGTTAATGTCCGAAAACAAACGTTTGAGCTTAAAATTCACATATTTTTTCGAGTATTATTTATTAACGAAGTAAATAAACCACTTGATTATTTAACACGATATTCCTAATGATCTGCTCAGTTTAAAAAAATCTAAATCTCAGTATTATTTTTGTCCCAAATGTTTAAAGGTTCAACTTGAACATTCAAAATCTTCGAAACCGTGTTGTGAAATCGATTGACTTTTGGACAGTTAATGCATCCTCAATTAATCTCTCGGCGATATAAATTTCAACCGTCCACAGGCATTTCGATTTTGGTTTCGAAACTCCTGAAGGTGTCAGGCCACTCTTGTGCAAGAAAAAATAGGCATATCTTGGGAATTTTTTTAGCGAATTAATAAAATTAATCGAAATTCCGTGTACTGATATTTATTATATTACTAATGAACTATACAAAATAATTTTTTCGTAGTGATTGATAACAATATGACGGCTATACAGCATTTCTCCGTTGACGGCGTTTTTAGAAAGAGTCCACGGGCGAAAACAAAGCTCATGCCATTTTTTACCTGGAACAAAAAACTAAAAAATGTTTGTTTATATATAAAAGCAGCTACAGAAATACGCAGGATTTTTTCAAAATATTTACTTTCCGTCAAAATAACGCGTTTTAGAAAATAAAGATAAAAAATTTCTCGAGAAATGTCAGATAATTATTTATAATTAAAAAAAAACTATGTAACACAACAAAAAAATACTACGTACTTCTGTAAAGAATCTAGTTTTCAATGTATATAGTTAAATTCTCAAATCGATTGGTGAAGATTTGTTCGAGTTATGTTGCCGCCCAGTTAAAAAAAAACCTTGCTTTCAAGAAAAACGCGTTTCAGTAAAACGCATAAAACAGTTTTAAATATTATAAAATCATAGAAAGTTCTTATATATATCTAATTCGCGATGCCTGCATTATACAATCGGCCTTCCATATTGATGTCCTGCTCCTCCGTTTCCTTTCTGATCGCTCCGAAGCTGATCCATGCTTCTTCTGCAGCTTTAGTCAGCGATTGTTCGACATGCTTAAGGAGGTATGACTAGTTCTTCAGGGTCAACAAAGAGACAAATTTTATATAACCCCACGAGTGTTCTGATTTATGTTAACTTATGTTGAATATTCGTATTGTCGATCCCAAAGTGCCAAATGTGTGGTAAATATTTTATTTGTTTCATATTCACTGATAAAAAATGACAAATTAGATCCTCAATGACTCTGAAGTAGTCTCTGTAAAATTCAGAATGACAATTTCACCATAAAAATGGATGAAAAAAACGTTGCACCAAATCTATCGGAATGTTATTTAAATATCCCCGAATTACCTCAGCGGAATTAATATTATAGGTAAAGTTTTGCGGTTTGTGGCGACTCGTCTTCACGACGATTTCCAAGCATTAGCGAGATTCTGTAACTCGGTAGCGACCGTTTTTGTTATCGTTAGCCAGAAACAGCCAATAAGAGGCTCCCTTTCTTCTGTGATCGTGCATGCGATTGCCTGTCGCTAGCTACCGACAACGAAGACTGTCGCTACCGAGTTACAGAATCTCGCTACAGAGCTAGATTATGCTCGCCAAACGAATCAGCTGTTACGCCCGACGTTGGCAAGTCTATGGATACTATTTTGTCATTATGATAATATTCAACCGGAAGTTGAAACTGTTTTATAATGTAGTGCTTGAACTGCACGATGAAGTTCGAATTTTCAATTTTTTACAATATCTATTGTATCTAATTTATCAAATTTTAGTTTTCCAACTACACGGAGAGAATTAAAAAGTAATTTTTGTCGTGAATTTCACGGTAAAAATTACCGTGATATATTTCAATGTGGTGACAAGTGAGAAAAGCATAATAATTCGTATGCGACAAGTTTTTTTTTAACTCACGTTACAGAAAATTTCAAATACGTAGCTAAAATTTTACTATACAAGAAGGGTAGCGCGCACGGTAATTTTTACCGAGAGCACAATACATTTTCCTATAACACTCATTAAATTTTATAATAAACCTTAA
This sequence comes from Ophion ventricosus, assembly GCA_963932345.1. NCBI lineage: Eukaryota > Metazoa > Arthropoda > Insecta > Hymenoptera > Ichneumonidae > Ophion > Ophion ventricosus. The sequence continues at coordinate 16,493,967 of OZ010713.1, forward strand.
AATAACTGTTATAGAGACGATACTTTTTTATAGACATTTTTGAAAGGCATAAAATAATAAAATGCACAGTAAAATTTCGCTGATATTATATATTTTTTAAATTTAAGTTTTGCGTATTTTGTTACACATGAAAATTGACTAGAAAATCTGGTAAAATTTTCTATCTGAAGAAGAAATTTTATTTTATTTTCGTGAAAATCTGTGTTTTACTCAGTAATAATAAGCGAAGTTTCAGGGTTGTCATCTGGTTACCGTTACTGCACGGTAATTTTTAACATTTAATTCTCTCCGTGTACCTTAGTTGGATACATGAGCAGCAAAACCGTGATCACCGCACTTCCGGTCGACCGTCTCCATAAGACGACGTGCTTCACTAGCTCAAAATGCTCGACTTTGCAATTTTATTACGAAAAAAAAACTGAACGCTCAATATACCTCAAATTTTTCCAAAAAGTGCATAACGTATTCGTCAACATCATATAAAAATTTCAAGCTCGAAAGTTTTTTGACCGCCCATAATATTTGGCTAACTCATTTTTGAAAACCTTAGGCACCTTTGAAGCCAAAAATGTTTATTCCGATTTTTCCAAAATTCTAGATTGACCTCACCACTCAATGTGTTTTCTTTTTCTCTTTTACTTCGGTCCACAATCCTCTCGCAGTTTCGCGAAAGGCATACTCGGCCAGCCGTGAAAAATCTTCAACAATTAACTTTTTTTTTTCTACAGGAACGTAAAGCGGTCGCGCGTGCAGATGCATCGCAGCGAGACCGAGAGATGAAAAGACGACAAACGAGAGAGAAAACCAAGGCCCCTCTCAAAGTCAAGGCCAAATGGGAGGCTCTCGAGGAAGAGAAGTACTCACGCTCAAGCGGCCGAGAAGTTTTTTTTTTTTTTTCAAGAACCTTTTGCCTCTCTTCTTTTTCTCGGCCCGATTTACGACAGAACGTAAACAGGAAGACGATTGACGCTATGACGCAGTAGCGCTGGAGAGGACGAAACACGAGAGGATGCGGGTATCCTTTTGTTTGAATCTTTTTCCGTCCTTCGCTTTCTCGCACGAGAAGAATCATCTTCACGAAGGATCAGAACTCTCGCGACGAAAAAAAAAAAAAAAAAAAAAAAACAAGCATATCCTCTTCAAGGGCTCCGCTCGTAACGAGCAACAAAACTTTTCTGCACGTGTACCGAGGAGAAGGGAACGCGTCCAGAAAAGGTAAGTACGCAGTTTAGTTGGTCGTGCCACCTGGACTGAGGACTCGACAACAACACCAGACGCGGAAAATTTCAATTTAGACCGTAGCGGTATTTTACGAAAAAAAAGGATTATTGATAGCATCATAGAATTCTTCATACATCTAGGTTTTTTTTTCTCAATTGAAATAAATATCGGATTACACGTGTATTGTTTTCATTTCCATTAAGGGGTTACGTGAATTTCGAAGCCAAAAAAAAGCATATATTCTCTATTTTTTTTTAAATATAATATATAAATTATTTTATTCAAAATGTTAAGCACATAAAAGAGCAATATTTCAACAATATTTTTAAAAAATTTCATCAAAAAATTTGGGAAATTCAGCCGATGGGAACTGGTTTCCGAAGACCCCTCAAAAAAAAAGTGTCCTCGTAATGGTCAGGATATCTCATGATAGCTTTATCTGAAATTAAAAAACCAATTTTTTTCTGTTGGATAACTTGTAAAATTAATTCTAATCGAAAAAAAAACCTCCGTTCAATCACTAGTCAATGCTATCTTGAAGAAGTGTGCAAAATTTCAATAAGATCGGTGCATTAGTTTTTGAGAAATCGTGTCCACCGACTTCAAAAATAGTGTTTTGAGAAAAATGCGTAAACCTGCGTCTCTCCCGACCGGTCTTTCCCAACGGGGGGGAATTCCCAAAGGCTCTCTCTCTCTCCTAGACTTTTACTCCGATTGACTTAAAACTTTGGGAGAATATTCTAGACATATTGTACTATTAGATAATAAAATTGAAAAAAAAAATGGATTTTTTGAAATGTTCAAACCCACGTTAACGCTTAATCCTTCGTGCTTTACATATCCAAATTCAATCGCGGTGGTCACACTTGGATCGATTCTACCCAGTCAGTTTTCATAAAAGTATTGTGACCAAACAATTCGTCCGAAGTGGTTCAAAAAATTACGGAACATGCTTGGAACTTTCAAAATGACGTACGAAAAATGTATCTATGAGAAATAAAATGGCGACATGTTAAAAAAAAATTACACGGAGGGAATTAAAAAGTAATTTTTGTCGTGAATTTCACGGTAAAAATTACCGTGATATATTTCAATGTGGTGACAAGTGAGAAAAGCATAATAATTCGTATGCGACATTTTTTTTTTTAACTCACGTTACAGAAAATTTCAAATACGTAGCTAAAATTTTACTATACAAGAAGGGTAGTGCGCACGATAATTTTTACCGAGATCACAATACATTTTCCTATTACACTTATTAAATTTTATAATAAATCTTAAAATAACTGTTATAAAGACGATACTTTTTTATAGACACTTTTGAAAGGCATAAAATAATAAAATGCACAGTAAAATTTCGCTGATATTATATATTTTTTAAATTTAAGTTTTGCGTATTTTGTTACGAATAAAGATTTACTAGAAAATCTGGTAAAATTTTCTATCTGAAGAAGAAATTTTATTTTATTTTCATGAAAATCTGTGTTTTACTCAGTAATAATAAGCGAAGTTTCAGGGTTGTCATCAGGTTACCGTTACTGCACGGTAATTTTTAACATTTAATTCTCTCCGTGTATAAAGAGGTGAAAATGCAAAAAAGACACTTTTTCGCTCAAAAAATCATAGTCCCGTGAATTTTCAACATTTTTACCTAAAATTTGGACGTGATACTCCTTAAATATGCTACTTTTGGGGAGAAAATAGTAGGACAGTGCGCGTTCCAAAAAAAGTATTTAAGCCGTCATGTGAAGATGGTAAATTTTATGACATGAAGGTACTTCAAACTCCAGGTAAGCTCGTGAATACAGTCCCATTCGAAGCCGGGAACTATTATAAAACGCCAAAAATTGATCGACGGGTCGATTCTACCCAGGGTGACCACGCAGGTTAAATGTTGCTTGACTTTTTGCAACGTTTTGCCGGATTTTCAATTCACATTAAACCAATTGCTCGCGCGCCCGAGGTCTCAGACAACATCAAAGAGCGCCAATATTATTTTCCGCAAAACCAAAGAACTCTATACACCAAAGGAAAACTCTAAAAAATCATCTGTCTTCTGAATTGAGACTGGAATTCGCAGAAGTTTTGCCGCATATTTTGGCGGTTGTTATTATCTCGCGTATGGAGAAACAAAAATTTCGCAATGAAAATTGTTGGCACTTGTACAGTTGTATCGTATTCGCGTAAAGAAAAAAAAAAATTGACCACAATTTCAGCAAGATTAGTTATGCCAGTTTTATGGGCTCTTTATCAATGCGTATCAGTATTTATCGTTGTCGCAAGAAGGAAAACGTGTTGCAAAACAATTACGGTTGAACGTACGTGAACACATTTTATTTTCTTGTCGTCTACCTTTTTTAAATTAATGTGACTCGATACCGGAGAAGAAACAAAAAACCGAGAAGCAGTGAAAGGAGACACCTGCTGTCGACGTTGCACCGATCCGGGCTATGCATAACGGCGCAGGACAAAAAGCACACGTGACCTATGAATTACGTAGTTGACGAGGTATGAACGGATCCCAAACCTCCTGCATTACGTTGCACTAGGACTCTAGCGTTCATTCGATTAACAAAAAAAAAAAAAAAAAAAAAAACTTTGATCTTAATCACGCGAATCGAAATATATTTTTGCCTATCTTAATTGCTAGAAAACATTGGAGCACCAGGATGTAATCAGGAATCTTCTTTGAAACCGGTAGATCCTTCACTTTCGCTATTTTTTCGTTGCTACGTAAAACGAAGCAAATGTCCAGTGACGACATTTCCAATTCATCGCTTTCTATGTATCTGAAGAGCATCCGGAATTCTGTATAACTCGCACACTCCCACAAATGCATCTTTTGTCATCATCCGCACCTCCAAATGTTTATACATACCACGCTTAAACATATGCACGCACACGTACACCAAACCACGCCACTGTGCAAACTTCAACGAAACATTTCGACGGGAAATTACGATCGAAAAAATCGGCTGCAAAATATTATCAAATAATTCGAAAAACGTATAAATTCGACAATTATTCATGCGTTCATTTTAAAAGTTGATAAATGTTCTTTTCTACGAAAATGTAAACAAACAGGTGAGTCGTTAATTTCTCATCTCACGAAATTCATTTATTTAAATGCTTCATTTTTGTCTTTTACAACAGCGTATTGAATACCGATGCAAATTAAAGCACAGTTGACTCACTCGTGATCGGATACCGGGAAAATGTTCGATTGCGAATGAACGAAATTACCTCGCGGTGAAACAAAAAAAATATATATTCTGGATCGTCGGTAGTGCTGAGGTAAAAAGAGCACGTGGCGATGTTTTGTTCACATTGCAGCATTCGCGTACGTAAAACAGAGAGGCGTTCGCTCGACGCGCATGCGCGATCGATCTCGTCAACCTAGCTCGCACGCAGGATCTGTCAGAGAATACGTAAAGTTGTGCACAGTGTGCCATACGAGAAGGCTCGATCGAAACCACCGGCGACTTTACTCTTGTTCGGGACGTGATGTATCGCCTTTAACAAATCGTCGAATCTATAACCGATCGTTACGAAAAACAAGTATTCCCGTGCTTAAAATAAAACCGCGATAATTAATTATTCTATTAGAGAAACAATTACGGAACAGTGCAAGTTGCGGTAAATTATAAAGTTTGATAAAAAAAATAATAAAAAAAAACAAGTGAAGAGGGTGATCTAAAAGGAAATATACGGGTAAAAAAGTATCTTTGCGACGATATAGCGTCGAGATGGATCGGATGTTGAGAAAACGAAGTAACGATTCACCACAGTGATTTTCGCGACAAATTTTGACAAATAATTTGTAAAACTCCCATGGTACGTTGAAAATACACGAAAACTCTGTAACTATCGATAGCGTATCGCGTCGTTTATAGTCACTCGTCGTCACGTTATTGATGCAATGAAAAAAAAAATTACGAAATTGCCATGAACAAGGCCGCGGGAACCGAATTCAGTAAGATCGAGGCTGCTACCGTTGGAATTGTCAAGGCCGAGAGAGTTGCGATCGTAATTGCTGAAATTCGAGAAGTCGAGATCGGCAAAAGCTATTGCTTAATTGCGCGAATAAATCATTCATTTGAATCAATATTTCAAGAAACAATAATGACGATATAAAAATCACTACGATCAAGTTCGCAAACAGTCAAAGTGATTGGAACATTGAAAATTATAAATTCAACATTAAAACACATGTTACATTGAAATAGTTAACATTTTATCATTACTGCAATTCTACTATGAAAGAATTCTACCTCTAAAATACGATATTAATTCCAGTGATTGCTGAAAAATACTTCGGAGTTCTACTTTGAAGAAAATTCTGATATACTCTATCGTGATAAAAAAAATAGTACAGTAAAAAATATACAAGAAAAATAAAGTTGAGAAAAGATACGAAACAGTAATCCGTTGTATCAGGCAGTAATAAAATGTTACACTACTGAATAATAACTTTCTGTATACGTCAAAAATCTATGACGTTGATTCTTCTTTCGAAACACTAACGATGCACTCTTTGGACAATATAAAATATCGAGAGACAAGTGAAAAAAGTATGAACTTTGCTTTTTGATGTCTTCCTTTAGGTGAGCTTACATTTCGAAAAAAAAGTGGTCGATTTTATATATATCTGAATAAAGAAAGGAACAGAAAATGTTTTGGTGACAATGAAGCATCCAGGTGGGGAATTTTACATTGCGTTGATCTCTCTCTCTCTCTCTCTCTCTCTCTCTCTCTCTCCCCCCCCCCTCTTTCTCTCTCTAAAAACTAGGCTCGTGAAGTATAGTCACGAGTTCACAGAGAAAGCAACAGACCGTCCGGCAATTATACGTGTATATAATAACTATTATCATTATACGCGATAGCTTACAGTAAAAAAAGACGTCACGTCCTTACGGCTGTGCAGGCAATACTCTATACTTATTAATGTAAACGAGGTTTTTTAAAGCCTCTTTACATGAGCATTGTGGAATGCGTTAATAAACTTTCAATACCAATATTTTTCCCACCAAGGAAGAAAGATATGTTTATTTGCGGTATATAGATATACAATATGTTAAGATATCGAGGGTTGCGTAGGTGTGATTTACTGACGGACAATTCGCGTGATGGAAGCATTCACTCGTGATTGACACTCGCGTGATTGCACGTGCTGATTCGTGAGGATTAAAACCCTCTCTAAAATCTCCATATGACAAATCACAAGACAGGCAACCACCTTTTTACGAGCGCAATTTTGTAAACAAACATAAATCTGTAGGAAAAGTTGTGGTCTTTGGAATGTTTCGTTAATTGGTCAGTCAGTATTTTTTTTTTTTTAATTCTAAGCTAAGATCTTCCTCGCAGGCACTAATTAGAGGAACACTCACATGTTATTAACTTCGAATAAAAAGAATACGATGCATTTTTTTTCTTTAAGTACGATTCTTAAAAAGCTATTGTAATTTATTGCGCGATTATAACGTTACTTTAATTTGCCACATTTGCAACGTATCATACTGTTTTCAATATGGTTTTCGTTCATAAAAATTTTCGAACATTTATCAATCAAGCTTGTATTGCATTGAACCCTGCCCTCTTGGAACTAATTCTGAATCGAAAATTAAACACTCTAACTTGGACGATGAAAAGCCGGAACAATGATTTTTTTCCACCGTCAGATTAAAAACATTTATATTTCTCGGTATATTTTGCGATTCGACTGTTGACAAGTTGTCGATCAATCTTCAGATGTCCTTGCGTGTGTATCCTTGCTTGTCGTCAAAGTCGTCAATTGTTTCACTGCGTCGAATCGAAAATTACGATCGTCCGAGTAATCTCGTGAGCGTCCTGTTTGTTTTTTCTCTTATTTCATGAGTCTGAATACCTCACGACATACCGCTATAAGAAAGAGATTTCGGTCTGATCCTACTGCATTTCCGTCTATATTGTGTAACGAGAGACATCCTGTATTTCATTTCAATCGTTTTATATGAATTGCTTCGAGCTCATGTGATTTTTATCGTGTTCGTCGATTGCATGAATAACATTAATAAACACGAAGGTACATTTAATGTTAATCAATCACGTCTTACAATTAATCGAGTAATAGCGCTATCTTGAGCGATCATAATTTATCTAAAACTATTTGTAATAACTTCATTCAATCAACACTATCAAAGCAATAATAATTCGCTAGAATTCATTATCGATAAAGTAACAATGGCAACACTTTTCGAGCAATTTAAAAATGCCTTTGTCACTGGAAATTCATTTAACGACAAATCCTTTTGTCTTGAAATATACATTTTTTTTTGTTGTGTTTTACGGAAAACCTTTGTGACAATTTTTGCTTTAATGTCTTCAATTTTTGCTTTAATTTTTGCTTTTTGTCGTGACGCTTTTGCTTTAATTTGCTGCCGGATGGCACCTAAGAGCGAGCTCTTTGGCTTGTCGAGTGCATAATCTTGCAAAGAATCTCCGCACTGTTGTTACCGCTATGCGGAGAGAATTAAATGTTAAAAATTACCGTGCAATAACGGTAACCAGATGAGAACCCTGAAACTTCGCTTATTATTACTGAGTAAAACACAGATTTTCACGAAAATAAAATAAAATTTCTTCTTCAGATAGAACACTTTACCAGATTTTCTAATAAATTTTGATGTGTAACAAAATACGCAAAACTTAAATTGAAAAAATATATACTATCAGCGAAATTTTACTGTGCATTTTATTATTTTATGCCTTTCAAAAATGTCTATAAAAAAGTATCGTCGTTATAACAGTTATTTTAAGATTTATTATAAAATTTAATGAGTGTTATAGAAAAATGTATTGTGCTCTCGGTAAAATTTATCGTGCGCGCTACCCTTCTTGTATAGTAAAATTTTAGCTACGTATTTGAAATTTTTTGTAACGTGAGTTAAAAAAAAACTTGTCGCGTACGAATTATTATGCTTTTCTCACTTGTCACCACATTGAAATATATCACGGTAATTTTTACCGTGAAATTCACGACAAAAATTACTTTTTAATTCTCTCCGTGTATGCACAGTATAAGGAACGATGCATTAGCCTGAAAGTGTACTTTCCCCCCCCCCTCGCCCCGACAGCTTAATAGAAACGTTGAAACCAGGAATAAGCATCGCTTGAATCAACAATATTATTTAACCTTATATTATTCGACAGAACAATATCGAATATATCATGATAAAGCAATTATGAATATTTATAAAGGCAATAAACTGAAAACGAAGAAATTATTCCTTTACAGTGTTGAATTGTTTGTAATTGTATCTTAGTTGTATTATCGGTAAGCAGTATATTATTGATTACTAAACATTTTGACTTTACTTCCTCACAAACAGTGCAGCGTTATCGGGAGAATATATTTTTTGCCGAATTCATACAAAAATACGGGAAATGCTCAAAAAAGCCAACAGAACTCTTATATGCGTGAACAAAAAAAAATTACATAAAGGATCTTTTGTACACCATAGCAAAATCAATCTTTTTTGTAATCATATTTCACTACGCTCCTGTAGAAGCTTCGATAGAAGGCTTTTTTTTAAATGATGTCCGCATTGATGAAAAATATATTTTTCCAATAGAATTTGTTGGCGATCGAGAAGTCAACGTTCATGAAAATGTGGTTGAACGAAAAATAATTTATTGAAAGTGACAAATGAATGAAACAAGCTTGCACTCATATCTGAATTGAAACGCGGTTATCGCCACTTGTCAACTGAGGAAAACATTTGTCGGTTAACGAAAAAAAAAAGTCGTGTTGTCTTCGGACAAGCACGTACAGAAATGTTCATTGTTCGTTGGATATCTCGTATTGATAAGTTTCATCACTGATGAGTTTTTTTACTCGATGCACAAAATTCATGGTACACGAAGTACTGACAAAACGGCGTTTCACATTTTAAAAAAATTTCTTAAAGAAAGTCGTTCGTTTACGTAAAACTTACGTAGTCAGCGGTAAAATACAGCTAATTATCTACGATCGCTAATTAAAAAAATATAACTATTGTATACATGAATAATAAACAATAAGTATTTGCATATGTGGGTAAAACAGTATTTAATACCGTTCAACTACATTCGACGTACTTTCCCCGCTTCTCTTGGAATTTACCTCAACTCGCGCCTACTCGAGGATAAAGCACATGTCAAGATATTCTTTTCCCGATACATGATTTTCTATCTTATATCGATTTATTACAAACATTCAATGATTTGTGTTCACAGGATCGCGACTCAACTTCTCAACGGAAATGGAAAATATCTTTTCTTGAAGAAGTAATATCAAATTCTTCGAATAGAGAAAAAGAAATATTCTTCATCAGTATTAAAATCAAATTATTTCGCTTATTTTTACTTAATCGATCGTTCTCGTATTTTTATAAAGTTTGAAAAAGCGCGTTATCGACAATCAATAACAATGTCGAGATACGAAATAAAAGATAATTATAATGGTGAGAATCAACGAGTGGTCAGACTCACAGGCTTTAGTGTAACCGACGAGGCATTGCGCAATGGCAAATCGAAAAATCTCGATCTTACCAGAGACATCGAGGACAGACTTGGCAATGCAGAAGATTCTGAGAGACAAACGAGAACGACGAATGGCAACGGTAAGTTTGAAAAGAAAACCGATAAAAACAAAACTGACTAATGCAAACGTATAGTTCGTTGTAGTGAGAAAGCATTGTACTTGAAGATCAATTGTGAAATTCAAAACTAAACGAATCGGCGTAAGCTTGAGGCCCAAAAAACCGGCCAATTTACAATCTTTTTCTCATAAGACTATTAGGATGACGAGGTTGGAATTTTACGCACAATTAATAAATAGTCTTACCGCGTTTGAGTTTTTTTTTTTATTTAAAAATATTAATAAACAATGAAGTCCTTGTTATTTGAACAAAGTGCCGCCGTTGCTGTCTGGCCAATCGGTGTAGGTGGTTCTAGCAACTGGCTTGATCTGTAATGTAAAATTAAAAAATGTACTTTTGGTATGATAATATAACTTTCGTACGACCGAATATTTTTTTTTTAATTTTGAAAATTACCAAAATAAGATGTAAAAAAGAAAAGTTCCGTTTTCGAAAAAAAAAATATCTTTAATTATTTGTTATTAACGAATAGATACCGATTTCATAAAATAACCGTTTTATCAAAGATAGTTTGGAAAAAAAAACTCAAAAGAAAAAAAGGTAGCGAGACAGTTCGCCGTAGTGCAGTGAAAATTTCCATAAATCGGTTAATTTTTGGAATTTTTACAAACTCTTTATTGCAAATGAATGTCAAGCCTTGGCTATTGAATTATATTTAAAAAAAAAGTTTTTTTCTTTCAACTTTTAAGCTTCCTTTTAAGCTTAACAAAACCACTATTGATTGGAAGTCATTGAACATCGTTGACTCGATAATAAGCAAACAATACATTTGATAATAAATCAGGTTAAGGAAACAAATCATGACAATGTGGTGAACTCGATCTAATCCTGATACCTATTAATGACAAGCGATCGTTGCGTCTAACGACATGAGTGACGTATTATACACGTGCGTTTGAAATATTTTATAATTGTCGTCGAATGCAACAAACAAGACCGTTTTAATTGGACCGTAATTTTCCAACACTTGCTCATTTAGCTGCACACATTAATACACGGTTGTTGTCCTATTTAACGAAATTACTCAACACACCCGCGTAGCAATTTATGATTTTCACATGGGAAAAACAATAACGGTTTGTAATTACACGTATTGTTACAATTAAAAAGAATATACTGTATGATTTTCACGAGATTTGAATCGTTGCTCTCAAATCGCGAGACAGATCAGTCTCGCTGAAATTATATGCATTCGTGTAGTTTTACCCAGTGCTCCGTTTCTTCGAAGGTCGAGAAGCAAATAATAAATTATTCCCTGACACAGTCGACACATACACCGATAAATGTCGATATATATATATATATATATACATGCAAATGTATAGTATACAGTCGCAGATCATTTGTACAATCCTTCACCGCAACACGAATCTCATTTTCCGAGCAATGTAATCGATACAATCAGAATAGATACACTACTCAATTATCCGTTAATCATTGTAGAAAAAAAAAAAGCAAATGAAGATAACACGATTTTTCGCCAGGCATATGTATTATTTACAAGTTTCGAACGGTGATTGACCCATGCAAAGGCTCCACATATATAAAAAATGACACAAAGTTATTCATCCAATTACGAAATTTGAATAAATGCACGTGAGATCAATGCCCGGCTAAAAATCAAAAAGTATATTTTCGTATTGTTATTGCGTTAACAGTATTCAAACGTATATAGTAAAGGGGCCAATTAAGAACGTGTATATCTATTGACTCGATGTGATCACGTCATAAAAGTGTAATTTATGAATTGGTCAAGGCATTTCTCGGAGCAGTCACCTGTGCCCGAGGCTGACCTAGAGACGCGAAGCCTTCATTATAGGTACTTATTATAACCATACATACTCCAGACTAGTACGAATGATCGAGCTGAGCAATCTTTCAATCAACCACATGACCGACGCGTGCTGTCTCTCTCAATTGAGCGCTAGTAAAATCGCGATGTATACCAGGCCAGAGAGTTTAGAACAAAAAAAAATACTCCGAAAAAAAAAACGAATTATTTTGCTGTTTTATACAATCTCTATTTTTAACTATTCAACTGATAAGGGGATGAGATTATTTCATCAGGTTTGTATGTACGTGTAAACTCATTTTTTTAAAATTTCTTTATAAATATTGTGCGTGGACTCGAATCGACTTGCCAAACAATAAATGACGCGGTCGATTTATTGAAATATCTGTATGAACTTCACGATCTATTTGTGGTACTTTGAATAAAAAGAATTGAGTCGCGAATCGAAGAACGTAACCATCAATATTCTTTCAAATACAAGCTCGAAATTGTCTTGAGTACTCAAGTGCTAACTTAAGATGGATAAAATTTGAACTCAAGTTCAGGACTGAAGTACGAGGTACGGACTAAATGTAGAGCCAATTTCGAACAGAAGAGAATAGACGACCGCCCGTTCGCAGTTTTCAATTTAGACTTGATTTGTGCATCAACTTTCCCGCCAATGGGAGTAAAGGTCAAGATTTTTTGTAAATCCGAATAATTCTAACTTTCCAATTTTCCCACAAACTCCTGAACAACGTTCACTCAATTTTCTCATGTAAAATATAAAATGAGTAAACCCTGTGGTTATAAAACACTTCCATATTAATTCCTCGTTATATTCCGCCACTCGTGAAGTTTCTTCCACGTGAAAGCCAGCAATAAAAAAAAAAACCATTTGCCTTTAGAGGAAGCTACATGCATAAAATTGCGAAGCAGCGATGTGCAAGTACGGAATCGACACGGACTCTTATATTCTGTTGAAAAATTGTTTTATGCTTGACTATTGATCATATGGCGAAAAAAATGATGCAATGGCCACAAAGGAATATCAAACAGTCTTGAATTATACGTTTTGAGAAATCAACTGTATATTTAAATAAAATTAATCTCACTAGCATTTTGCCCTTCATTACACATTTTGTAAAACTCTTGCATTCACTCTACTCTCTCTTCCCTCACGGGTTTGCAAATTCGTTGACCCCCTTTACTCAACGGTAAGTTAATTTACATTTCTGAATGCAAAAAGTTCCATAGTAAGGGAGACCTGTTTGCGTGGGATTGGCCGAAACAGTGAGCAAACAGTCAAGCCTTTTATCTTTCACCTTTTTAATCGCCCCTTTCTCTTTTAGATCTCTATAGCTAATACTCGCTTGGCCGATTACGTTTACGAAATCGATACGCGTAGACATAAATGATTCACAAATCGTCGTGACTGATCGTATTTATAAGCTCGAAAAGTTATTCGTACTCAAGATGATAACGAAGAAAATTACATGAGTAATTGTAATGCGTCACGAAATATTACTAAACATCCGTGATCAGTAAAGTGTTATCATTAAATGTGTAACATTCTTATTTGGCATACATTTTTTTTCATATTACTATGGAATTCGTTGCATTTATTCGCCGATCGTAAATATTTATTTTTCATGTTTTTATGAAATTCTGTTTTTTTTTGCCCATAATTCTTGTTTTCGAAGATCTTCAGTAATGACCATTGATTACTTGGTTCCGGTAACTTCTCGACAGCACCAGATGGTTCTGGATCGCGCGGTAATTCGTCCTAGCCCCTGTCCCACTGCTCCGGCATTCTCGACTGAATCATATCCTTTTTCCCACAACGTTCTTTTGTTACTAACTGCAATGAATCATCGCGAATCCTGTACTTCGTAAATTGAACCACTTTAATTAGGGTCTTCTTAATTTTACGGCAAACGTAAACTCAACTTCATTCGGACGGAAAAAAAAAACAATGAATGTGCCACTTGATGGATTATACTTCAAGCTGAATAATGGCGTAATGTTGCTACGCCGTAGAGAAAGAGAGATTGAATAATAGTACGTTGCACGGGAAGATTACTAATTAATGCTCACAGGATATTGCCTCAATTCAACGTACATATCACACGCTTTAAATGGATACTGTTGAAAAATTATTTTGGCAGAAGGAAGGTCGAAAAACTTGTTCGTGCCTCGCGACGAGGCTACCAAACTGTTTTGATTGCATCGCAATGAACGCACGTTTATTTTAATTCAAACAAAATATCGTTTCATCGAAACAACATCTTCCGACGAAACTTAAATTGAGACCCGAACGTTTTTATTACTCGGAAAGCCTGGAATTATGGTTATTGGGATACGAATGAATTTTATTTCGTTCGAATGAATTTTATTCAACATAAAAAATACTCTGATTGAAAAAAAAGGTATTCCTAGCTTGTGCCACAAAACAAGTCTGCAAAGCATGATATTAAAATGAAAATAGAAAGTAGAAAAAACAAATCAAACGGCAAAAAAACAATTGCCTCAGTCCCGGTTGCAAAAAAATCATGATCCGTTTATCAATTACGCGTCGCGTTGCAAAGTACTCAAAATACAATTTCGTCAAGCGAAAACTTGCGAATCAATTTTTTTTTTAATGCTGTAAATTCATAGAGCGGCGATTTTAACAAGTTTTATAAAACTGCTCGTGCAGCATCTAGTACTGGTAATATCTCTACTCATTGCATAAATTTTCTGAAAATGTTGTGTACTGAATGAGGATCTCCATAAAAACGTAAAAAGAAAAAACAGAAATGTTGACTGATTGCACGACATAGACTCGGTAAACAAATTTTTTCGATTGTTTTTAAATCGCTTTCATTAAACTTTTTGTTCGCCCAGGTTCTATAATCTCACGATTCCAATGTACCGTACTACCAACCAAAATTCTAAGCTGCATTGTAGAAAAGACAAAAAATATTCTTCTTTTCTTAATTTTTATTCCATGAAAAAGGGTCCATGAATTCCAAGTTTGGATTTACTATATTATTTTTTCGTGAAACAGACATATACTGAAAATCAAAAAAGCTTTTCACTTCATACACGTGCGACTGAATACACAGTATCTTTTAAAATTGCTCATAGGAATTTGACAACTATCAGATCTTTACTGTCTATTTATTTATCTACGTACAAGCGCACTATCGGATTGCCCATATCGAAAGGTACGTTTCCCAAGCTAATGAACTTATATTTCTCAAAATAAAGTTATCGTAGAAGGATCTTTGAATAGAAATATTGCTCGGAGTTCAAAACGCCAACTCCAAAATTAAAGACTAACTGCATTTTATTGAAATGCAGAAATTTGAATGCTTCTGAGAATTAGCGAAAGTTCAAAGGATAACAAGAAATTCTCCGGTTACAAAGTCCAAAACATGGACGTAAAAATCTACGGATATTACACAAAGTGCAACTATTTCATGGCATTGAAAATGTAAGCAGACTTTTCGGGAGATAAGAAAAAGGCACATGCAAATAGAATGAGTTGCGCTCTCTCTCTCTCTCTCTCTCTCTCTCTCTCTCTCTCTCTCTCTCTCTCTCGCTCGCTCTCTCTCTCTCTCCAACTCTCCAACTCTCCAACTCTTCAACTGTAAATATAATTATCATCCTGATAACATTGTAATGTACACATCAAAATTGAAACTTACAATTTTCAACCACAAATCACTCTACATGTAATGCAGCATTTTTCAACCAATCACAGGCATTTAGCATGTCTCAACTACCCCCACTCTGCTACAACACAACGACAGTGGAGTGGGGGTAGCGTTAGTTTCGTGTGACATCTCGCTAAATCAGACCCCCTATACACATCTTTAAGGTAGTTCTGTAGTTTTGGTCCAATCTTAGGAATTGCCGGAAATTTAAGTATGGTTTAGACATGACCTTCATGGACTGATGCCCAAATTTTCAATTCGATTCACCGTTTAGTTTATGAGATAATTGCAATTGAATATGGGTCTTTTTCTACGCGATCCCTATACCTAACACATAAACGGATAGGACTTTGCTCACATTTTTCATTATGGGTTCTAAACGGAACTTGGGATTTGTAAATAAAACCACTCGTGCATGCAGTACTATTGTGGGATTAATTTTTTTTTAAATTGCAATTTTTTACCGTTTATTTTCGGAGATATCGACTTTTAAAAAGTATTAATTTTATTCCACACGGAACTCGGGCACAATCAGCTGCGACGAGCTGATTGGCCCGTAGCTGGGAACTACTAAAACTGATTGGCGCGTAGCTGAGAACTTAAAGCCTTTTGTCACGCACGATTGTAACGCCGCTCTGTAGGACATACCGAGTGTACAAGCTCTGTCAAAAATTTACAACCAACAGCATCATATATAGGCATTGGTTTTTACTACACTCTGCGGCCGAAACTTTTAGCTCATACGTGTACCTACAGAACGTCCTTAAAAGTATTTTCAATGTTAAAAATCTTGTACGAATAAATATAATCATGTTTCTTGTCGTTAGCTCAATTTGACGTTGAAAGAGGGAACACTAAGTCATCAGCTGTAAGATGGCTGAATCGAAGGATCAAGAGATCGTGTCAGATGAAATTGCTCTACAAGAGAATACCGATACTGGACTGGTTGCCAAAGTATAGAAAAGATTACATAGCCAACGATGTAGTAGCTGGTATCACAGTTGGCCTAACGGTCATTCCTCAGGCTATTGCGTATGCAAACGTCGCGGGACTTCCTCTACAGGTACAGGATGCAATTTGCATACAAATGACTCCACGCAGTGATTGAAAAAAAAACAGCTACAATATATCAAAAGATTTTCATTTTTAAGTTTTCTTTCAATATTTAGCCTCCATTTAATTGAAGAAAAAAAAAACATAATTACAGTACGGACTTTACTCGTCCTTCATGGCGTGTTTCGTCTACACGATTTTTGGTTCCTGCAAAGATGTACCTGTCGGCCCGACAGCTATAGCTGCAATATTAACTCGTGAAACTCTCGAGAAGGCTCAGCTCGGCCCGGATTTTGCTGTTCTTTTAACCTTCATTTCCGGCTGCGTATCGCTGCTCATGGGAATTTTACAATTAGGTGAGTTATCAACGAAGGAATTGTCCCGGTGACATTAAAAAAAAGTCATCAACCGCCACGACGAATTGTGAAACTAGTGGCGCGAATTCGATTTTTTTTCGAGGTCGCAGCATATCTCGAAGTTGTGTAATAGTAAAAAAAAAAAAGGAGAGTCATAATTGTCAGTTTAGCGTTATAAATCGCGATGGATGACGTTTCAGGCCGTTCAGACTGCTTGCACAACGGATTCCACGGAATAATCGTTTTGTCAAACGTAAATTACTTCGTCGCGAAAACAATTTCGTCATTTCTCACGTTCAATGAGCGCGATAATAAAACTGTTGTATTGTATCTCGATGCACCTTGCGTATCGAGCAAAGAAAACGATTTATTTTTGTACTCCCAACACGAAAGTAAATTCGGCAATGCGAAAAAAAGATAGTTTTCGAAATATCCTTATTGAATAAATTATGAAAATATTCACATCGAGACACACAAATATGGGACGGGTTATGTTTTGATTATTAATCATTTTCTTGGGCCTTAATAACCAAAAAAAAATCGTAAATTTGTTTATTCGGCTCTGAATATTCGTCGCTGCAATAATTAAATGGCATACAAATTTTATAAGTTTTTTTGCACCTATGGAACATTTTTCGAAAAATGCACACTTATGCATGTTCATTTCACGAGTCTATAAAAAAGAATTTTATCGAAAATTTGAAAAAGTCCTGGAAGCGAGAATAGATTTACGAAATCTTCATGAGTCTTGGTTTTTGGTCAAGAGTGTACCGGAAATAATTCCTTATTTCGTATTCCTAACGGGTTTTCGGCACTCGGAAGATACCCAAAGAAACATTCATGACTCTCCGAGTGCGAAATTTTGGATAGTGATGAAACAATATATCTTTGCAAAAATAAGATATCGTACGTAGGCAACGAAAAAAAAAAAAAATGGAACGAGACCGAAGGTCAATTCTGCAACCTCCGGCTGTGTCACGCTGAAGCACTCAAATAAACTTTTTTTGTTAAAAAAAAAAAAAGTATACTGCAAGAGATCGGTTCGAACATTTCACCTTTTTAAAAACCGATATTGTACCGTTAACGAGCCTCAGATGACTAAACACGAGTCCAAGATTTTTTTTTTTTAGATTTGAATGGTCTTCGACACAGTTCAACAAAGACAATCTCCGGAGTTCTCGCAATTGTCGCTCTTTCGTTCCAGTTTCGAATATTCTCGAGATCTCGTTTTAATTGTTGCCATAAAACAAGAGTTCGCTGAATTGTCATTATTTATTGAAATGATTTCATTAGCCATACTACCATTCGTAATTAACAATAATTATCAATAATTATTCTCAAATCATCAACCTTATGCATTCAAAATAATTATACATAATTATTTCGTCGTAAAATAATTTCCTCGGATTTTTATTCGTCAAACTTCACCTCATTAATAGAAATTAATAGAAAAAAGCTTGAATCATTGTACCATATTTGCAATTTATATTGATACTAAAAAAAAACGTTGTTCGCAATTATTAAAAACAACCTAACTTTCGACTCTTACAGCAATAAACTCTTAATTGTAAATCATTTAAAATGACTTTCTTCTAAATAATGTCAATCCGTTTACACGATCGTTAACGGATAAATGATATACGTCTGAAAAAAATGTCGATCAATTTAATAAAGAGAGCTAGGTCATTAAATAATTCCACTGACATAAGCTGCGCAGTAATAGGTTTTACGTTAAAAATATGAAATTACTATAATAAAACAGCCAAGTACAATGTTCGAACCGCACAAGATTATGGGAAATGCAGTAAAAAATTTCAGACCAAAAAACTTGGTATTAGAGGATCAGTGGATAAGGCCGTTAGAGAAATGTTTCAATTATCTAGTATTCATTGTTAACTTTGTCAAAGCTTTTGAAGGGAGGTGTGCATGCTTTTTTTCTAATACACGAAGTCAAATCCATTATTATTTATGGTCAAATAAGCAAAGTTGTGTTTTAAATAATTTCTTTTTTCGTATTGATTAATATTTTTTAGCATTGTCAATATCATAAATTAATACATCGACAATAGTAAAGCGATTGAAATGCGGTTTTCAATGAAGGAAATCTTCTATGTTACGCAGCGTTGGCCTAAACCTTGGATGGCTGGCTGGTTATCGTCCATCGAGCAGGCTGCAGATTTTACTACCATTTTAATATTCTGATTGCACGTTCACTCGACTGAATTTAATTAGCACTTAAAAAAAATTATTTAAAGCATTCCTTTTGCGGAGGGCCGTATTTTATGGATGCATAAGCCAGGGCCCTTTTGAATCTGTAGTAGATTACAATGGCGCGTAATAAAAATAAATTACAATCAATCAGTATACCCAACGATGAACTGGTATGAAAAAATTTTCAGAAATTTTAGATTCAGACATTTTTACATGTTCTCTAAAAATTATCTCTACGAAAATTCTTCTCGTAGTCACATTTTCTAAGTTTTATCATTAATATTTTCTTTAAACATTAGGTCACCCCCTGTTTTTATTGTCGTTATGGAATCTTCAGAATTTTTGACATGCTTAGGGGAGTTTATATCAGAAATCTAGAGTTATCCAGTATATAAATTATTAGATAGAAATGTGACCAGCATGTCATCTCCATTAAGTGCTGCATAAATCAAACGATTTTTTAAGTCATCAATTTTTGTTAAAAGTTCGATACGTCGGCTTGAAATTTTACCAGGTGGGGCAGAGTGTGTCACTTTTTTTTCTATCGAATTTTTACTCTGACCAAAGTAGTCTGATTAGAAAAAAGAAAGTCCATAACCAATTTTATAGACCTTTGGGAGTATAATAAAGCATCCATATTTTTTGCAAAAAGATTTGAAATTCTAAAATAATTGGTACGAACAAAAATTTGCGGATTGACTCATTGTGACCTACGGGTGGGGTACAATGTGCCAGATAGGTGGGTACAGTGTGTCAAGTTTTACGAAACGTAGGGTACAAGGAGCCGGTTGAAACTCTTATATTTTCCTAACATAGATAACAGATTTTCATACATACCGATAATTTCACAACGGGTATTATTTGCCAATAATATTGGGAGTCGTTGTGCCCAGCAACTCGATGACACATTGTGCTCCAAACAATTACCCCACAATATTTGACGTTTTCCCGGCAAGCGAATTTTTTTTTCGAGACTCAAATTAATTTTGTACTTTTAATAATTCTTCGTGAGCTGCTATTGACTTTCTTTTAGGCCAGCCGAAACTTAATATAAATCGCGGACCAACACAAAAAATTTCGGATTTTACAAGCTACAAAACTCCGAGAAATCGCATGTGGTTGACAATTGCCCGTGACACATTGCACTTCCTCGGAGTGTCGTCACTTCTTTGTTTCCTCATTGGGAGTCGACTCATTGTGCCCCACAACTCGGTGACACATTGTACCCCACTAGTAAAATATTTTATTATTGATGAAAATAACTATTAATTAAACTACGAATGGAAAAACACAAGTCACTGAGTGCATCATAAATAATAAAAGTATCGATTAGGAGCGAAAACCGGAGCCGCTACAGAAAGTGTCGTTATATTTTACGTTTTCCCAGCGCGCGCAATATTTTTTTTCCAAACCTCAAATCAATTTTTAATTTTCAATAATCCTTTGTGAGCTGCTATCGACTTTTTTTTTTAGGCTTGACGAAACCTAATATCAATCGCAATCCAACACATAAAATTTCGGAATTTACGAGCTACAAACGTCCGAGAAACCGCATGTGGCTTGCTGTGCCCCGTGACACATTGTGCCCCACTCTCCTCTATACTGTTATTAATTGTCAAATATAGGGGCTCGTAAAAGAAATACGTTAGCTCACGATATGGTTTGAGCCGATGTGACTAAATTCCAGAGACAGCTGTCAGAGCGCACGTGGCCTATATTGTGCTATACACATGCCACTACGATTGCAATTGATGTATTGCTAATATGTTCTGCAAGAGAGACAAAAGTAGCGTGCATATGTATTAGCCTACATTAGGCTTGGGGCAATATAGGATGGTCAGCGAACTAACAACGCAACAGCCGAAACCTGAACCTGATCAAGTGTCATGCTCTGTAGCTCGTATTCTTTATACACCTGCGGAACGTGTAAATGCGCCCATTCTCTACAAGCGATACTGTCTCTTTACCTCCAAATAAGAATTCGGTCTTTTGCAAAATGGTTCGCTTGATTGGGTTTGGGTTCGTTTGATTTTTTTTTAAAGATGTATTTTTTATCAATAAAAAAAAATCCATTAAAGAGAACTGTCGAGTTTCGTCGTATTTTATATTGTACTTTTGGTTTTCTTTTCAATTTAATTTTTTTTCTCGTCCATTAAGGTTTTTTGATCGACTTCATCTCGGGGCCGGTCTCGGTAGGCTTTACCTCAGCTAGCGCTATTATTATAGCCACCAGCCAGATGAAGGACATTCTGGGCCTAGAATTCTCGGCTGGAAAATTCGTTCAAGTCTGGCGGGCTATATTCGAGCACATAGGAGAAACGAAACTTTGGGATGCTGTGCTAGGCGTCATTTGCATGATCGTTCTCCTAGTTCTCAGGGTCAGTGTTTGTGTATTACGTTTTTTTTTCCCCCAAAACAAAAGTTGATTCCTTCAGAACTGGTTTTTTTTTCTTTCCGTTGCACTCTCCGTCCCTCCCGATAGCGAGTCTATCTGTTTACAATTTTTATTAATATCTTCAATACCGATCAATTGGAAATCTATATTTTCAAGAGTTCAAGTAATTTTCGACATTTTTATTACCATCAGACGCAATAATAATTTTTGTACTTTTACACAGAAAATTAAGGATATTCCCGTTATATCGAAAGACGCAAAAGTCCCGTCGGTCCTGCAGATCGTAATTTTGAAAGTTCTCTGGTTCCTGTCGACCGCGAGAAACATCATCGTCGTAGTTGTGTGTGGTGTCATTTGTTGGACACTGGAGAAGCACCTTGGATCGTCACCGGTAAAACTCACCGGTCACGTAAAAGAGGGCTTTCCACGAATTGAAGTTCCTCCGTTTGGGACTCATATTGGCAATCAGACTTACGAATTCGTCGACATGGTCTCGGCTATAGGCTCCGGCTGTATCGTACTACCGCTTCTCAGTCTTCTCGAAACCATTGCCATTGCCAAAGTCTTTTGTAAGTATTGGGAAATTGAATAAAAGCCTTTATTTTTATCCTACAAACACTTCGACATTTTGAAAGCTTGTTTTACATTCAATACTGAGTTTTGACGTTCCATTTTAATGGTTCGTAGATCGATGACGTGTTGACATTTTGTTAGCCATTGTTAAACATTTTATGAAAGGAACATTTTTTTCTTCAAGGTACAAAAAAAACGTAAGATGTTTATTTCGTTTTGTAAACAGTTTTCTTCGTTCCGTTACCATTCTCATCAAGTGAAGCAACATTTTTTTTATCTTGCCCATCCGTATTACTATTTATAAACTTTTTTTCGTTTTGCAACATCTACGAAAGTTTTTATGTCTATAGAATATTTTTTTAGGAATAGTGATTCCTAATTATTAACCCTTCGTCGTCACACTTCTAAATGCAATCGCGGTGGTCACACTTGGGTCGATTCTACCCAGTCACTTTTCAAAAAAGTATTGTGACCCAACCAGCGGTCCGAAGTAATTCAAAAAATTACCGAACATGCTTTGAACTTTCTAGATGATGTACGAAAAATTTATTTATAAGAAATAAAATGGCGACATGTAAAAAAAAAATCATAAAGAGGTAAAAACGCAAAAAAGACACTTTTTTCGCTAAAAAAATCATAGTTCCGTGAATTTTCAACATTTTTACCTAAAATTTGAACGTAATACTCCTTAGATATGCGACTTTTGGGAAAAAAATAGTAGCATAGTGCGCGTTCCAAAAAAGTAATTTATTCCGACATGTGAAGAGGATAAATTTTATGGTATGAGGATACTTCAAACTCCAGGTAAGATGGTGAACACAGTCCCATTCGAAGCCGGGAACTATTATATATTTATGCCAAAAATTGATCGCCGGGTCGATTCTGCCCAGGGTGACGACGAAAGGTTAAATTAGATTAAATGACCCAATCAAAAGTTAAATTTAATTTAAAAGTTCAATCTAATTAAATTGACTCAGAGTTATAAAATGTTTTATAATGGATTAATGTAAAATTCTTAATTTCAGCTGATGGCAAGGCCGTCGATGCGACTCAGGAGATGCTTGCAATTGGGGCATGCAACATTATATCGTCCTTCGTATCTTCGATGCCGGTTAGCGGTGGCTTAAGTCGCGGTGCGGTAAATCATTCGTCCGGGGTTAAAACAACCCTGGGGGGTGTCTATACGGGAATACTTGTTCTCGTGTCGCTGCAATTCCTCACGCCGTATCTTTATTACATTCCTAAAGCTGCCCTCGCAGCTGTTATCATTGCTGCGGTTGTCTTCATGGTCGAACTTCACGTTGTTAAGCCCATGTGGCGAACGAAGAGTGAGAATATTTTTCATTACATTTTATATACGTACATTTTTAATAATTTTCTGTATCAATAAATATATCATAAAATCGTCCGGTCATACGACAGAAAATGTTATAAATACTCTCTTGTCACGCATAATCTCAAACTTATTAGAATTGTTTTTTTATTCTATTTTGAAAATGTTTCTGCTTTTTCAACATATTTCTAAAAACTCCAAATTGATATTCAAAGCGAAGAAAAATTCGCGAAAATCGCTGGTTCGTCCTTGAAATTATGCCAAAAATCGGAAAATAATGGCAGCTCTACGGATCAAACGGCATTTTAAAAAGCAAATGTTTACAGGTTGCTATCCGACTAAAATAGAAAAATATGTAAACTTTAATTTTATCCCCCCCTTCAAAGTTTTATTCGTTCCATTCAGTATATTATTTTTTTTTTCTCAACCCTTTTTAATTGTGGGGCGAGAGAAAAATGCGGGGATGATTTATCCTTTAATTTTGTTTTTTATCCCCCCTTCAAAGTGTTATTTGTTCCATTCAGTACATTTTTTTTTCTCTCACCCCTTTTTAAATGTGGAGCGAGAGAAAAAATACAGGGTTGGTTCATCCCTTAATTTTTTTTTCAATGTACCCATAGTGGATTTCTAATCGTTTTGCGTTAGGAGAATTTTCGGTTTCGTTTTATTGAAAGCGATGGACTGTTAGCGGGTGAACCGCAAAATCGGCCTTTGAAATGCTTCACTCTAAGAGATGGTTCCACCCCTCAAAACCGTTTTTATCCCATTCAAAAAAAAATACATATCGCATAGTTTGTAATGCTCTATCATATACATGAGTTGCAATAAAATCGAAAGCGCACCCCAAAATCATGGACCTTTTCCGATATGAGGAAGTATGAGAAAAACATTTTGGAACTAGAAATTTGAGGCTTGGCTCACATATTATGCTAATTACGACTGATTTTACACCACCGATATATTCTTGACCATTTCGATTTCCGTATACTTTTGCCTGTGGTTGATTCTCCAATGCAACATTAAACCAATTGAAAACTTTTCAGAGATCGACTTGATCCCGGCTATCACGACGTTCCTCTGCTGTCTATTCGTGAGACTCGAGATCGGTATAATGATTGGAATCGGCATAAATCTTTTGTTTCTCCTTTATGCATCGGCGAGACCCTCATTACGAGTGCGCAAAGTTACGGTGAGTTAAGAGACATTACGAAATTTTATCGAAGCAATTCCACGAGTCGACAAAATCTTACGGTTTCATTGAGGTAATAGTCTCGCCACAGTCGCGTTGAAAAGTTTATTCTCCTCTCAATCGATGAAAGCTTCGAAATATTGCGAAATATCCTTATAATGTAGGTTGTACATCTTATCGGGATGTTAAAACTTATAAAGTAACGATGAAAACGCCTAATATAATGTTTAAAGTTCGAAAAATAACAACGTTCCCTCCATCACCTAACCCTCACTTTTGTATCAGACTATCCATTCCGGCTACTGATACGTAGATACTCTGCGTATACGGATATGCACACACTACTGTAGTCTAGCGAGCGCGAAGATCGTGGCAACGTCGCAAGCCCAGCGAATTTTTGTCGTGATATTTGGCGCTAGCGTCGCATGGACATTGCTTAATTTAAATCGCTATATCTCTGAAACGAGACGGTCAAAATTCATGATTTTTTTTAACCCACTTCGTCATATGTTCCTCTGTAATTGAGAATTTTTCTTTTTATCTGTAGACAAATTTCGAAATTATTACGTGAAATGAGAAATTTTCCACTGCTCTCCATAAGAACACACGTAAAACCGTGCAATCTTTGATTGCCAATATCTCGAATACACAACGGTGAAGCCTTCTGAAATTTCGCAGGTAATTATTGGGAGTACAAATTAATTCGGTCCGTTTGCAAGAGATGGCTCTGGCTGTTATGAATGTTTCATAGTGACAGCTGATTTCGGTGGTTTCAGAGAGGTTAGACATCTGTCAATAACATTTAGTTTATATCGCTTTGAGTTCCATTAAAAACCTTGTTTTTTACTGTGTTGAATATGTCAAATTTTGTGTTAACTAAGCAGCATTTGCGGGAAGTCTTACTTTTCTGCTTTAATTGGAAGAAAAGTGCAGCTGAAGCGCATCGAATGCTTGTTGAAGTTTATAGTGATGATGCTCCAACTGATAAATCATGTAGGGAATGGTTTCGACGCTTTAAGAACGGTGATTTGAGCGTTGAAGCGTCTAGTGAGACCAAAAGGGTGTTGTGTACTATGAGCTGCTACAACCTGGCGATACCATTACGGGCGATCGGTATAGACTACAATTGATTCGTTTGAGCCGTGCATTACGAGAAAAACGGCCGGAATACGAGCAAAGACATGACAAAATTATTCTTCTGCATGACAACGCTCGGCCTCATGTGGCAAAAGTCGTAAAAAAATATTTGAAAACGCTCAAATGGGATATTTTACCGCACCCGCCGTATTCTCCGGACATAGCTCCTTCTGATTACTCGTTGTTCCGACGGATGCAGCAGGATTTAGCAGGTCACCGGTTCACTTCTTTCGCAGAAATCGAAAATTGGCTCAAAACTTGGATCGCCTCAAAAGACGAGACTTTTTTTCGAGATGGAATTCGAAAATTGCCTGAGAGGTGGGGAAAAAGTAGTAGCCAGCGATGGACAATACTTTGATTAATCTATTCATACCTTTTATTTTGAAATAAATGGATTTTTTACCACAAAAAAGAGGACCGAATTAATTTGTACTCCCAATACATAATAGTGTCCTGAATGGATCCACACAATAAAAAAAAAGTCTACTGAAAAACGCCTTGGCGAGATTACTACCTTAAGGTAGTCCTGTAGTTCTGTTCAAATCTTAGGAATTGCCTGAAATTTAAGTGTGGTGTAGACATGACCTTCATGAACTGATGCCTAAATTTTCAATACGATTCACCGTTTAGTTTATGAGATAATTGCAATTAAACATGGGTCTTTTTGTACGCGATCCCTATACCTAACACGTAAACGGATAGGACTTTGCTCACATTTTTCATTATGGATTCAAAACGGATCTTAGGATTTTTAAATAAAACCACTCGTGTGTGCGGTACTATTGTGAGATTCACATTAAAAAATCTACAGATATTACACAAAGTGCAACTATTTCATGGCATTGAAAATGTAATCAGACTTTTCGGGTGATAAGAAAAAAGCACATGCAAATCGTATGAGTTACTCTCTTCAACTCTCTAACTCTCCAACTCTTTAAATATCAAACTCTCCAAATCTTCGAATCTCAAACTCTCCAACTCTTCCAATCTCCATCTTTCCAAATGTCCGAATGCCCGAATTTTCGACGTCTCGAATTTCCGAATTTCCAAATTTTCGATTTACGAATTTCCCAATTTTCGAATTTTCGAATCTCCGAATCTCCACCCCCCCCCCCCCCCCCACCCGCCCCCACTCGAACTGTAAGTATAATTATTATCGTTATAACATTGTAATGTACACATCTAAATTGAAACCCACACTTGTAACCGCGAATGGCTCTACATGTAATACAGCATTTTTCAAGCGATCACAGACATTCAGCATGTCGCAGCTCTACCCACTCTGCTACAACACAGCGGCAGTGGAATGGGGGTAGCGTTAGTTTCGTGTGACATCTCGCCAAAACCCCCTATACACATCTTTAAAAGCATTTTCAATGCTACAATGGCAATTTTTGACCGTTTAGTTTCGGAGATATCGACTTTTAAAAAGCGTGGCTGAGAACTTGAAGTCTTTTGTCACGCACGATTGCAACGCCGCTCTATAGGACATACAGAGTGTACAAGCTCTGTCAAAAATGTACAACCAACAGCATCATATAGGCATTACATTTTACTGTACGCTGTGGCCGAAACTTTTAGCTCATACGTGTACCTACAGAACGTCCTTAATAATATTTCTACTTGATATATTCCGGGCAGACTTTGATATACAATGATTTTATATAAAATTATATACAGTCGTACATACAAAATCACAGACTCAATATTAAGAATTGTTATTATTCCAGTAAAGATGCTATAGAATTGTTTTGGTATTACATACAAATCTATTTACAAAAAAGTTGTACAAATGTTTTGATGCCGAAGAATAGTTGAAGAGTATTAAAAAAAAAAAAAAAACCAGAAAAAAAGAAGTTTAGAAACGAAGCATTGGAAAAGTTTTTTTGCAGTATATTTATCATATAATTTTTATATATTCTTCAAGAGCGCAAGTGGTTGCGAGTACTTGATGATAACTCCGGACAGAAGTATCGCGTTTCCGAGCGTCGAATACGTACGCGGGATTATCAGCAAACAGGGAACGAAACAGGGCATCGCAGTGCCCGTCGTGATCGATTCGACTCACATACAAGCCGCCGATTTTACTGCCGCAAAGGTAACGCGAAAAGAAAAGTGTATCAATTTTCTCGATTCTAATTGTCGTATTTTTCCCAGGGAATAAAAAATCTGATCGAGGATTTCGCGAGCAGAGGACAGCCGCTGATATTTCACAATCTCAAACCGAGCATTGCGGTGATATTTCAAAGTGTCAAACCATCCGATCTGCGATATTGCACGAGCGAGGCGGAATTGAACGATTTTCTCAAAGGTAAATTGAGCTTTAAGCTTGGGATCCTTGCCGAACGGTGCTATCTTAGGGATAAAAAATGAATATGTTATTACTTCGATTGTTCTAAGCCTGTATAAAAAATTTGGGACCAACCTGTTAAACATTTTGCCACTTACGACCGATCTTATTTGAGAGCTAGAACGTACAGTGGATAAAAAAAAGTATTTGCACACCGCGTGTTTTTTAAATTATCCTGCGAAAAAAAATAAAATGATTAAGCATTTTCTTTCGAAGAAAAATAAAATGTTGAAGTATTTTTTTTTTCGAAGGATAATTTGAAAAACACAAGGTGTGCAACTTTTTTTACCCACTGTATATTTGTAAATTATTAATTTCGTCTACGTTTGCCTGGGATTATATCGCCCAAAAATCCTTAAGGTTGTTATTGGGTCTAGCCATTGGGGTTGAAGTACTAGGGGAGTGCCCTACGCTTATGGGGTTACGTGGGTTTCGGAGCCAAAAAAAAGCATATTTTCTCTATTTTAAAAAAATATTATATATAAATTATTTTATTCAAAATGTTAAGCACATAAAAGAGCAACATTTCAACAATATTTTTAAAAAATTTCATCCAAAAATTTGGGAAATTCAGCCGGTGGGACCTGGTTTCCGATGACCCCTTAAAAAAAAGTGTCCTCATGGTGGTCAGGATAACTCATGAGAGCTTTATCTGAAATCAAAAAACCAAATTTTTTGTGTTAGTAGATAAGTATAGCTCGTGATTGAACGAAGGATTTTTTAAAAAATTGAAATTTGAATTTTTGACAGAGTTGTATTCAAAATAGTTCAATTTTTGGTACAATTTACACTACGTATAGCCTTGTAAAGTTAGTTGCAAACGAAAAAAAAACCTTCGTTCAATCACTAGTCAATGCTATTTTGAAGAAGTGTGCAAAATTTCAATAAGATCGGTGCATTAGTTTTTGAGAAATCGTGTCCACCGACTTCAAAAATAGTGTTTTGAGAAAAACGCGTATACCTGCGTCGCTCCCGGCCGATCTCTCCCAACGGGGGAGAATTCCCAAAGGCTCTCTCTCTCCTAGACTTTTACTCCGATTGACTTCAAACTTTGGGAGAATATTCTAGACATATTGTACTATTAGATAATAAAATTTAGAAAAATGGATTTTTTTACATTTTCAAACCCACGTAACCCCTTGTGCATGGAGCCGATTAACTGTGACCAACTGTTAGTTGTAAAATAATCGTCATGTTTAACGTACATTTTCGAATTTTTTTACACCTATTTATGAAAATACGCATTTTTGAACGATTGATGATGACATGAAAAGTTTTCATTACTTTGTATAATTATTTTCTATAATAATTTCTCGCTTAATTAACGCGAGGGAAATTGACAACGTCGTAAATCCTGGCATATGATAATACTCAGATTGGCGGCATCGTCGCGAAATCAGAAATATACGCGCCGCGTTAACAGCCTCAAAATTGGCCCGAGGAGTTGTCAACAATAAATATCGGTTCGAGTAAAAAATTCTTTTGCTGAAAAAGAAAAGTGTATTAAAACTGTCGATAATCTAAAAGAAATCAACAACTTTTATAATTATCGAGCATTCTAAAACAATGTTTTATGTTTGAAAAAAATCGACTGTATTTTGTCTTTTCCTAGAAATGTCTAAAAATTTATCATTTCCGACCATAGATCTCGAATTAATATTAAATAATTATTACTAATTAAGAGAATTAGATAATATAATATTCCTCGTTGATTATCGTGACTAAGTAGCTCGTGATCTCTTTGCATAATTGCCTAATGTGCATAGGGTAGGTAGCATTTGTCCCGTATACGACGTTGTCATGTTTCCACAGCCAAGTATTTTGTGTGCTTGATTTTCGCACAAATTCGCGAACAAAAACATTCATAATTTTGTAATGGTGCTGTGAATTCTCATTTTAACGATTCTAAAAGTTAATTCGATAATTAGTCGGATTTTACCTACTTTCAGCTCCGTGGTAGCATTGTTTTAGTAAACATAAATAATGTACTAAAAAATGGTCGAAATGTTTTCAAAAGCGTAATGTGATTAGCCCACGAAATACGTCGACTTTGCAATTTTTTTCTTCTATAAAACCATACTGTAGATCGTACCCAAAGTGCACAGGATAATGATCAAAGGGATTATATTGGGATCTGTCAAATGACGATATGACATGTGGTGGTGGAAAATCAAACTATAATTAGGGCAAAGCCTTCAATAGAAATTATACGTAGCCATACGATGAAAGTATTTAATTTTTGTGAAAAACATAAATATCGATGAAAATGGAAATTGCGAAGTTTTGCCCGCGTAAAAATAATCGGAAGAACATTAAATGTGCTGTGAAAGTTTGTGATAGCACTTCGAATAAGGAATTCAAAGTGCGTTTCCACAAATTTCTTTTTGCAGGGAAACGCTTTGTGTAGACGAAAAATTATTTTGGAAAAGGGGAAAAACAGATCAATTAGAAAGCTTGCATGAAAGCCGTAAAAATTTAAAAAGTGAATTCAGCCATGAAAGTGTGCTGTAAAGGAATTTTTAAGACTGTAACGAAAAATTGAGAAACATTTTAAAATAACTAAAAATGTTTCACTGCCAAATAATTAAAGGTACTGAGAATGAGAGATTAGATTTTCCGATTGCAAGTCTAAGCTCTCATTCTCAGTTCTCTCATTCTCACAGTAACGTCGCAATAATGTGCTTGCATTTTTCTCCAAACCAAGCTGTGCAAGAGCATATAATTTAAAATCATCGATCTCATGGGGATAATTTCGTAATTGAGACATCTGCAAACAATACGCTTTAAAGCGGGCAACCACTTCAGGAGACCAAAAATTAGATGATTTTTTGGATTTTTTCTTATTGTGAAAAAAAAACGGAAATTTTCGCAACTCTGAAAATAATTTATTCATATTTTCATACATCGCTGGTAATTTTTTCAAGTTATTTCATGCATTAATTAAGGTGTAATCCGCTGTGTCCCTTGGCGTGTCCTCATCGTCGTTCTCGATTTGCGGGAATTGTGCAGCTCGCAATTCGCATCTGAAATAGTCCAACAAATTTTTATACATTCTTGAGATGTTTTTTAAGAACGTGAACCTAAATTTTGAAAAAAAAAATCGAGATTTGAATGTTGAAACGTGTTTGCAAAATAATGATCGATTTTTAGAATTTTTTTCCCGGCATTTTGGAATAATAAATATGTTTTAAATAATCTAATCTTTCCAACTTTAGGTTCATGTTTTAATAAATTATATTATGTAAACGTGTTCCAAGTTTGAAGATAATCCATCAATTAGTTTTTGAGTTATTATTCCCGCAAATTGAAAAAATGTCGTTTCGAGAAAAACACGTTTAAAGTTTCACAAACGAAAAACTCAAAGTCAAATGTGTTTAATTAAATGATAAAGTGTCTTACCGATTAATCAGCGATTCCAGCACCATTCCACACATTTTAAAATGTGTCCAGCTTTCAAAATACGTTCTCCTTCCACAAGATTGCGTTGTTTAGGATTGGTACCAGCCCAATCACAGATTGCACTAATAATTATCATAATATCACAGAAATTTGCACTAAACTACATGACTGTTTGTTTGGGTTTGTTTGGGTTTCTCCTTCCACAAAATTGCGTTGTTTAGGATTGGTACCAGCCCAATCACAAATTACACTAATAATTATCATAACATCACAGAAATTTGCACTAAACTACATGACTGTTTACGTTTTACGGTGCTCTTATCGCCGCTATGTTTTTTAGGCTTTGCCCATATGCCAGATCCCAATACTTTCAGAAAACATTTCAGCTCGGTAGTACTACTTTGACCTCGCCCTATAACAACCCGTAGAAAAAAAAAAAATTCCTGTGGTTTTCTTTTTAATGAGTATAATTCAAAAATGTATTGCTATCACTCCTTTACTTTTTTTCGTTCTTCAACAAGAAATTTCGAACGCTTTTATTTCAGAATTTTCAACTGTGTCGACGATAACAGTGAGCAGACACTGAGAGAGAAAAAAACCGATCCAAGCCTCTCGAACGATCGACGAGACAAACAGTATTAAAGACACGCGGTATTTTCGCTGGATTCGAAGTGCCGACAAGTCCCAATCGATAACAGTGAAATTGAAGAAGCAACGGAGAGACAAGAAAATCAAGATTTGCGGTAAAAGTCGACCGATACATCAGGACAATGATTTTCTTTAACGTAAACAGAGGAATATCGTTTTGACGCTTAAAGTTGAGTTTTCTTTTTTTTTTTTGCCAATCCACGTAACGTAATTTATCATAGTTAGGTTCGGCCATAGACCTTAGCACAGAATCGTTGATCTTTAATCATGCAATCAAATGTACACTCGAGTAATATGCCGTATATATTTCACGTTAAAGGGGAAAAAAATCTTTCACTGACCACGGAAATTGAGATCATTGCAATTCTAACACGTTTTACTTTTCTGAACATCAACGATATCCTTTGGATCAATACCGATCAAAAGTCGAAGACTTTTTTATGCCTATTATGTTAATGCTCATGAGTTGTTGTAATTAGATATTATCGAATACCAAATTTTTATTATGATACTTTTCGCGGACATGAGAATAATAACGAAGGACCAACAGCTTAGCGAAAAAAAATACAGCATGTGAATACAAAATGTAAAATTTGACAAAGATTGTGCTTTTCCATTTTTGTTAAATTCGGAGAAATCTTGTCATCGCACAAGCTTCGGTATTTCCAAATGAAATGTAACGAATATGACGAGTACGCAAATATTTTTATAACAAATTCGACATTCATCTCTCAGAGCTCGAATAAACTAAGATCAAGAATGTATCTTTGGTAACTCTCTTAAGCCTGAATGGCGCTCGATTCCGCTGAGCCAAAAATCTTCGAAGAGCTTTCGGAACTTTTCGCAAAAACGAGATTACCGAATAAATTGAAATTATTGCAATTGACATCGAACTACTACAGAAAGGAGCTACGACTTCCTGATATTTGGGATTAAAAAACAAAAATAACAGATTCACTCACCGAAGAAAACTATTCGAATCAGGTTATAAAATGATCTTTTGGTTAAAATAATGGCAAATCGGAGAAACAATTATTTTCACACCTATTGCATTCGGCGAAAAATGAGAAAAGTTCGGAAAGACATTGTGCAGATAATTGTGACAAGATTCGTATGATAAACTGTAGTGGTGAGCAGTGACCTTGTGTCACCGAAAAGACAAGCAGTATTACAACAAGGGACGCTGACGTCGAAATTTCGCAGCGTGTATCATTTTATTTTGAAGATACGTTGATATTTCAAAGTACATCTATCTCCTCTTCCTGACTACTCTCCACCATGCTTTCTACCAGAAGATTAATATTTCGAAAAAAAAAAACGACTTTGCGTTCTATTCCCTACCAAAAAGAAAGAATTGCGGAGAATTCAGTATTTTGTTTTTTGAGAGAAATCTGAAAAAAGTTAGCCAGGAGTTTTTAAAAAATTGTCTAATGAGGAAAAGAATATTTTGTTCCCTTCGTATGGGACTAATACGTTGATTTTTCTCAACACGTGAGTTCATTCAGAATTTTTCCTCTTCTTGAACTTACTGTTTTGGAACTATCAAAAGGCTGTATTTATGAGATTGGTCGTTCACTGATTTGGAAACTCAGGAGTCTAAGCAAATATCGGCCATATCGAAGATCTACCGAACCGAATGAATTGTCAATCAACGTCTTGCATTTTGCAATTTGACTTTGCAAAATGCAGCACTTTGCAAACAGTATTTAAAAAAAATGCGCATATTCTGAAAAAATAAGAAAATAAAAGTATTCTCAGTCCCAGGAAAAATCGAACACATCAAAGATCTACCGAATCGAATTAATTGCGAAACAATTTCTTAAATGCAGCTTTTTGCAAACTCAAAAACAACAATTTAAAAAAGTGGACATATTGTGAAAAAAATTTACGAGCGTTCAGAGAAATAACCGAATTGATTTCATAAGAAAAAAGTGTTCTCTGTATCCGTTCAACAATTTTTAATTCAACCAACTTGTCGATATGTTTTTGGTGTTATTAAGAATGACCATCAATGTTCATAAAATCTTCGATATGGCTAATTTCGTTTCAGATTTCCGTTATATCGCAAAGTCTTGAACTCCGAACGAGTAAAGTTTTGAGCTGGAAATTGATATCAAATACGTTCCCTTCTTTTATTGTCCGAAACAACGAAGTCGCTAAGGAGAAAACTTGCGAGAACAGAATTCTTAACGACTGAACGTGTTTTGCACTGTCTCAAAGTGATATTATTGCGCCAAGTTCCCTCTCGATAGATCCACAGTTCAAACATTGGCATCTAATCGTCGAGCACCGCTCGCCGGTTTCGCAATGTAAAAGCTGGGTGTTCCGGGATATCTGTAAAAAAAAAACGCTCGTTATCTCAATCGTCGGGTGAAGAAGTTTGAAAATGCTGTGAATACAACGAATGTTAGAACTGCGAGTACGAACTTTTCTTTGATACGCTGTATAACAGCATCAACGACGTCTTCGCGAAGCAAAGTAACGGTGCATCCACCAAAACCGGCGCCGGTTAATCGACTGCCCAAAACTCCATCGACCTCTCGAGCGGTTGCGACCAGAATGTCAAGCTCGCTCGAGGACACTTCGTAATCGTTGCGCAAAGAATCGTGGCTCTGATTCATCAGTTCACCGAACTTTGCGAAATCAGCGCTCTGCAGAGCAGCCGCTGCTGATTGAGTTCTCTCGATTTCGCCGATAACGTGACGAGCGCGCTTTATCATCGTTTCCGGTGCATTTTCGGCTTGTAGAACTGCAATACAAGTGTCGGTTAACGAAGCTCTCGCCCTCGATCGATGTACTTTCGCACTATTCAACGTAAATTCACTTTTCGATAAATTACAAGAGTACAAAACAATTTCGAAACAATTATTTGTAAAAAAAATATTTGCATTGGAGTTCTCGGTGCAGCAGTAAAAACCGATAAATATAGAATAAAATAAAGTTTTATCAATTCTATTGAACAGCCAGAATTTTTGCTTCTTCGTGGAGAGGGAGCGTTTTGGTAATTTTCGATTTCTTGTTGAATGAATATATTGTCTGTTTGACAAGAGCGTGTACGACGAAACTTGAGAACTATTTGGGAGAAGGCAATGGAAAAAAAAATTCACAGACTACATGATGTAAACCGTGATAGGTTATTATCAATCCTTCGCGGTCACACGTTCTGGCAACACGCTATTCACAGGGGGTCGCAATGACCCCAGCCATGTTTAAACGATTGCCGCGTTGGCTGTATCGTTGCGAATGGCTCATAAAAATTCAGGATATTAGCTTGAACATTCTAGAATGTGGCATTTTTGGTATTATATTTTTCTCGAATTTTTAAATGGTGAAAAAAAAATCAGAAAGGCGGTCAGTGCGTGAAAAAGCCCGTTTTTACTATAAAAAAAATTATAACTCTTGCAATTATCAATTTTTTTTCATAAAATTTTAGGGTGATTCTTTTGACATATGATAGTAGGGGCTATTCTACTGTGATGGCTCAAAAAATAAGCTATTGAGTAATAATTTTTTTTTGAAAACTGTTGCATGTATCGATGCAAACTTTTTTTTGCTTAAAGGTATACGCTTGTAAAATAGAAAACAATTTTTTGTTGCATATAAATGTATATTTATTTAACAATTTATAAGCATGAACAAAAAGGAGTATGTCGCTGGCGTTGATGATTTGCGCTCTTCAGGTAATCCGAAACAAAAAATTCAAAAAGATTCTTTATCTGTATGAGTGTCGCTATCGTCCGAACTACAATTATGTAGCCATTTTGTTACGACGCCATTTTGTTATTCTGCAATATAAAATAATCATCCTAGTTCAAGCGATAGCCACACTCATACAGATTAAGAATCTTTTTGGATTTTTTGTTTCAGCGCAAATCATCAACGCCAGCGACATATTTTTTTTCATGCCTTTACACGATTATCAATTGTTAAATAAATATACATTTATATGCAACAAACAAATTGTTTTCTGTAAGAGTGTACCTTTAAACGAAAAAAAAAGTTTGTACCGATACATGTAGCAGTTTACAAAAAAAAAAAAAAATAGCTTATTTTTTTAGCCATCACAGTAGAATAGTCCCTCAAGGAAAAAATAGCTCCACAGTGGGCGTTTAAAAAAAAGGTATTTATTTTTATATCTGAAGAACCATTTTGGAATGAAATAAAGAATGATAATCATGAAAAATGAGCGATTTATTATTTTTTAAAGTGGCCGCCAACAACGTATAGTAATTTTGGCTTAAAGTTGCGCTTGGGGTCATTTTGACCCTGGGTGACCGCGGAGGGTTAATAAGTAGTCTAATAGCCTCCACTATTAATAATCGCCATTGATTATGCCATTGCATGGCATAATCTGGCGACAAAGACCGCCATATGAGTCGAATCTGTCGAAATAATTGTTTGACGTTCCAGATCTTTCGTGTCTTTTGGCGTGGATA
The DNA here is from genome assembly GCA_963932345.1 of Ophion ventricosus. NCBI lineage: Eukaryota > Metazoa > Arthropoda > Insecta > Hymenoptera > Ichneumonidae > Ophion > Ophion ventricosus. The sequence continues at coordinate 16,530,418 of OZ010713.1, forward strand.
GACCAGGTATAATTAATGGGAGAAAGTGCCCAAAAAGAAGCTTCGTCCAAACACAATTACGTTGTCCAAATCGCGCTCAAAACTTTCTTGCGCCCAAGTGATGCGTTTTTACGACATGTTTTTCAGGCAACAGCGGTTCGTCTGTGACCACAGTCGGACGAAAACTGGCACTTTCTAGAGAAAGCATCTTGGTGGAAGGGTCCCACTACTACTTCGCGTTCGAATCTATCCTCTAAGGGCCATCATCCACCAAAGCGGAAATGAGCGGAGCTAGGAAAAAACAGCCAATAGAATCACTCCAATCAGCTTCGATGGACCTGAATTCAGCGGTTGATTGGTTGTTCTTTCCTAGCTCCGCTTTGGTGGATGATGGCCCTAACAGTGTGGCTAACAGTGCCACGAGGCACTGTTAGCCACATGTGGTTTCCCGAAGGTTTATAGCTCGTAAATTCCGAAATTTTATGTGTTGGACCGCGATTTATAGTTGGTTTCGTCAGGCCTGAAAGAAAGTCGATAGCAGCGTACAAAGAATTATTAAAAATTAAACATTGATTTTAGGCTTGGAAAAAATATTTAGCTCGCCGGGAAAATGTTATATATAACGATACTTTCTGTAACGGCTCGGGTTTTCGGTCCTGATCGATAGTTTTATTATTTATGATGCACTCAGTGACTTGTGTTTTTCGTAGTTTAATTAATAATTATTTTCATCAATAATCACATATTTTACTAGTGGGGTACAATGTGTCACCGAGTTGTGTGGCACAATGAATCGACTGTCAATGAGGAAACAAAGAAATGACGAAGCTCCGAAGAAGTGCAATGTGACACGGGCAATTGTCAACCACATGCGATTTCTCGGAGTTATGTAGCTTGTAAAATTCGAAATTTTTTGTGTTGGTCCGCGATTTATATTAAGTTTCGGCTGGCCTAAAAGAAAGTAAATAGCAGCTCACAAAGAATTATTCAAAATATAAAATTACTTGGAGCCTCGAAAACGTAAAATATTGTGGGGCAATTGTGTGGGGCACAATGTGTCATCGAATCGTTGATCACACTGAGTCGGCTCCCAATGTTATTGGCAAATAATACCCGTTGTGAAATTATCGGTATGTATCTGTTGACTATGTAAGGTCTTGCTTGAACCAGCTCGTTGTACCCTACATTTTGCAGCACTTGACACACTGTACCCACCTATCTGACACATTGTACCCCACCCGCGGGGCCCACTGGGCCAATCCGCAAATTTTTTTCGATCCCGTTACTTTAGGATTTTTAGTCTGTTTGCAAAAAATATGGTAGCTTCATTGTACGCCCAAAGATCTATAAAATCGGTTATGACCCTTTTTTTCTAATCAGACTACTTTGGTAAGAGAAAAATTCGTTAGAAAAAAGTGACACACTGTGCCCCACCTTCCCCTATACACTTTTGTCAAACAGACTGTATGTTCACAATATTCTAGACAGTAAATTTAATCTCTAGAAAATATCCGGACGTACAAGCTCCTGTGCAGATTTTTCTTTCATCCTCTGACCATCAACTACTTTAGAGATACGAGGATGCATTTTTTTACACACCAACAGTACCTCTGAAGCACTGTCCGGATTTATTTTGGCGGAATCGCTGTAGCGGTTGTTCTAAAGATACGAATTAAAAAAAAAAAACTCGGATAGCGCTCTAAATTTAATAAATTCAAGAATAGCGGAATGCATATTTACACTCACAAAGATTGTCACTGAAGAATTGTTAGAACAAAATATTGCAAATACCAGCATAAGAGCTCGTATTTTATACAATTTTCATCTTTTTATATTCGAAAAATGTAGTAAAGATCGAAACGTGCTTAAACTTTGAGATATGGAAAGCATCAGAAAAACGTCATGTAAAAGCGGCAAGTCACCTGCGAGATCCTTAACGGTCGCTTCCCTCAAACTCTTCTTGCCAAGTTTTTTCGCTGCCTCGTAACAAGCGTCGCGACGCTCGCAATAGGCGCTCGAGCTCAATTTGTGCGGAGCGTTTGAATTCGTTATGAGGAATACGTTATTGCCAATTTCCATTGGTATTTGAACGATCGTGAGATCCCGGCAGTCCAGAAGAAGTGCGGAACCTTCTTGGCCCATCGCGGATATGAACTGATCCATTATACCACACGGAACACCGGCAAAATCGTGCTCTGCTCTTTGACAAGCTAAAGCCTAAAAATTACAAGAAAAGCATGCAGGTAAACGCTCAGAAATTATTATATAATTTTGCAAACAATACTAATGCCGTTATCCAGAATATATTTGGAAAATGGAGGTGGGGTGCAAAGGAATAGACATTGTGATGATAGAACGAGCAAGAGACTATATGGGCAAAATCTTAGAAATGGAAGTAGAAAGATGGCCAAGAAAATGCCTAATGGAGGACCCAAGAGGCCTAGTGAACAATGATGAAAGCAAATGGAGGCAGCAATAGAGCAAACAGGAGAGGGGCAGATAGGACAGGCGATAAGAAGAGGAAACCCGGAGGAATGGAAAATGAAGGCCGGGAGAGCGGTGCAGCAGATGGCTGACCAAGAAATACAAAGGATGTGGGCAAAAATCTCTAGGTTCAACTTCTGCAAAGAGTACAAGGAGAGGAAAAAAAGACGTGGTAATGAAGAAGTATTGGGACCAAGGAACAACGAGGGAAAAAATAAGGGAATTTTGGACAAAAATGAGGTGTGGAAGTGTGGGGAGAGAGGCGGAGAAAGGGTTTAAAGAGACAAGGTGCAGAGTGTGCGCGAACGCGGAGGAAACACTGGCACACATCTGAGAATGTAAGGACGCTAAGAAACTAATGGAGGAGTAGGCCCTTAGAAATTTTGTGGAGTGGGCGGGGGGAACTTTGAAATCTTAAATGGGAACCCCTACTTTTCATTACAGATTCGGATTATACATTAAAAAACACGTAACTTTTGTCTGAACTTTTTTTTTAATTCGGGATAGATAGCGCTGCATTCGGTGAAGATTGGGTAACGTTCCTTTTCTTCAAGGGAAATCCCCTATGTTTTATTGCATAATGACGCTACGTCGAAGAAAAGTAACTTTTGTCGGAAACATGTTTTTTTTTTTAATTATCGTAAATATCTACTATAATTTTGTATCCGTTCTTAGCTTTACCCAGGATTAAGTACGTGGACCTGACGGAAATATAATCCCTTTGGGGTGCTTGATTATTGTGAGTCCCCTTGCCTCTCACATTCGAGGTGTTTGATTATCGTGAGTCCCCTTGCCTCTCACCATTCAATTCAATAAGTGTTCAAACTGATGACCTTCAACCTCGATGCATTTATTGATTCGTACTTCGAATGATTGTACACAACTCAAAAGTTTGTCCGCTTTAATTTTTGCGCAAGCTAACCCAAATCAATTGTTGCGAAGTTAATCAGGGACTCACAATAATCACGCACCCCAAAGGGGTTAAATTTCCGCCAGGTCCACGTCCTTAGTCCTGGCCAAAGCTAAGAACGGGTAAAAAATTATCGTAGATATGTACAATAATTCAAAAAAACATGTTTCCAACAAAAGTTACTTTTCTTTGACGTAGCGTCATTATGCAATAAAACATAGGGGATTTCCCTTGAAGAAAAGGAAGGTTACCCAATCTTCACCGAATGCAGCGCCATCTATCCCGAATTAAAAAAAAAAGTTCAGACAAAAGTTACGTGTTTTTTTATGTATAATCCGAATCTGTAATGAAAAGTAGGGGTTCCCATTTTAGATTTCAAAGTTCCCCCCGCCCCAATTGAATTGCCCCTTGGAAACTATTGAAGGTTTATTTGGGACATTTTTGTCGTATAAGGCTTATTTTCCGAGATATTTGGCAGTCTCAAAATAAAAAAATCACCCTGTATATTGGGAGTACAAATTAATTCCGTCCGTTTTCAAGAGATGGCTCTGGCTGTTATGAATGTTTCATAGTGACAGCTGATTTCGGTGGTTTCAGAGAGGTTAGACATCTGTCAATAACATTCAGTTTATATGGCTTTGAGTTCCATTAAAAACCTTGTTTTTTTACTGTGTTGATTATGTCAAATTTTGTGTTAACTAAACAGCATTTGCGGGAAGTTTTACTTTTCTGCTTTAATTGGAAGAAAAGTGCAGCTGAAGCGCATCGAATGCTTGTTGAAGTTTATGGTGATGATGCTCCAACTGATAAATCATGTAGGGAATGGTTTCGACGTTTTAAGAACGGTGATTTCAGCGTTGAAGACAAGCCTCGCCCTGGACAGCCAAAAAAATTCGAAGACAATGAATTGGAGCGGGCGATCGGTATAGACTACAATTGATTCGTTTGAGCCGTGCATTACGAGAAAAACGGCCGGAATACGAGCAAAGACATGACAAAATTATTCTTCTGCATGACAACGCTCGGCCTCATGTCGCAAAAGTCGTAAAAAAAATACCAGGTCATCGGTTCACTTCTTTCGCAGAAATCGAAAATTGGCTCAAAACTTGGATCGCCTCAAAAGACGAGACTTTTTTTCGAGATGAAATTCGAAAATTGCCTGAGAGGTGGGAAAAAGTAGTAGCCCGCGATGGACAATACTTTGATTAATCTATCCATTTCTTTTATTTTGAAATAAATGGATTTTTTACCACAAAAAAACGGACCGAATTAATTTGTACTCCCAATATATAGATAAAAATATTACCTAAATAAGAATAAACAATGCCATACTAGAGTAAAGTAATTTGAAAGTACCTTAATATGTGTTTTTAATTTTAAAAAGTGATTACAATGCATGCACTCTGTGTTATTTGAATGTGTTACAACTGACCTCCAGTCCAGTTACAACCCCCCTTGGTATGGATACGGTTGCAACAGTGGCACATGTTTTACAAAACGAGCTTTATCTCGTATTCTTGGAAATGGGAACCTAATTGTGATTTCGATTTAAAAGCAGATATCCAGCCTTTAATATAAAGCATTTCATTTCCATGTCTTGTACCGTAATTGCAACGTTATGGGCGATCAACGGAAGACTGTTACAACTGTACCCAGTCTACCCAACTGGCCAGCGGATCGGAAGGTCGCGGGTTCGAATCCCAGTCGCGCGTTACATTCGTCGTGAAATATTTTTCTTCGACGGTTTCTCGACAAAAGGCGACTGGTTCCGTGACTGGGAGGCAAACTTGGGACCGGCTGTATCGGTATAGGTTTTCCGCAGTTTCCCTATGCACATGACAGACATGTCGTGGTGAATACGATACAGAGGGGCAAGTCGGCTGCGGCCGCAACGTGGGGGATAATTGTGAAATAAAAGGAGATACAGTGTAGAAAAGAGCGATGTACAACAGTGGAGCTTAGTAATCCTATTACCAGCGATCCTAGTACCAGCATGCAGCTGTTACGATTTTTCATAAACTTATTTTCTGTAAATTGAGACTTGTCATTACATCTTGTCATTCTTATCGTATTATAATATGATAAAATAATAAGCAGTGACAAAAGAGTTTTCTTGAAAGCCAATTTCGTACCTTGTCACGTGGATTGACTGAATCGCTTCCGGTGAGAGCTTCGAGAAAAGTATACGTCGCAACTTCGAGTGCCGCCGAGCTGCTGAGACCAGCGCCAACTGGCACAGTAGAAACGACGACAGCGTCAAATCCTGGCGGAAGACCTGATCGAAATTCATACATTCGTATCGTAACGTTAAGAAAAAAAAAAGAAAAGGAGACCAACCGGAAATATTTCCCATACGAAGATATATTCTTACAATGAAAATTGGCTATGGATCCTTTGACATAATTCGCCCATTTTGGTTCACCGGGTTTTATAGCTTCTCGGCTGCTAACGTCGAATTCTGCTTTGCTCGTTGTTATAGCGCTGCTGGCCGATACTACGGTGCATTTCTTCCGATCGTTTGGCTTGCCCGCTATCACCGTGACCATCGGAAGAGCCTAAAGAACGCACTCGTCTCTTAGTAGTCTTTGCGTAGAAGGCTATTAGGCCTTTGCGAAATCAGATGGCGCGAGTACGAACAACGTGGGAAAAGGTCGTTAAGGCAGAAATCGAACGGCAATAAGTGAAAAAAAAAACGTCAAGAAAAAGAAAACAGAACTCGACCTCTCAATGTCGAACGCGATCGACGCGCAAAGGTCAAACGCTTTGTCAGAACGCTCATTCACGAACGATCGCATCGTTTTGTCACGATTCTTGATCCGTAACTGGGACCGAAAAGAACATTTGTACAATTCTTACCATCGGTAGAACAAAACCCTCGTTGTAGTCGGTGTGTTCGCCAATGAGATTAACGCGTCCCGGTGCACACACGCACAACGTCGCGTTCTCGCCGAATTCTCGGACAAATGCCTGCAAGGCCATGACTCTCACATCGTTAACGTTCGTTGTTTTTTCAGCCATTTTTTCCTTCTTCGTTCAACAACACTCTAAAGATTTACAGCGTGCAACAAAAAAAGGTGCTGTATTATTGTTTTTTTGCTAGTTTAAAGGAGTACACGTGGCGTGCTTTCTCACCGAGATAATTTGAGATTCTTTGAGGCAGAACAAGTACGACTTGTCGTCTCGTCCGGCACCACTTGAACCGCCTGCTCGGGGAACCGTTCGAGACTGAATCACGCCGCGCGCTTATTGTGCGAGTCGAAGAGCGCGATTAAAATATCGCAACGCTCGAAACAAAACGTTTGATAAGATCTCGACGAGTCAATCAATCTTAACTCGGTTGACTATACAGAGATAAACTTCGGGAATAATGTATTGGGGACAATCTGTTTGACGAAAGCGTGTACATTTTTTGCCTGGTAACCGTCAGAGTGTAGATTCGAACGCGAGCAGGTTGCGAGATCCTTTCACCAAGATGCTTCGTATAGAAAGCGTCAGTTGTCATCCGACCATGGTCACAGACGAACCGCTATTGTCCGAAAAACACGTCGGAAAAGGACTCACTTTTGGGCGGATGAAAGTTTGGACCGCAATTCGGACAACGTAATTTTGTTCGGACGAAGCTTTTTTTTGGGCACGTTCTCCCATCAATCATACCTTGTCTAGCCACACCAATAGACACCAAAGATCTGGAACGTCAAGCAATTGGGTCATTAAATGATTTTTTTTTTCATTGTAAAGATCATGTGCAGTTTTTAAAGCAAAGTATTTTTCTTTTTTTTTTCAACAATTAACAAAGATATAGCACTTTGAAATTGCTGTTCTGTTCGGCTCGGCAAAAACGTGCCGAGAGCATCCGAAGTTACCCGAGCGCTCTGTGACGTCACCGCTCGAACGCCAGTATACGAACTACTCGTGTGATACGAGTATTCTGTCAACGATGGCAACGACAAAATCGTATAAGCCTTGTTTCGTTCCTCTTTGTATAAATACGACGAAAAGTGCCCCTAATAGGTATTTCTGAATGTGCCACAAGACATAAAACATCGAAATCTGTGGTTCGATGCAGGACGACGTGTCAACCCGAAATCATCGTCCACTTATTTTTGCTATGAATACCACTTTGATGTCAGTGTAAACGTGTTATAACATCAACTGTATTGATAGTAATTTATGCTACAAGTGCGGAAAACAACGAATTCCATCGCGCGTGAAGTTGCCGCATGAGCCGAAGGCTTATGGTGCATTTCACACGAGTACGAGTGAGAAATGCACCATAAGTCGAGGCGAATTCGGCAACTTACGCGCGATGTAATTCGTTTTTTTTCGCACATGTCCCATACATTATTTTTTGCAATGACTGTCTCGAAAGTGGGATTTGAGATTCAACAAAACCAATAACAATTATATTCAAATATATCAGATCAGTTCAGATCATTTCCTTGTCAAAAAATACGACTTTGATAAGTTGACGTTTCATATCACATGAATTTCGCTACATTCAAGTTTCTTCAATCGGTCCAAAATCGTAGAACAAAAAACTATCAACCGTGAAAAAAAAACCGTTTGTTCGCGAATCAATGTGGTAAAGTGAGCTATAAATAAATTTTTTTCCGCACTAGTGCGGGAAAGTCTCACATTCCCGCACTAGTGCGGGAAAGTAAGCATCGTTGAGAAATAAGCCACTTTTCGCACGCTAAACACCAATCGAAAATCGCACTTTCGGGGCAGGGATTGCGAAAAATATATTTTTGTAAATACGTCTTTTTCAAAATGCTTATGATACGTAGCGGCAATAACTGGCACAATTTATCAAGCCTCTCCTAACCTAAAAATGTTCAGTTATCCACGGTCGGTAAATTGCTCGAATTTGCTTTCACGAATCTACTTTCACACATCGTTGCACGAAAATTAAACTATATTTCGACTTTTTCAGAATGCTCGAGATCTTTAGATGTAAAATGACACAAAATTTTACTTTTGTGTACACTCGCGTGTAAGCCGTTTACATAGCCTATTCGGTCGCGTTCGAGCGGTGACGTCACAAGCACCAGCGCCGATAGCGTGACATTTCGCGCCAACATCTACAATTTGAATTATCGTGATATAAAGACAATTAATAATTATCTTTAGAATTATTTCAAAGAAAAACCCTTTTGACATTCAGGTTTAAATATTACAAAAAAGATCAATTCTAAAAAAAAATAGGACATTTTTTTTTTAACATCTCAATAGTTCCGACAGATTCGTCTCATATGGAGGTCTTTGTCACCAGATTATGCCATGAAATTAGTGGAAAGCATGCCTTGGAGATGCTAGGCGATTATTAGTAATGGAGATGACTAGACCACTTCTATCCATATAAAACAGTTTCGTGACTGACTGACTGACATATAGACAATGCACAGCCTAAACCGCTGACGATGGAAACATGAAATTTGGAAGATATGTTCCTTAGAAGGTGTAGAGTTGCAGTAAGAAAGAATTTTTCGAAAATCAACTCCTAAAGGGGTGAAATGGGGTGTAAAAGTTTTTATGGAAAGTTGTATTCCTCGAGTGTAACAACTTGAAACTTGGTATAAATATTTTTTTAAACAAATAATAAAACGCATATTTTAGGATTTTTAAAACAATTAACAATCAACCTGTTTTTGGACCCCAAGTTTATGCAGACCCGCTAAACAACGGTTATTTTAGAAAAGAAAATAACCACCTTCCGCACTGTGAGAAAGGCAAAGCGAGTGTATCGCGGCGTTTGTTCGAAATGTAATCCATGTGAAAAATTTAGCTGCAGGATTTTTAACGAACAAACGTTCGTGATACATCGCCTCAGATATTAACGAATTACCATCATTTGGAGGTGATTCGAACGCTCGATTGTTTTAGATCTTTCATAAAAATAACTGGAGTTTGAAGTTTTTAAATATATTGTGGACAAACTTTTTATCCAAGATTATGAATAATACGGAAACGAACTGTCGCATAATTTTCATACCATAAATTGATAAATTTTGCCGTATTTTATTCACGGCACTGCGAAAATTTTCGATTTTTTAAATACCAAGTGTACAAGTATGAAATGCAGATTTCAGACAACAGATGGTGCACCAATGCAGTTTGTGATATCAAGATTTGACACTGCGCCATTTTGTTGTGACATCAACAAGTGTCAGACGCGCACGAGTGATAAATTGGAAAAGTGTATGCATAGTGTTGTGTTGTTGTGTTCAATATGTCGAAATTTATACCGAAAAAAGAGCATTCGCGGACAGCATTAATTTTTTGTTTTCATTTGAAGAAAACTGCTGCTGAATCATACCGATTACTTCGAGAAGCTTATGGTGAACATGCTCCATCGCAAGATACGTGTGAACGATGGTTTTGGCGATTCAAAAGTGGTGAGTTCGATGTTCCAGACAAGGAACATGGAAAACGGCCAAAAAAATACGAAGATGTGGAATTGCAAGCATTGTTGGACGAAGATTATTCGCAAAGACAAAAACAACTCGCCGAGCAATTGGGCGTTAGTCAACAAGCTGTTTCCAATCGGCTACGAGAGATGGGAAAGATTCAGAAGACCGGTAGATGGATACCACATGAGTTGAACGACAAGCATGTGGAAAAGCGCAAAAACACATGTGACATTATGCTCACTCGGTACAAAAGGAAGTCGTTTTTGCATCGCATAGTTACAGAGGATGAAAAGTGGATTTATTTTGAGAATCCCAAGCGCAAAAAATCATGGGTAGACCCAGGCGCACCATCCATAACGACCGCAAAACCGAATCGCTTTGGCAGAAAGACGATGCTCTGTGTTTGGTGGGACCAGAGGGGCGTGGTCTATTATGAGCTGTTAAAACCTGGAGAAACGGTTAATACTAAACGTTACCAACAACAATTGACCGATTTGAACCGTTCGCTGCTTGATAAAAGGCCAGAATACCGAAAGAGGCAACACAAAGTCATTTTTCTTCATGACAATGCTCCATCACATACGGCAAAACCGGTTCGCGACACGTTGGAAGCACTCAGCTGGGAAGTTCTACCCCATGCGGCTTACTCACCAGGCTTGACTCCTTCCGATTACCACTTGTTTGCATCGATGGGTCACGCACTTGCTGAGCAGCGCTTTGGTTCGTACGAAGATGTGAAAAATGGCTCGATGAATGGTTCGCAGCAAAAGGGGAAGATTTTTACTGGCGTGGTATTCACAAATTGCCCGAAAGATGGGAAAAATGTATAACAAGCGATGGAGCATACTTTGAATAAAGCACTTTTTATCATTTTTCCGAATGTAACGTGTTTTTTTTTTAAATCCGCATTTCATACTTGTACACCTGGTAACAGTCCAGTTTCGGATTAAAATATAAATAAATTTAGACTACCCCGTATTAAAATATGAAGTAATTAAAGTTCGAACCGAACAGTCCGAATACCGATTATCCGGTTATCTGGACTCGTATTCTGTAGCCCTAAGCATCCTAACTCGTAGGGATGTACCCTGGCGAGCGGTCGGAGGACGACAATTTTTATATAACATTAGTATGTCATTAGTATTTACATGTTAGTATGTTTATTAGTACAAAAATAAATACGTATCAATAAAATTGTGATTCTATGTGAACACTACTTTTATTTTACAATGAAATGAACTATCCGAATTTTTTATTGTCCAGACTACCCCTGGTCTCAAATTACTCCAGATAATCGGGATTCTACAGCATCTGGCTCAGATTTAGCGAGAAAAAAAAATCATAAAAACAAACATTTTTCGGCCGATAGGAGGAAGAATTCGGATGGGAATTCGATTCACCTTATCTAGCATTTTGTATATCAAACGAACCCATACACCGTCGAATCGGTCTTTAGACAAATCGACGGTGTCCAGGTTGTTGATGACAACGATCGGCTGTGAGACACTTTGCCAGTGAGAAAATATGCCATTGTGGGGACATGCTCATTAGTTCCCAACCGGTGGTCCGCCCGAGCTAAAATATGGTCTGTAAAACGTTTCATTCAAAAATAAAAAGGTTTAAAAATTTACAGCGTAAATGTTAAAATTTTTGGAGAAGTTGCAGAAGAAGTCCAGGAAGAGCTTATTGAATTGCAAAATGATAGAAACTGCAGAGACGCGTTCGAATCTGTTTCCCTTGAGGAGTTTTGGTGTAACGAGGCGATTCCATAAAGTTTGGGAAATCGCTTCCCGCTATCTTATGCGAACTATCTTTCTTCGCAACTTATTTGTGCGAACAATGATTGTCGGCTTTGCTTGTAATTAAAAATAAGTCCCGGAATCGATTGAAGGTAAATTACGATATGCTTCCACCTTTGAGCCATAATACTAGCCCCAGGATTACACAGCTTGTGAAGCAAATGCAAGCTCAAAAGTTAATTTTTCTACTCATTATGTTCTTATCATATTTAAATAGTGCCCATTCTCAGTCCATGTCACTATTATGTTTGAATATGTCGAAAGTTTTGGTTAAAGTTTATTTCAAGATTAACAGAGTTTATTATTCTTGAATCTTATGATCCCTGCTCTGAACAAATTAAAGTGGTCCCTGGTCATAAAAAAGTTAGCAACCACTGTTCTAACTGAATCAAAAAAATGGTCTTGTCAAGTGTTCGTCGTCCCTTGTCATCATTCTCGTAAGAATTTTTTTCTCAATATCTGGCACAGATATGACAAAAAAAAGAGAAAAAACGATGGTGCCCACTTTGTTGATGATAACGGCCAGCTGCGAGACACCTTCTAGTGAAAAATGTGCCACTGAGGGAACACTCTAAGTCAATAACAAAATGGTCCCGTCAAGGGTTCATCGTCTCGAACAGCTGACGAATGTGTAGATCGGGCCCGAAAGCACTTTTCTTTCTCTACCAATACAGTAGAATCCCGATTATCCCGGACACCGGTTATCCGGACTTTTGTTCTGTAACCGTAAGCATCCTTGCTCGTAAGGATGTACGAGTACACGCGTGAGCGCGCGACAGATAATTTTTATATAACATTAGTATGTTATTAGTATTTACATAATATTAGTACGTTTATCAGTGAAAAAATAAATACGTATCGGTGATTCTATGTTAACACTACTTTTATTGTACCATAAAATGGATTATCCAGATTTTCGATCATCCGGACTACCCCTGGTCTCAATTAGTCCGAATAATCTGGATTTTACTGTAACTCAATATCATTCGTTCGACCCTGAACTCGACCTTCATTCAAAGAATGCATTTTTATATAACAAAGTAACCAAGTTATTTAATTTGACCTTAAAAAATTGATTTTCACAATAAAAATGGATTGTAAAATTGATTTTTACAAACAAAAATGGATTGAAAAAATTGATTCTTACAACAAAAAAAATGGTTTCTGTACAAGAAATGTAAGTTCACGATTGAATAACTATGACATTCAAAAGTTTTATATTAAATGTACGTTTTTATTTTAGGTTTTTTCTGTTTCTTTCTTTTTCATTCAATATTTATGTAAGTAACAATGAAAATGGCTTACAAACTATCCGTGAGGACTACGATAATATCTATATATTAATAATAATAATAATAATAATAATAATAAAATAATTATTATATATTTCTCGTACAGTTATACCCACTGCCTAAATTGTGATGCTTATAATATAAAATGATTTCATTAAATTATTTCTTTCTTTCTCTCTCCCCTTCTCTCTCATTCTCTCTCCCTCTCATTTTTCTCGGTCTTTTCTATAAATAGATACGAGGAGTTTCGATCGAGCTTTCTTAATAATTCCTGAATCCATCAAAATGATTGGTCTTTTTTTTCTTAAACGCTTTCCCGCGTATTTAAACGTCCTAACGACAATTTCATTAATTAATTCCTTACGTCCACTTTTTCAACGTGACCGTTTCAATTACTTTTTTTTTTATTCCGATTTTTTGCACGTTTTCGAAACGAGCGATGACTATCAATATTCAATTTCCGAGACCGTTGTAAGCGCGTCATGAAATATCGCGTTTATTATCGCGTATGTCTTTTTTCGTCAACTCCTTTAGGAGAAAAAAGGAAAACTGCAGCAGGAAGTAATAGCAGTAGTTATATAAAAAAAAAAAAAAACGAAATAATAAAGAAAAAGTACAGCCGAATAAAGGACAACCGTGTGGTAGGAGGCACGCTATTCATGCAAATATTTTTCGTTTTGCTTCTTTTCATGAAAAATTCAGTTATCTATCGTCCCTTCCGGATGTAAATGGACCATGTCCCTTTTATCATTCCTAATTGCATTAACGGAAAGTGTAAAGACAACGGAGCTTTTTCCCCAAGGTCTTCGATGTCGATAACGATCCAGTAATATTATGCTATATATGCTTATCGGAAACAGAAAAAAAATCGACAACGTCATAGACTATTCGTATTATCGTATACACGTTATTAGGTGTACATAATTTCCTAATCGTTTGGGGTCTTTTCCACACGGACAATCATGCGCTCTTGAAAAATATACATCAGATCATCCGACAACTTTTCACTCTTCCTCTCCCTCTCAACGTTTATTCTCACATCCATGAATACTGCGAGTCATTCCTCTCGATTCTCGTAGACTGTTATTTGTACTCGAAAATTTTTCGCGTCTTAAATCTCAACTCGAATTTAAACGCAACGAGAGAGAGTGTGTGTGAGAGAGAGCGCGCGCGCGCGCGCGCTAGGAGAGAGAGGGGGAGAGAAAAACGAAAACCCTCTATAATTCGTTATTTGCACGAGACAATATCCCACGGGTGAATTTCTTTACAAACAAATTCATTCTTCACATATTTACATAACGCGATTTCGGCTTAACTCCATTGCCCCCCCCCCCCCCCCCTCTTCGTCGATCAACATATTCCACTATAAATCCGCTGTTTTTTTCGTTCGTCGATTCTTCTCAATAATTTCTCGTTCCGAGTCACTTTTTCCATCAGGTTACGTGGCAGTTCGGTTTTACGATTCGTCCTTTCTCTTTCGATCTCACGAAATTTCCGGGATCGGATTTAAGAAAATGCCCGAGAAATTCAGCCGGGCTCTTCACCACACGGCGAATCCAGCTCGCGCTTTCCAAAAAAATATATACCTTTACATATATATATATATATATTATATATACTGTGTACATGTATAACCTGTTCATTTATATCAAATGGCATTTTTCCAGGTCAGGAGAGCGAATATATTTGATTGAGCGACGAAAATTTCGTTCAAAGTAGATCGAGCGTTTTATCGATGAATTTTGAAGAACACTGATTTTCTTTTAAACGTCGATACGTCCAATGAAAGTTCCACTTCGAAGTTTCAATCATTTTCGCTACATCGTTATTTGCTCAATAAATTGTCTTGATGTCAGTAAGTTTTTTCTTCTCGAAAACGATGTAGTGGTATGGACACTTCAAAGTTGAACTTTTTTTGGACGTATCCACGTCTAAAAAAAAAATACTATTCCTTAACATTGATTCGTGAAACGCTGGATCATCGACAACTGGCGAATTTTTTCACTTTAAATTCATTTTGTTTATAAGCAATGTCAATTGGAATTTAATACACGTAATGGTATTGGAATTTTCTATGGAATTTCGAAGTTTACTTTATGGAGAGTTTTAAATGTGTTCCGGGCACAAAAATTACGTTCTGTACCACTTTTACGGGCGTTGTCCCTCCTTCCTATCCGTCCTGTCATGAGGGCTTGGACTCAGGAATGACGACGTAATATTTACAATCGTTAGTTTCATCCGTAAGCGTTGGGATCGACGAACAATTATTTTATACGTCCCAAGGTACAGTTTTTTTTTTTCACATTGCAATACTCGATGTTCGACAGAGAAATATCTGACAGTATAGCATTTACGCGGTTTCCCAAAATCGCGTGTTTCCAGCGTCATGATTGGAAACAGATCTGGAGATCAGTAGACCGGTTAAGTTGAAACTTTGACACGGAACTTTCCATAGACTTGTCTGATATCAGCCGCAACATTTTCGTTAGACCGAATTTCATTTTGTATAATCGGAATCAGAGTAATAATTTGTGTGAAAATTCCGTTTTTTTAAACGATATTTTTCGGCACGTTGCGATTTTTCAAAATCACTATTTCGATGGAAAATTAAAAAAAAAAGGCGGTATGTTCGTTTTGAAAGATCAGGCAATTCCGTTTTCCAAAATTTCCCCGCAAGTTTCGGGAAACTGATAAAATACTGTACTTTCGAACGTACGCAATGATCGCCGGTAAAAATAAAACATTCGATGCAGAGTGGCAAAAATATTTGATGAAATTGCCTAAAGAAAAAATGGCAGCCCGTCGACTTAAAACGATTGACGCACGCCCTGCTCTGATCCGACATTCATAGAAAAAGCTATCGAACAAATGCCCTCTGATACAAATTTTAAATATACATATACGCGTCATAAAAAAGGAAAAAAAAAAATAAATCAATTATTCGTAGATCCATTCTCGTTTCACGGTACCATCTCGTTCGAGTATCGCGAGAGATCGAAGAAAATAATATTCAACGTGTAAACGCGCGACGCGTCCACGTGGCTGGAGCGCAGCAACGAGCACGCACGCTACAACGCGTACGCGTTAAACTTCCCTTCCATTTTCATCCTCTCCTGATCTCTTTAGCACTTTCCCTCTCTCTCTCCTCTCTCCTCTCTCTCTCTCTCTCTCTCTATCTCTCTCAAACTCTCGAGTCAACCGAGACATTTTTTTCAATGTTTCTGGCCCGTCGATGATCGAAGCGATAACAACGTCCGACTTCAGCGTTCGGGCCTCGGAGCGATCGCTAATGCTGTTGCTGTTGGTGATGCAACATTGCCATCGCCCCGGTCTCGGCGGCAGTTGGAAGAACAACAGTGGACTGTTCGCTGACGGCGATTTGATGGATCTGCGCCTGGGAGCCTTGGCCAACTTGTATCTGTATTTGCGTCAGTTCAGGCACCGTTGTTTGTTGGAGCTCCGTTTGTTGTTGCTGCTGCTGTTGTTGCTGCTGCTGCTGCTGTTGCTGTTGCTGCTGTTGTTGTTGCTGTTGTTGTTGCTGCTGTTGTTGTTGTTGTTGTTGTTGTTGTTGTTGTTGTTGTTGCTGCTGCTGTTGTTGTTGCTCCTCGGTCTGTTGTCCCTGGGAGCTGTCGGCGATCGCCAACGGATCCTCCTTCGCTCTCTTCGCAAGATGCGACTTGGCGTGCTTTCTCAGATGATCCTTGCGATAGAATGCCTTGCCGCACTCGGTGCAAACCTCGGTCTTTTGCCCCGAGTGTATTACAAAGTGTAAATTAAGATGCTCTTTCCGCTTGAAACCCTTCATGCAAACTGTACATATGAAGGGTCTGTCGGGATTGTGTCCGAGCTTGTGACGCTCCAAATGTTCCTTGCGCTTGAGGCCGGCACCGCATATGTCGCATATGAACCTCCTCTCAATCTTGTGACCAATAAGATGTTGCTCGAGCAACTCTTTCTGGGGATAAGCCATGTTGCACTGGGGACAACAGAAAAGGGTCGTCCCGTCCAACGCCGATACGATGCTGACTTGGCCGGGTTTTGGCTTCTTCGGCTTTGGCGGCTTTTTCTTGTACTTCTTCTTGCGCTTCGGCTTGACACCGGGCTCCTGATCCTCCGGTACATCGGGTATGATCTCGGTCTCGCCACCGGCCACTGTCATCTGCACCGACTGATCACCCGAGCCCGCACTACCCGAAGCGTCCAAACCGTCGGCACCGAGGGGCGACGATTCTATCGTCGCCTCGCGCTTTATCGTCTCTGCGGAGAATTTCAAAAAGTGATGGAGGCTCATCGGTAACGTACTTGCGGGCAGTCTCGAGAGATAATCGGCAACTGTGGAACCGGGCGTCGCGAGACTCTGCCACGTTGCCGGCATCGACGTTATAAATTCTTCGGTACTCTGATTACCCTGATTCTTCACCGTACCGCGTTTTATCAGCGCCACCGGGGTGGTGCCCTCCTTCACGTCCTCCTTAGAATCCTCGATCGCCTCCCGAAGTATAAGATCCTGTGGTATCTGAGCTACCACGGTCAGACCCTCGGGCGCACCAGGCAGTTGAACCGTTTGTTGAATAGTCTGCTGAGCCGTCGTTGTCACCGCTGTTGACGTACTCTGCGTCGTTTGATCGGATCTATGGGATGATACCAGTATGAGTAATTCGAATGTAACTTTTTTTTTCAATGCCCGGTGAGCTGTACTTTTAAAGTATTCCTTTCACGAAACCGAATACTTGACATTTTTCCTGTTTTTCGTATACAATGAAGTAAAAATACATCCGAGCACGCTGGTAAAATGACAAGCCGAGTTACCGAACTTTTAACAAAAAATAATTACTTCAAAAATCGTCTAATTTATACGGCTCTTTGTGGAGATCACACGCTGGCCACATTTCTATGTAATAATTCATATTCTAAATAACTTTAGATGTCTGATACAAACGCATGTAGAAAATTCTGAAGATTCCGGAAAGGCAATAAAAACCGGGGGTCACCGAATGTTCGAAGAAAATATTAATGATAAAAGTTAGAAAAATGTGACTGGGAAAAGAATTTTCGTAACCGCGACTTTCCAGCGAAAATGCAAACATATCTAACCCAACAATATTCCAGTTTACCGTTGGATATAATAATTGATTGTGACTTATTTTTATTAAGAGCCACTGTAATTTACTAATGATTCGAAAGAGTCCTTCTAATGCGTCCACAAAATACCCACGAACCCGCAAAATACCTTAAGGTTGATTCTCACTATACGTTCAGTCTCCGTTCGATACCGGTTCCGTTCCGTTTACGTTAAAATATTGGGTCTGTTCGTTTTAGCTACACTTTTCTACACTTGTTACACCTTCCGTGGACTTTCTATTATTGTATCTGGTGAAAGTGTAGAAAGTATAGCTAAAACGAACGGGCACATTATTGGCTGTAAATGAATGGACGTACGCACACCTTCCGTTCCGTTTATCTACAGTTTCCAATCAGTTCCGTTCAATACAGATGCAAACGCATTTATTAACGGACAGGCGGAGCGTGTCGAAAGCGATATTTACAATGGGAACATCGTTACGTTTCAGTTCTATATTTTATACAAATGCATCGAATTGAAAATTGTGTTTCACGATGATATTTAAGTGTTTCACGATGATATTTCAATTAACAAGAAGTTAATTGAACTGGTGAGGGGAAATACAGCGGAAATAGTGAAAAAATTTGATTTCGTCAACTGTCAGATCTCTGAATAGTGTGTATATTTTCGCTCAATATTTCTTTTCTTTAAGGGATCAGTGTCGGTCTATTTACGGAAATTTTCGATTTTTTTTTAATATCAATTTCGTATACTACATACCTGTAGAAATACGGCAGAGAACGTTATTTAGGTCGGAGTGACCGATAAGGGGCTAAAAAGAGTGATACAATAGAAGCATCGCTGCGCGCTTAGCGCGCGACCGTCGTGTCGAGCGTCCAAAACTCGCAGAACAGAGATCCGAAACCAAAAATCCCAAGAAAGTCAGACATTTGACGAAGCTGAAGGAATAATGTATGGACCAAGCATCGCTTATTGAGGGTGAGAGGCTTTTTCAAAGTTTTATGTACATTTTTAGAAGAGAAACATTGAACGTGTTTTTCTCAAAACAACGTTTCCCGACTTTGTCGACATGATTTTGGAAAAACTATTGCACCGATTGTGCTGAAATTTATAGGGATTATTCTATGCATGTATCTCTTCGACCCCTACTAACGGTATAAATATTCATTAATATTTAGTACTATTTTTAAACAATTTAAATTGTAAAAAACAGTCGAAAGAATTAGAAAGTTCGCTATTTTGTTTTCTTTTTATCGGGAGTGAAAGTTTTTAGGAGGGGTCATAACTTCAACTCCACTTTATAATAAAATACTCGAATTTTGGTTTTCAGATGCTCCAAAGTTAAGATTTCATGTCGACAAGGTGAAAGCAGGTATAACTTCAGGCAGCCAGATCACCAAGATATTTTTTTTTTTCTTCTACTTTGAAACTCCTTTTTTTTATATATAAAAAGATTAAAATATGAAGATCAATTTTATTATGGAAAAAAATCTTGAAAATATATGCAATAGATGGAGACTGATGCCTTAAGGGTTTACGTGAGTTTGAAAATTTCAAAAAAATCCATTTTTTAAATTTTATTATCTAATAGTACAGTATGTCTAGAATATTCTCCCAAAGTTTTTAATCAATCGGAGTAAAAGTCTAGGAGAGAGAGCCTTTGGGAATTCCCCCCGTTGGGAAAGACCGGCCGGGAGCGACGCAGGTATACGCATTTTTCTCAAAACACTATTTTTAAAGTCGGTGGGCACGATTTCTCAAAAATTAATGCACCGATCTTATTAAAATTTTGCACACTTCTTCAAAATAGCATTGACTAGTGATTGAACGAAGGTTTTTTTTTCGATTACAACTAATTTTACAAGGCCATACGTAGTGTAAATTGTACAAAAAATTGAACTATTTTGCATACAACTCTGCCAAAAATTCAAATTTCATTTTTTTTTTAAATCCTTTGTTCAATCACGTGCTATAGTTATCTACTAAGAGAAAAAAATTGGTTTTTTAATTTTAGATAAAGCTATGATGAGTTATCCTGACCTCCACGAGGACACTTTTTTTTACGGGTCTCCGAAAACCAGGTCCCACCGGCTGAATTTCCCAAATTTTTGGATGAAATTGTTTTTTAATATTGTTGAAATGTTGCTCTTTTATGTGCTCAACTTTTTGAATAAAATAATTTAGATATTATATTTTTTAAAAAGTAGAGAAAATATGCTTTTTTGGCTTCGAAACCCACGTAACCCCTTAACATATTGTGCATCCAAAATCGTCGTTTTTTTTCATTCTTAACTTAGTTTCTTGAACTAATATAATAGCAGCTAGGGTAAACTTTTCATCAGACCGCACACTACTTTTATCTAAACGAGACTGATCAAGAGCGAAAAATGTGAATCGACAAAAATTCAACTAAACGTATATTTAATGGTTAGCGAACGGAGGCGGAACATATACTAAGCGTCAACCTTCAAGGTGTCACAGATTTTGAAGACCTTGCATGAAATTCGTGTAGTCATATTACCAATGAATAATGTATGATGGATATTTTTCCGGTTTTTTTATGATTCACCCTTTAAAAACGATTGTTTCTAACACAGGCCGATTTTCGGCCCACCTGGTGGCCGAGGTCGCTAAAAATCTTCCAAGAACTGAATATTGATTCGAATTCATCAAAGCAATATGCATTCGAATTCATCTTTCAGTAGATTAGCTGTGCTCCTCGTACGACAAATGTTACGGACAATCCGTAAAAAGTATAATTAATTTGAGCGAGTAAAAATTAATTGTATCGTAAGAAGGAAAGCGAAAAAAAAAAGTGATAAGATTGACTCACGTTTGGGTCGTGGCGACGGTATTTTGCGGTTGCACCTGAATCTGAACACCGTCAGCTCCTTGCTGACTATACGCTACGGTGAGCACGGTCGCTCCACCTTGTGGAAATTGTCCGAGGGATATGGGCGCCAGTTGATACTTGGGCTGATCGCCGCTATTGCCACTCTGCGTAACGTTCGGATTGACAACCTGTATCTGCACAGTCTGTTGCTGTTGAGTCCCATCCTTCCCGGGCACGGTTATCGGCAGTGTTATTATCTGATGCTGCTGATTGTTGCCACTCTGAGCTACGGTAAAGCCGTTAGGGTCGACGGGTCTGAGATAGTGAACTCCGCCCTCACCACCGGAAAGTACACCGACCACTTGACCACCCGTTGTCAAGTTCTGGGCGAATTTGGCCGTTGCGAACTGATGAACCGTGCCCGTGGGCAACGACCCAGTCGTGAAGCCCGGGAACGGCGTGAAATTCATTTTTATCGATTCTCAAGCCTGTAACAAGCAAATGAGAAACAATTTCGTTAAACAGTCTGAACGATTTTCTCACGTATTTCAAATTCTCCCCAAAAGCTTGGATGATATTGACAATTTGCATCGTTGTAACGCAGCGGAAATTAATTCTTTCCAATTTATAAAATTGGTCTTTCGTCGATTCAGGCTATGATAATCACTCCTCCATTTTTTATTTATTCTCGTGATAGACTCAGGACTTTAATTCAGAAATTAAAAAATTTGGATGTTAATAAAAATGAAGGAATTTGAAAAAAATCATTGCATTCCAACGATGTAAACTTCAACGTCATAATCACAGAAAGTTCGTATAGGCTTGGTACGAACACTCCTCTAAAGACAGAGCAAACACTTGCAATTACATCGCAGACTGCGTTCTCACATTTCTGCAACATTGGGGTTATTAAGTGTTGCGATATATTTTCTATTGATAGGTTACAAAAAATATAATTGCTTGCAGGAATGTTGCAGACTATTCGTTTGGTGTTGTTCTCAAAAAATCGATTTTCAAAAATGGTAATCTTGCTGAAGCGTAGAACATAAACTCTTCTGTCGCATTATTGTCAACGATTTACTTCCATTGACTTGACATTTTAAAACTTCCTAAACCCGTTTTCATCGATATAGAGGGGAACAAAAATTCACCAAACCAAATGAAAAACAAACAATAATCACAAAATGTTCATATGGTGTCTCATTGTAAATATGACGATCACTATCATATTTATTATGAAACAATGGTAGCTCAAACCCAAACAAACTCAACTTACACAAAATAAAGGAGCCTGCACGAGTTTGTAATTTCAAAAACACGATTTTTTTTATTGCTTAATTTTATAGAATACGACCTCAACTTTAATTTGCAATAGTTTGTAATTATTCGTAAAAACGACCGAGTTATGACGATTTTTGTAAAGGTTCAGATTGCCCACTGCTGTGGCGAACCGCCCCGCCGCGATTTACCCTTTCGTGTTTTGAGTTTTCCTTCAAACTATGTTTAATAAAATGTCGTAAGTCGTATATCAAAATTCATTGGTCCAATTCACTCCAAATTCGAGTATAGTTTATAACATTTTCTATCGTCCGACCGGATGATTTTTTCATATGTTTATCTATTTGTTAATAACAAATAATCAAAGTTGTTTTTTTGGTTGAACATCGAACTTTTTTTTCTACCGCTTCTCATTTCCGTAATTTGCAAACCTTCAAAGAGTATTCGGTCGTTCGAAAGTTTTATTATTATACTGAAAGTACATTTTTTTATTTCTCATTCTAGATCACCCCAGTTGCCAGAACCTCCTATGGCCATTGGCCAGCAATGGAGGCACTTTGTTTGAATAATAATTTCAACGTTTATAATTATTTTCCAATTAAAAAAAAAAACTCAAACTTAGCAAGGCTGTGTATTAATTGTGTATAAAATCGCAACATCATCATCCCAATACTCTCGTCGCAAAAAAATATCGAAAATCGACTTATTTTTTGGGCTCGAAACTTATGCAGATACGTTAAGGTATTCCTTTCACGGAGGGTCGTATTGTGTGGGCGCATAAGCAGGGCCCTTCTGAATCATTAGTAGATTACACTAGCGCTTAATAAAAATAAGTGACAATCAATTATTATACCCAACGATGAACTGGAATGAAAAATTTCTCCAAAATTTTGTATATTTAGGCATTTTAATTTTTTCTTTGAAAATGTTGCGGTTACGAACATTTTTCTGCTAGTCGCATTTTTCTAAGTTTTATGATTAATATTTTCTTTAAACATTTGGTAACCCTCTTCGCGTCCTCATTCGGTGAATCTTCAGAACTTTTACCATCCTTAAAGCAGTTTGGATCAGACATCTCGAGCTATTGAAAATCTAAAAATGACTAGATAGACATGTAGCCAGCATGTCATCTCCATAAAGTGCTCCATAAATTAAACGATTTTTGAAGTCGTCATTTTTTTGTTACGTTCGGTAACTTGGCTTGCCACTAAAGTTCGGAAATCTTACTGGCATGTATTCTTACTTCATGGTAGACAAAAATCTGTCGTCGAATATTCGGTTTTGCGAAAGAAATATTCGTCAATTGACAGATTCGACAATACTTTAACTCAAGTACAGAATTCAACTAATAATCAAGTACAAAAGAATGATTTTAAAAAAACCGCGTTTTCTCCGTTGCATTTCTTTTGAACGAGAATCGTGTGATTTTCATCGGGTCAACGATCCGAGAAGCCCAGATTGCATCAACAGAGTTCGTGTTTAGCAAGTTCAATGTCGCGTTTGTCCATCCCATTCAGCAAGGGGTGAGGGAAAGTCGTTGCGCTTTCCCTTCTCCCCAGCCCTCGACGCGCGCGTCATCGAGCTCCCTTTCCCTTTCCCGCGATTTTAAGCCGTAACGTGAGACCGAGAGAGGGAGGAGAGCAAGAGCGAAACGACAAGAGAGTCGCAGGAGGATACGAGTGGTAACTCCACGCGGTAGACAAGGGGAAGGGGTTTTCGTAGATTCACGAAAGAGGAGGGGCAACACATATATACATATACGTGTATGTATATATTTATAGAGAAAAAAAAAAACGGCGTGGAAACCTCGCGCTCTTCACCCACCACTGGGACACACCGCGCCAGGCAAATGACAAACGCGACGATTTGTCCCGCCAAGAAGTAGAGGGAGGAAAAGAAAGGGAAACCGTTTAGAGATACGGGAGAGGAAGGCCCCGGCTCTGGCACAAACTCAGCAGAGTAAAAAAAAAGCCACAGAAACAACAAAAAAAAGCGCATATACGAGTCAAAACTTGACTGACAAACAGTTACGGTAATATTGAAAGAAAGCCGAAATATTCTGAAAATTCCACCGGTACTCGTATACGAATTTCAAAAAATTTAACAAAGCGCAAAATCAGCTTCACAATTCCTCACTCTTCGTATCATTAATGTATTTTACCCTTCGTGGTCAGCCTGGGTATGAAGTATCGTCGTACCATAAAATTTATCCTCTTCACATGTCGAAATAAATACCTTTTTTGGAACGCGCACTATGCTACTATTTTTTTCCCAAAGTAACATATCTAAGGAGTATCACGTCCAATTTTTAAGTAAAAATGTTGAAAATTCACAAAACTATGATTTTTTTTAGCGAAAAAGTGTCTTTCTTGCGTTTTCACGTCTTTATGATTTTTTTTAACATTTCGCCATTTTATTTCTTATAAATAAATTTTTCGTACATAATTGAGAAGGTTCAAAGCATGTTCCGTAATTTTTTTAACCACTTCGGACGGATAGTTTGGTCACAATACTTTTTTTTTAACTGACTGGGTCGAATCGAACCAAGTGTGACCACCGCGATTGAATTTGGATGTGTGACCACGAAGGGTTAACGTATGCTATTGGATTCACGAGTCTCTTGTGCTTTCTTCGAAGCAAGAAAGTGAGAGACCTGGGCTGACTCTAAATCATACAAACGCGTGAATCTAACCCAAACATAGGTGTGGGACCGTAACCCAAACCAACCGACCTACCTATCCTTCTGAATCACTTTTTCAGACTTGATTGCCTATTTTTGGGTTTTCGACGAAACGGAAATTTCATGACATTTGAGAATTTTTAAGGCAAGGAACAGGGATTCTTTCATGACTTATAGTATGACTTGCTGTTATAAAAATTTAGTTTATAATTCTTTAGTGCGACTAATTTTCTATTTTATTATATTTATATTCTGCTTTATTCTAATTTATTTATATTTTGCTTTATTCTAATTTATTATACTTATATGCCAATAAAATATATACGAAATAAACGAAGTTACCAAACTGTACAATTCCATGTGTAGAAAAAACCATGAGACAACCATCATTTCAAGTTTTCTGTAAAGAAATATCTTTTGGGAACGTCTGGAAAAATATTACTACATTTAAGAACTTTGAGTAATATCTAGTCGCTTTACACGAATAACAAAGAAAAACTAATATGTTGAGATAACGAATCATTTTTTTTCTACTACCTTCTTTTCTATTACCGTAGATTGTCGCAAACCGGCGAAAATTTGAAATTATTTTAGTCTAATTAGAACAAAAATCGGCAATGATAAAGAGCCCTGCAGAGATCTTTAAAAAATCAGGTAGACTGGTAATATTTTATATTTCAGGACTTTTTCAGGCTCGAGTGTAATTTCATCTCATTTAAGACTTTTCGTGACTTTTCAGGTCGGTAGACACCCTTGTACAGCCATGGTTAGTTTTGTTTGGCTTTGTTCGGCCTAGATTTCTCCTACGCAACCAAATTTGGGTTGCATTCATCCTTTACACCCATATTTCGGTTTATTTGAGTTAGATTTCTGTATCGAGGTGATGTTTGGGTTACGTTCAGTCTCCTCCAGTCTATATCCACGTTTGGGGTAATACCTGCGCTGCGACCACCTCTGGCCTGCCTTCACCGCCCTACACTCCTGTTTAGATTGGTTTGGGTTAGATTTCTTTCTCTGAGACAACGTTTGGGTTACGTTCAGCCCCCCCCCCCTCCCCACACACACCCATCTTCGGGGTTGTTTGGGTGAGATTTTTGTATTGAGACGACTTTTAGTTCACGTGCAGCTCCCTCCCCACCCATGTTTGGGTTAG
Source organism: Ophion ventricosus (assembly GCA_963932345.1). NCBI lineage: Eukaryota > Metazoa > Arthropoda > Insecta > Hymenoptera > Ichneumonidae > Ophion > Ophion ventricosus. The sequence goes on from OZ010713.1 coordinate 16,556,319, forward strand.
TTTCAGAAGTTTCGGTGACTTAGAACCGGCATAGCTCTCCTACTCACGAAGAAGTCGCGTGCCAAATCGGGGGATTGCTCTGCCCCTCCTCTCCCCACGAAGTTGCGGTGCGTGAGCAACCCACCATCTCGTTCGACGGCTCGGACAGGAAGAGGGAGGAAGAAGGGAGCGAATGATGAAGAGAATGAGAGGGAGTCGAGGAGACGGAGAGAGAATAACTGGCAGGAAGGGCAGGAGAGAAACTTGCGGGTGGTGGTTGTGTCGACAGTGGTGGTGGTGGTGGTGGTGGTATAGTGGTGTGAGATACCGCGTGTGGAGAAACCAAACTCCCCCACCCCGCAAGCTTGCCCTACCTCTACTCGCTGCCGCTACTGCCCTGTGCACACGTTTCTACACCTCCTGCTGCTGCTGCGCCTCTCTGAACTTGTTCCGGGAGCGCAGGGAGGATGTACTTCGCTCCCACGAGTCTCCGGGCCAAAGCTTGCCAGAGTCACAAACGGCGGAGGTAGAGTGCCACAGAGTGTGTACGAAGTGACAGTGGATATCGGCTCTCTCGACGTGTGCGTATACATTTGGAAAAAGGACTTTTTTTCACCCGTTATATCTATGTCATGTTACCAGCAAATCAGGCTAGTTTGATGACGACGACTTTGACGTTTTCATCGTTGGAATGCAAAGATTTTTTTGTTCACTTTTCATTTATTTCTTTTTATGATTGTCCAAGGCATCTTTTTTTTTTTTGCGAAGATCGTTAATCTTTAATAAGAATACGTAAAAACGTTCGAGTGATTTTTACAGCAAAGCAAAATTTGAACAATTAAAAGGAATTCATATTTATTGTATTTCAACGATGCAATCGTCATCATTGAAGACGGTACGCGATATTTTTTTCAACGATTCCGTGAATTTAGCTTAATTACGAAATCCAAATTTATTATCTTAGACACGGTAGATCCTTTTGGCAATACAGTGAAACTTCAGTTATACGTTTTTCAAAGGCACAGCAAGCATAACTTTTAAATGATAATAACGTAGAAGTCAAATATAGAGTATACATGTGAAACTCTTTAGCATTTGAAAATGGCGATTGATGCATAATTTGCGATTATTTTAACAGCGGTGTCTCTATTATCAGTTTTGTTTAGTTTTCCAATTGAAAATTTGATTGGTAGTAATGAGGCAACTCAATTTTTTTCAATTTTCGTTTCTAATTTTTATTTAATGCTAGTTTGTAAAATTAAAGCTTTGACGTTCTAGACTAGTAAGTAACAGACATGTTCGTATTAATAAGAGATATGTAATCACAGTTAAGTACACGCATACATAGTACGGTCCCGGAGTTGTACAGTGGAAAAAAAATCGAAATACGGCTTCTAAAAATTGCTCTATACTTGTCGGTTTTTTTGCGTCACAGAACACTGATTAACGTATAACTGAGAAACAAAAACGGACCCCGAAACGCATGTTGGGGAACATAATTAGTATCGTTTAAGGTAGTATGTGCACGAACCTCCTTATTAGGAAAAAAAATGCATTTTTTTGTATTCTGTAGTATAGACATACAGAATGACGTCCGCGAAAACTCAGCATGCCTTACCGGCTAGATACAATAGTAATTAATTCACGAAGTCAATGCATTTAACCCATACCATATGGGGAAACCGTGCGGATCTAGCTTTGAGACGAAAATAATAGTAGTTCGCGAATAGATATGAGCTATGCGAAAAGCGATAAATAACAAGAAAACTGTCGCGGTTACGTATGTTGCATACAAAATATAGGTTACGGGATATTTCGAGCAGATATTATCGATTGAATCGACTAATTTTTGCGTTCGCTAGCCGTGTCTGTCATGGCGAGAGAGATGGCGTAGATTTGGCAAAACCGCATGCCGTCAGCTGTGTTCGTATCCGGGAGGCCGAATCGAGCCGGTCAATTTGAATGCAACGACAAAAGTTGTAGATTCTTTACGCGAGAAATTTTCTCATTAATGATAAATAATTATGGATTGAATATTATATAATGAAGTTTTTATCATTCTTTTTTATCTTCGCGGGCGTTTTTTCTACTCCATATTGTATGTAAGACCGAAGTTACATACGCACATTGCACACACACTACACAGATGCTTACACACACGGACGGTATAAACAAACTTTTGACATTGATCGGAAGCGGCTGAGGACAGCGTTGCCACGAATATTGCCAAAATTACGAAATAGCGGACGGTGAGACAACTCAAGTCAAATCTGATTGCTATTTTAATACTTTACTTTTCATAATATAATGCACACAGTTATCACATACACTTCTCAAATAATTATTTTCCGTATCATATTTATTATTGTACCTAAATGTATTATATTTTGCATTTTTCAGATTCGAAAATTGATAGATATTCTGTTGACTAGTCAATCCGCTAGTACTACCTTAAGAGCGAAAAACGTAGAAATGAAACTTTGTTGCATTCCACATAGGCGGAATCTGCCGGGGCCAGAGAAATATGACGTATAAATGATAAAAACGTATAGACGAGGTTTTACATTAGTCCTTCAATTCCAATCTATTCGAACGAACGACCGACGATAAAAAAAAAAACAATGTGACTCATTTTCGGAATATACATGACACACGCCTTCCGACTTTCCCGGCAATTTTCATTAATTAAGGTAGTTCTGTAGATTTGTTCAAATCTTAGGAATTGCCTGAAATTTAAGTATAGTGTAGACGTGACCTTCGCGGTCATGTCCAAAATTTACAACCAACAGCATCGTATAGGCATTGGAGTTTACTATACGCTGCGGCCAAAACTTTTAACTCATACGTGTACCTACAGAACGGCTTTAAGTTCTATAGAAGCTTCAGTCGTGTTTTCGTTTGCCTACCGCTATAGCGCAATTAACACAGAGAGAACAAAAACAACAACAACAAAAAAGCAAACAAACTTCATGAGTAACTTTACAAGAAAAGAATCACCGCTGACCCGCCTCCAAGTGACAAAGTGTCCAGAACATTTGGATCTGTCAGAAATCAAAAAATATTTGCATCTGTCAGATGGGAAATAAACGTGTCCGAAGAAAATTGCATTAAAACATTAGGAAGTTTACAGCGGTAGAAAGAAGTCAGCATTGCCGTGATACAGCCAAGATTAAAATATCGAGATAAAAGATTGCTTTTTTACTGTCATTGCGTCAGTATTACAGGGGGGGGGGGGGGGGGTGTTAGGCTGCTCGGATAAGGACGGCTTGTCAAATATTAGATTGCATTGTGATCGCTATTATTTGTACGCGCGCGCATATACGTGTGTGCATAGGTGTATACGCCAATATAATTTCTATATAGTGTTATTATATAGGTTAGTGTTTCTAGAAGAGAGGCGGACAAGCAAAGAAGTTAAACGGGCGCGGGAGTAGAAGAACCAACCCCACTCCACAGCAAAAGCTAAAGCGGAGTAAATCCGAGAGAGAGTGAGAGAGAGAGAGAGAGAGAGAGAGAGAGAGAGAGAGGGAGGGAGGGAGAAGAAAAAGAAAGAAGCGAAAGAAGGAGAAAGAGAGCAGGGAGAGAGAATATCTGCCACCACCGCGAGCGAGAAATTCTCTCTACGGGGGTAGGAGTCGGTATATTGAGAGCGTTCGCCACGTGCTGGGGAAGATGTGATCGAAGAGGAGGAAGGAGCAGCCGTGTGTTCGACGGTGGTGTGTTGTATTCCACCACCGGGGCGAGCAGTGCTTCGGGTGGGAAAAGCGGGTAAACCATGAGGGAAGGAGGAGGAGGTGGAGGAGGAGGAAGAGGAGGGGCGGGGGAACTCGTCGAGATAGAGGTTCGCGAGCAGAGCAAGCAACCGGCTGACGAGGTTGCTCAAGTGTGGCAGTGGCCCATCAGGCGTCGGGCTTTCTCTCTTAGGGGGGGTTCGCCGCTCGTCTCATTGTCGCCTAAAAGCTCTCCCAAGCCACGTGGGCACGAAGAAATCCACGATTCAACTTCGAGAACATATTCCGCGTGCGCCCAAGAGACAAAATCTACTCGATCGAAATCGTACTTCGAAATGAGCGAGTTTCGATGGGCTTGACCTTTTCTTTTTCCTCCAGTACCCAAGACTTCACTATACTCGATTAATTCTCATGAAAATTCGTACTCGCGACTCCTTTGACATTCGTTATGCAGGCCCGTGAACATCTTTGTTATTGTTCTTAAGAGATACGACTAGTTCTTCAGGGTCAACAAAGAGACTAAATATATGTTACCCCCACGGGTGTTCTGATTTATGTTAATTTATGTTGAATATTCGTATTGCCAATCCCAAAGTGCCAAATTTGTGGTAAATATTTTATTTATTGCATATTTATTAATGAAAAACTGAAAAATTAGATCCTCAACGACTCTGCAATAGACTCCGTTCATATACACAATAACAGTTTCACCATAAAAAAGGAGTAAAAAAAACGTTGCACCAAATCTATCCGAATCTTATTTAAATAGTTCCGAATAACCTCAGCGAAATTAATATTGTAGGTAAAATTTTGCGTTTTGTGGCGAACTGAAATGTTTTGCACCAAAGTGATGTATTTTTTTTCCATTCGAGTTTCACAACGATCGCAATAACTAATCGAAGCAAAATCGAAAGCAAAGCTCCACTCCACACAAGTGGAGCTATCTTTACACGGGACCAAGAAAAATAGCCACCTAATCCCCCGAGTGAAGCCAATGAATGTCACAAAGGTGCAAACTGCCCTCGCCGGTCCTCAGTACCGTAGAGTTGAACTCATTCGATCCTGGTTTGTTTTTTTCAGTCACCGTGCTATGGTGTTTTCCCTCTCTCGAGGTTCTCCCCCCACAAGCCCCCCCCCCCCCCCCCCACCCCCCCCCCCCCCGCGAGAGAAGGGGGGGCGAGAGCCTGAAACGAGGGAATATCCACCACCGTGTTCGCGACGTCGCTTGCCACCGCCGCCGTTCCGTGAGGGACGTGTACGTTCGCTGTAGGAAAACCATCGTAGGGACGCCGCGTTGGGAAGGGTATAAAAGCGTGTGTACGTATATGCGTATGTATGTATATATCGTATTCCAACCGAGAGATACACGTACGTACACTACTCTTTTGCCCAACGGTGGAACACTCTCTCTCTCTCTCACTCTCTTGGGGGGGCAATCTCGTTTGTGGCTTTGCGAAGGCGGTTGGAAAGAGAAAAAGAAAAGGAGGGATCGAGAGATATATATCGGAGGCACGAGAGAACTCGCGCTACGAAGTAGGGGTAGGGGGCCAAAACGCCAAGAAAGAAGGGAGAGAATGCAACCGCCGGACGTGTTCTGTCCTATATACGTAGTTTATAAGCGTTTTTCTCTCGTCCCTCTTCTCGTCCAATTATAACCGTCTCACTCACTCTTACGGTATAACACTATACGCTCTAGTCGGTTACTCTACCGCCGTATTCTCTCCCACAACGCCACGCACACACGGAGCAAAACGCGCGCGCCGCGCGCGCGCGAACACACATACACACAGAGAGAAGAGCACACACTTTGGGTGGCTGGGAGTAAAGCCCCGGATAAGGGGGAGGGGAGAGGGTTTCGAATCGGGAGAGGACACACCGTGGGAGCACAAGCTTCGACGGGGGGGTAAAACCCGAGGAAATTTCTGCGAGTGGGAAACACCGAGAGACAACCGACGAACGTATAGGAGAGACGAGACGATTACGACGAGATAGAGGAGCCCTTGGCACGTTGTCGGTAACACCAAGGCTCGCGAGCAAGCGCCCCCGCAAACAAGCTTTCTTCCCCGTTTGCGCCTTTATTTTTTTTTTTCGTCCGGAATTTCATCGCGAAGTGTGCAACGTTTCGATACGAGAGAAGAAGAAAGAAAAAAAAAACGATAAACGCTCGTTTTTGTTGCGAGTCTTCTCTAGTTTTGTTTTGTTTTTACGCGGCTCGCGAGGTGTCGCGAAACTTACGGATTTCATTGATCGACGAATTTGTGTTTCGTTGTACGTTCTTTTTTTTTTTTGTTTCCGTCTCTCTTATTCTCGTTATCTCTTTGCTAAGAGCATTTTTTTTTTTTTTCTCGGTTATCTTAGTTCGGTAGTTTGTGGAATCGTAGATTACTCGTTTCGTTGATACAGAGAGGAGAATAATGTACTACGTGACGAGGATGTACAAAGAGAAGAAGAAAAAAAATCGTGACAACCGATAGCGTTAAAAACCGAGGAAACGTTTATGTAGCCTCTGGTCGCTTGGCCGCGGCCACGTAGCCACACGAATAACTGAGGGAGCGTCGAGAGAGAGCGTCACGGGCCTTTACGACCGTACACCGCAAAGGACACGCGCGCATGTCGTCATGGCGGCCGCACGTAGCCGTTTTCTCTCAGACTTCGTACCTATGCGGGCTCTTCAATTCGGCAAAGGGACGCGCTACACTTGCCTACCTCTCTCGTGACAGACCCAGGATATACGCACACGCAATCTTGCCTCCCTCTATTTACCTTCGCATCGACAATCTAAACACGCATCTTCCTTTCCAATATTTCATCGTGACATATTCATTGTCACGTATAAAATAGGTGTACAGATATTTCATTGAATTTGCGTAAAATTGTGAACGCAGAGAGCCATTGAGAATCATGGGTAGAGAATTTCGAACGGAATAATGTGCCGTGTATCAGGTTAGTACGAAGGCGTCGTAGCCTGATGTCTGTATTCACGGCGTGACGTATACACAGAACGGATCAAGTGCGCAGTGTTTGCTAGAACTGCCCACGTATATACGATCGAATGTACTACGCGAGGTCATCAAAATGGCGGGAAATCCATCCTCGTAAAGCGGCATATTTCACTTGCGACAAACATCGATACGAGGCTTTTTATCTCGGTATCTTGAACAACACGTCGCGCAATTCGAACAAATCCAAAATTGTGAATGATTACACGATGCAAGATCTCTGGAGTGACGAGGTAGAGCGACGTGTGAAAGTAAAAAAAGGCGCACGAAGAGAGACGAGAAGGCAACACGGGAACACGTCATTGCAACAGGAAAACGGGCGGCGGCCATGATGCTCGAATGAAACTGTGCCGCGTCGCGCCACGTAGCGTGGCGCACGGCAACAGCCGCGCCACGACAAAGTAGTCCCTAACAGTATCTTCTCCCTCTCGTCGACGAGAACAAGTTTCCGAATGACTACAAGTTTCGTGTCCAAAAAAAAAGAAAAAAAAAATACTTCCAAGTTCCGCT